>ML792042.1:181028-251572 GCA_009831015.1 Picea engelmannii
TTCAAAATGATAGTCATAATAAAATAGAGTCTCTGTAGATTGTTGCAGTATATTTTGTTTCTTCAAAACATAAGTTTAATAAAAAAAAAACTGTTGTAGAAATAAGTAACTCATTATCATTCATTTCGTGTTTAAGAAACATATTGTTAAACAATTGTCAATTTGACATATCAAATCGTGATTAAAAAAAATTGAAAAATAGTCATTAGAAAGCTAACACAATTCTTCACAAGTTTTGTTTTTACTGTAAAGTGAAATTCTAAATAAAAAAAATACTTTTATATGTCGGAAGTTGAATAACTTGTGAAAATATAGTTTTTTTTGTCATAAAACAAGCAAAAGTGTAACCCACCTTCATGATTTCACCCATGATCTATATAAAATTATAGCAATAAAATTTAAAATAAAAACCCCTTACGTAATAATTTGGTCTTCATAAATTTTTGGGTAAAATGAAAAAAGTAAGAAATTAAATAAAATCGGTGGATAAAAAAAATATAAAGAAGAAATTAATTATTTTTAACTTTTGATAGTTTTAAAAGATGTTGAATTAATAATAAAAGGGAAAAGGGGTTAAATTGCAACTGTCGTTTTTAGCTCTAATAAAAAGGGTAAAGAATAATTTAAATTATTTAACTTGTGAAAGTGTAAAAGGATATTAAAGTAATAATAAAACTAAAAGAGGGAGATATAAAAATTAGGAAACTAGGGAGTGAGGCAACCTAAAAAGGGAAAGAGGGAAACTCATGGTAAAAAGCAGGAAACCAACTTAGGAAAGAATCACCATTTAAGAAACCTCTAATTTTGAACTGATTTAGCAGTTTCTTTTTAGGGAAAGCCTTTAAAACATGTAAGGGAATCTAGGGACACCTAGGAGTAAATTTAAGAGTAACTCTAGGTGGGTGAGGGAAATAAGACAATTTAATAAATTAAAGAAACTAATTATTGGAGGAAGGTGGGCGATGAATGACACTTGTACGAAGGATATTTTTAGAAGATTTTTATTTAAAATTTGAATTAAATGAGATTTGGGGAAAGTTTGGAAGTTCTAAAACTCTATAAAAGAGAGGAAGGAGAAGGAAGAAAGGGATCAGTTGTTAGCGTAACATTACGCTACTGGATTAGTGACTTGATTGATTTACTTGTGGGAGTTGGGATTTCCCAGCTCGGATAGGAGTGGTAGCTCAGCCTTGCGAGGCGAGCTGGGAGCTAGACGTACCATCTGGTTTGTGTGTGGCCCCTTTGCGGCTCGGGGGGCTAAGGGGGAAGCAGAGTACCCCTAGCATTGGCTGGGAGGTACCGGTGTAGTCTCGACGGTTGGCGAGCGAGAGCGGCACGGAGCACGCGGACAACCCTTGGAGAAGGCGATCAGGCAAAGGTATGCTTCCTTGTCGAATAATAGAATGTTGTATATTTTTTGTTGATATGCATGACTGTCGTGGTTCTTGGATGTTGATTGTCACTGCACCTTCTTGCGATTGAGCGATTCTGCTACGTAACCCGCTATTACCTTCTGTGTTTTGTTTATTTATGTGATTTACCATTTTGTCATCAGTGATTTACCATCTTATTGGGAAGCCTCCTTGACATGGTTTAGACTGCGAAATTACCTCTCTGGACTGCAATTTTTGTTTCATAGTTAGCATCGTAAATTATTATTTTTCTGTGTTATCAGTTGGTTATATAGTTGCATTTATCTTTATGGCAGCGCTATCAGATTCTGGGCAGTGTTATCCTTAACTCTTGTAATAGTTTCATTTGTACTTAACAACCATTAAACTTAAGACCCCTAGCGATAGAAGTGTAGAATATTTTCAGACTAAGATCAACGCCTTCTAATCTGTGTTTCGGCCTTGTATTGCATGCTTTCGCCGCTAATGGAAATCCTTGTGCCTAGTTGGCTTTGCGTTTAATGGTTTTCGGGTCAGTTAGCTTTGCACCTAATGCGCCCCCTTGTGTTTCCACCCTGCGTATTTTGCCACCTCACAATGACGGTTTTACCTGCCTCGTTTTATAATTTTTCACAGATTTTAGTGCACAAGCGGGATTAATTGTGGCTACGATTGTATAGACTGCCCCAAAAATTCGCCCCTCTACCCTGTCGATTTCTTTTATGCCTGAGTCTCTATCTAAATCGAATGTCCACCTGCGTTGACTGTGTTTCCTGCCTGCGTTTGTTGATTCTTATTGGGGATAGATGTTGAGGTGGATTGGTATTGTGTGAAGCCGAAGGTTGGTGATGGATAGGCTGTGGGAAAAACCTTCGATGTTTGTTTTTGATTGGATGGTTGTGTTTTGCGCCCTCCCATTTTTCTTTATGTTAGTTGATGCATAGTGCCCAACCATGATCCTTGGGCTCTCAGCACTACCCCTTATGTAGGTGGCTCCTCGTGACTTGTGTGTTGATGTGGTGTGAAGCTCGGGGGCTATGCTTCCATCGTCCAAACCCCCACATAGTTCCATGGATGGCTCTATCCTTCCCTTCTGTTTTTTTCTATTGGGTAGTTTACACGTAGCGCGCAAACTTGGTATCCTCGTGGGCTCTCCTCAGAGTGCCTTTTGTAGATGTTATCGTTGCCCGGTGTCTATGGCTTGGGTTGGATGGGTAACTCTCGACCCTTTGTAGATTTGAACAACGACCCATTGTTTTTTGTTTTTTTTCAGTAGAATCCCATTCACGGCTGTTAAGACCGCTTGTTTTCGCGGGTTCTTCTCTGAGATTAATTCCTACCAACCTGTGTATCGTTCTTTTTGTTCCTATGTGTTGGGTTGGAAATTATCGGCCAGGTGGGTGCATGCATGTATGGTGGCACTGTTTCTGGAGGCGTTTTATGCCCATTCAAGAAAACAACAGTCGCCTCATCTTGAAATCGCCTCGATTAAGACCTGACTTGTCCCAACCGTTTCCTTAAATTTGACAGCTGGTTCTGGGGTTGGTCAGTACAGCGAGACCGTCGTTGGGACAGTACGCCCTTATTTAGGCACAGACTTCTCGTGATACATGCTTCTTTTTGCTCTGATTTGGAGGGTTCATGCACATATTACTCAAAAGATTTTATTCATTAAAGTCCATGTTGAAAGCTAAGTTTATCATGATAATAAGAGTGGTTGTTCCTGTTGCTGTTTCCTTTTTGAATCGCCCAGCAGTCTTAAATTATTAAAGGATTGATTGTGTTTTTATTATTAAGGGATTCCCTCATTAAAAGTCGATTATTAAAGGTTAATTTTATCATGATAGTGAGAATGGATGTTTTTCTGTTGTTCCATTTAATAATCGCCCAACAATTTTAATAATTTAATTATTAAAAGATAGATTCTGTGTATCTAATAAAGGTGTCTTTTATTGTAAGTCAAATTGTGTTCTTAAATTGCATTATTTAAATAAGAATCAATCTTCTTTAAAATCCTTATATAGATATGTAAGTTAGCATGTAAATTACCTTAATTAATTCCTAATCTTGGATTGATCTTCTTATAACTCTGTTAAAGGATTGAAATATAGCTTGGGATCTTTCCTTATTTATCAGTATGATTGAATCCTCTATACCTTATATATGGAGTGTAAGGTGGCATTGATATCCTTATGTACTACTTAAAAGGATTGGAATCTTCTTGTGGTACCTTGTAACAGGAAATGTAATTTAGTATTAAAATCTTATTTATTGTTAATAGGTGATGATCCTTTAATTCTTTTAATAGATGTTTAAAGCAACCTTTATTCCCATTAATTATCTATTAAGTCGATCTTTTATGAATACCCTAAAAAAAAAAAAAAAATTGATATGGAGTTGGGTATTGAATTCTTATATTATCTCTTAAGTAAGATAATTCATTTCTTTATGATACATAGGGAGCTACATAGGATTGTACTTGTTACATGAGTTGAATCACTTGATAAGTGATGCTTGACTTAAATGAGCTTGATCTTAACAAGATACTAATCATATTTAAGGAGTTTACGACAATTCAAAATTGTAATTATGCCCTTGTGTTTCCTGTTATTCTTCATGTAATTCCTATTGTACAATTGGTTTCTTTTTATATTGCGTAATGGGTTGATTAATCATAGCAGATTATTTTATGTGGCACCATGATAGGTATGAAGGGCATGTGTGTAGTCACTTAATCTAGAAATGTTAGCTAAAGTTGAATTATTGAATGATTAATTCCGCGCCTTCAAGTAAAGTAGATGACTACCCTTGCTTCTTGCTTTAAATAAAGTTGTTTTCATTTCGCTCGCACTTATGCTGTTTCATGATGGATTTCGTAATCAAATTGTCTTGCACCGTGGAATTCTTATAATGTGTGTTGATTCATAGAACTTTATCACACAATGATCGTCCTTGATGTTTGTTGATTTAGTATATTTAGTTTGGTCTGGATTGTGTCGGGCAGGATGTAGACACTTCCATGTTCCTCAGAACAGTCGCCATCCATGAGACCTTAAATGGTTAAAATCGATGGGAACCTGGGCTTGAGCATTGCTTATGTGTCTTGGAGGTCCTAACCATTGCAAGGTAAGATGGGCGGGTAGTCAGTCTTATTATTTATCGATTGATTGTTGTTCATTGCTGGTAGATGTTGATGTGTGTCTTAGATCCTTATGTGATATCACAGTTGTATGCATCATGATTCGTCGTCATCTGGCGGTGAAGAGGTATAATGTCTTGTTACCCTTGTACACACGCACACACGAAAAAAAATAAATTGCACTTGTTATTAGAGGTTTTCATTGTAATGAGGAGGTTTGTTTCATTAGCTATGTCCAATGCCTAATACATCGTACACACTGGAATAAAGTGTGCACTCTTAATCAGAGTGTCAACAACCAAAAAAATTGAATCGTGTCTCCTTTCCTTAAGTGGAAATCCAACAATAAAATCCATCGAAAGGAATTCCCAGTTTGATTCAGGAATCACGTGTCATTGTAAAAATATTGCTCGATGTTTATGCTCAGAGATCACTTGCTGACATTCTAGACATCTTGCCACGTAACTAACTATTTTTTATTTCATTCCTTTCCAGAAGAATAAAGCCTTAAGGTATTCCTTCATCTTCATGACTCCAGGATGAGCCATGTATACTTCTCATTGAGCTTCACTTAAAATCAAACTTCTCAATTCGTTTTTAGGATGTATGTAAATTATATTATTATACCTCAACAATGCATCACTTCCAAATGAATAACCTTCATACCTTTGTACCATCATGGTATCTTGTCTTGTATTAGCCTTAACTTCCTTGTACCATTCATCGCCAGTTTGTAAAGCTAGAATATTTTCTCTAACATTCATCTTAATAGGTATTACCAAGAATATGTGTAGTCTCAGACTCAATGGATCTTCTATTCTATTCACCATTCCTTTAATGTAGGTAATATTGAAGTCGTATTCTCTAAGTAGTTTTGACCAATACCTTTTTCATGCGTTCAGGTCACTCTGAGTAAAAATATGTTGCAATCCATAGTGATATGTCTTTAATTCGATTTTTTGTCGAATCAGATAGTGTATCCAAATACGTAAGGTATATATAATTGATAATAACTCCAAATCATGTGTCACGTAATTCTCTTCATGCCTTCTTAATTTCCTTAAAATGTAAGCAATTACTCAACCGTGTTACATCAAATCTCTTTCCAGACCTTCCTTGGATGCATCCATGCATACCAATAATTCTTTTTTCATGTCAGGAACCTTCATTATCGAAATTGTCATTAACAACTCTTTAAGATTTTGAAATTCTTATGTGCATTTCTCTGTCCTTATAATTTTTTTGTTTTTCTTCTATAATTCCGTAATTGGATTTTATATCTTCGAAAAACCTTCAAAGAAGCATCGATAATAACCTGCTAAACCCATAAATATATATACTTATTGTACACTCATTGGGTTTGGACATTCCATAATAGCCTCAATCTACATTGGATCCAAAATGATACCTTCTCCAGATATGATATGTCCCAAATAATGAATCTTCGACTGGTAAAAAGAATACTTCGACAATCTCCCATACAACTTGTTTTCTCTTAGACACTGTAAAACCAATTTCAAGTGTTCATCATGATCTTATTTCATCTGATATTAAATCATTATATCATCAATGAATACTTGTACAAACTTGTCCAAGTATTCATGGAACACCCTATTCATCAAACTCACGAATACGCCTGGGGCATTTGTCAGTCGAAACAGTAAAATAATAAAATCATAGTGTCCAAATATCATCTTAAATGTGGTCTTAGGGATATCTTCTTCCTTAATCTATAACTGGCCATGATATCTTAATTTCAAGTCAATATTTGAAAACATTGTTTCTCCCTTCATATGATCAAAAAAGTCGTCAATCCTTTGAAATGGATACTGGTTCTTGATTGTAGGTTTGTTTAATTGATGGTATTCAATGCAAATCCTCCATGATCCATCCTTATTTCTAATAAAAATAACTGGCGCACCCAACGAAGATATGCTTGGATGTATAAGTCCCAAATCCAACAAATACTTCAATTGCATTTTCAACTTTTGCAATTCTAGTTTCAACATCTGGTATGGAGTTCTTGCAATAGGTTCAGTTCCAGGTTTCAGATCTATGGTAAACTCCAATTATCTTTCTGAAGCAAACCTGGTAATTCCTCAGGAAATTCATTAGCGAACTGTGATACTATAAGAATAATTTATAATCCTTCAATGCCTCCCTTTTATTTAAGAACTAAGATACCACATAGATTACACTGTGTGTGCATACTTTTCTATAATTGTAAGGATGAAATAAACCTCGATGACACTCCTTGGTTTCTTCCTACAATTACTCGAATTAGTCCCAAATCATTTATTAAACTTAACCATTTCATATTACAGTTAATTATCGCATCGTGTGATTCTAGCCAATCCATCCTGATCACTATATCGTAATATCTCAAGATTGTAACATACAATTTTACACTTGTTACGAACTCACCCAAGTTAATGTTACAATCCTTAACCTTTCCTCCAACCTTTTTCTTAGCAACTGATGCCATTTCCACATGTATAAACTCATCTTTATCGACTGCATTTACCTTAATTGTTTTAAGTGCAACACTAGATATGAAACTTTCAGTAGCTCCTAGATCTATTAAAATACTAAAATGTTGATCGATGATAATACCTAATGTCTCGAGAATGGTGGACTAAAGCTCGACCTGACAGTTATTCACCACTGCATGTATCATGTACGCCTTGGAAAAATCTCCAATTGTTGTAGGGCTTGATGATCCAATAACTCTTTCCTTATCAATGGGATAATATCTCTTGTAATGTGGCTCTCCACATGTCCAACATCCATTCTTTGGTCCAATGCTCCTAGTATTAGAAGTAGAAATTGTTGGCCTAGGAGTGTGTTGTGTTGGTCTATTCTGCAGACCAGGTCTAAACTATTGTTGTTGTTGTGGATGATGTTGTTTTTGTTGCTACTATGGTGCTATGTAGGGAGTCCTCTATTGAGGAGTGTGTCTTCACAATGTCATGAACACAGGTCCTATGGGTATATCACGGTGCCTAAAAGTTTGTCTAGTTGGTGTCTTATGTTGTTGCGCTCGTAGTGTCACATGTCCATTCTAACTAGAATGAGTCCTGCCCTAACCCCCACTGTTTAGCTATGAAATCCTTCTGAACTACATCGTGCAACGTCTGAGGCATCGGGATCCTCACCTTCGCATGAATGTTGAAGTTAAGGAAAAACACACAATTTTTTACCTTTAACTTCTTTGTGTTTAGATGTGGAGCATATCTGAGTAGCTCCATGAAATTTTCCTCATACTCTGGTACCATACTATTACCTTGTCGTAAGGCATTGAACTCATTAATTTGGCGCTCAATGAATTCATTAAACAAGTACCTCTCTCGGAATATTTCCTCGAAAAATTCCAATGACATGTCTTCAACGACCATGTTTAGTTTAGGTAAGAGTATGTTCAACAAAACTAGATCACTCCCTTTCAGTTGAAATACCTCCATGAATACTTTCATGTTGGAGGTGTAATTAAAAAATACAAAGCACATCACCATGTTCTCCAAGCATGCCTTGACAGATAATTCATCTGTGGCACCCCAAAACTCGGGAAAATTCACCTTATCGAGTTCTTTATCACTAAGGGTATTATTGTAAAATTTTAATATTACTATTTAATTATACTTCATGACCAAATATAATAAGTTCAACCCAGCTTACTTTGCATCATTGAATAAACTTAAAAGAAACTTATTTATGTCTAATAATTAGTCATCAAAATGACCATGAAGGAATCATAATGGAATTCCTTTATGGTAATAAAACAATGGTCACGAGCTAGAATAATACATTCTTATTTCCTTTATAAACACCACACTTAAATTTTCACTTTATTTATTCAAGTGTAATTATATAATTTGAGTATATATATCCTTTTTATTGACTACACAATCTAATAGCTTTATTTTTGTTAACCCTAACTTCATGAATAGATTAACGAAAAGTAAGGTGCGTTCAAGAATAAGATCTAATCTAGCTGGTCAACTCATTGGATAGTCGAGTCAACTCTTAAAAAATTCGTTAGTTGAAGAAAAAAGGTGGGGTCAATTAATATTATTACAAGCCAAATCATTACCTTGCTTGGTCGTGACTAACATCTATAATGTCGTCGAATTATTGACCTGACTGTGAGATACTATCTGTATCCAGTGTGAGGGATTCAAATCTTACTACTAAAAATTTTCACTGTAACTTGGGTTGCTAAGGCGCTTTAAACAAGAAGTTCAAACCAACTGATGAGTGCAGATGTTAAGGTTTTCAGTGGAGAGAGAAACTTGAAGGAGAAAAAATATTTATTCTTGAAAGTGTAATAAATATTGAACTATAGGAGGCGCTATGATTAACAATGCATCCAAGCGAAAGGTCTCAAATTTTTTTCCTACCAAGTGAATACTCTAAAATCACACTTAAGTACAATCGTCTCTCAGGCCAAATGCACCTTAAGAGTTGGGAGAAACGTAAAGACAAGAAGGGTTTAACCAAATACAAAATAAAATAGAAAATTTTCAACTCTATGATCGGTAACAAGGAGTAAGGAACAAAAGAAGGTTTGAAAATAAGTGCCAGCTTTAGGGTTCGGAAACGACTGTCACGGAAGTTATGAAGTATATCCCATGCAAGTCAGGGATATATTTAGTCTTGAATTCACACTCGTATTAATAAATTTTGTAAGGATAACAATGATAGTGATTCGATATTGAAAGTGTATAAAATTTGACTCTAAATCCAATTATTAATTAACTAATTTAAGAAATCAATGCTCCTGTTAACAAGAACTTCTACCAATTTATTCGATCTTTAACACATCAGATAATGAGGACGTGGTCGCTACCAACCATTGATTTCAAAATATATCAAAACAAGTTCTAAAGCTAAAAAACCTTATTATCAGTTATCATGGTTAAATATTTTCAATGTTTTTTGTGCCTGGAACAGATCAATGTTGAATCAAAATTTAGGTGTGTTTGAACGAGGATAATGAAACAACAACCGAAATACAGAAAAGTCATTTTTCCTAAAAGCTTTGATACTGGAAAAAACTCTTTGACAATTAATCACAGAGTTCAGTTTAGGATAACATCGAATTAAAGCTTGAATACTCAAACATGATATTGAATTTACTACTGAAAATAGGGCAACGTTCTCACATGATATTTCGATTATACAATCAAACCCCTCATACAACATTACATAAACAATTATCGTACTGCATCAGTGCCTTAGGAATTCAATTTATCTTTTTTTTTTATTACAAGGACCAGAACGGTTCATTGCAATTTGCATCATCAACAATAATCACGTATAAACTAGATACATAGATCTAACCATTACAGAAAATGGCAATGGAATTACATCGAACTATCAAATTTTTATTTAATATTGAAATCAAGATTTTGTAACTTTAATAACTTAACAATAAATTACCATAACAAGAAACTAGTGAAATTTATGTTGCTCTCCCACTAGAACTTGCTCAACAGTTCCTTATTTAGCTTGCAATTCAAATGAATTCATCATACCTCCCAATCAATGCTAGGGGTACTTTTCTTCCCTTTAACCCCTCGATTGGCAAAGGGGTAAAAAAAAACAAAATAAAACAATAGCACCCAATGCTTGTCTCAAGGAGCTTCCACTCTTTTAGCAACCATTGGAACTCAACTCTCACCAGTAAAACTTAGTCAAGAAAACATTTGGCAGAATAACAGTACTAAATAGAATGAGCTCTCTTTCGCTTTCTCTTCCCTTGTTTTATAGAAAATTCCCAATGACGCATGTCCTCATGCACAAATAATGAATTTTTAATAATTTAAATAAAATAATGATTCACCCACTTTGTGTTTCACACTCTCCCTATTTTCCACATGTAATTACTCTTTTTATTTTATTTAATTAGACAATTTCCCTCACATTCCCTAATGTGTTTCTATTTTTTCTCCTAGTTGTCTCTTAGTTCCCCAATCCGTCATTTAATTTGTGTCCCCTAAATAGATCTTAGTTTGAGTTGGATTATGAGTCTTCTTTTAGTTAGGAATAGTGGGAGATTGACTCAAGATTCTTCTCTATGTGGAACAACCTAGTCTCTCATGTTTGATTGTCTTTTTATTTGTAAATTCCTTTTTTTTTTTTTATGCACACATGTGAATCTACCTAAATTTTAATTCCTAATTTCTATTTTCTTAGAATTTGATTATAACTTCGAATCCATTAAATTGCTTAATATTTTGTTTAGTCTCTTATTTAGACTTAAACTTATACTTAGGATTAGACTTAGTCTTAGACTAGTGTTAGATTTCTAAGCTTATAAAATAATTATTAATTAATACTCTATTCTAACAAGGTATAAACATTTCATTATAATTTCTAGGTCATCTATATTTTATTATTCACATTTCAACTATGGGACGTTCCCTTCAAGATGCACCTCCATGTTCCAAGGGTGTTACTCGCCTTTGACTAGTTTTGGAAGTTTTTCCGATAATTGGAGTCGACACTCCACTTGTTCGACCTTGTGAGAGACTAAAGGATTCTAACGAATAATGATTCTTTCTTATTGTGTGCCCCTTATATTTATTCATGAGTGAATGTCTTAGTCCTCCCTCAGGGCATCATGGACCTATCAAACTAGGTAATCGTTAACCTACAGTTTAGGTCACGACTCCCTCAATTGTCTAGTTTCTATGCATGACCCCTTTACTCCTTATGTTTGTTGGACTAGCAAACATCTTCAAGCTTGCATCCAAATATTGTCAATAATCCATACACATAACATCCATACTAAAATCATCATACATACATGTAAATCAATACTCAAAAATCAATCCAAATACAAGTCCACTCCTTGACTCAATCTGGAGTCCAAGGTAGTTCATCGATTCCTTCAACATCATCAACTTGTCATGTATCCTTCACACTCATGTAAAATCATCAGTAATACTTGTCGATAAATATATATATCTAGAAATTAACATATAATCACAATGACGTCATAACATAACTCATAAGAAAAACATAATCATAATGTATCATAATTGGATCACTTTCTCTCAAGTGTCCTCAAAGAATAAGTCAGTATAAAATGTGTTCAATATAACTAGATGTTATTGAGAGAGTTAGAGAAGACTATATATCAATATGCAATAAGTTCTATTTTTAAAATAGATTATTTATGACATATATTAATTTATGAATTTATGTTTCATATGTTTATCTGAGCTAAACTAAAAATTATTTATTTCTACATAAGTATTTGGAACTGATAGAAGATCCTTGTCATGGTACATTACTGGTAGTGGTGCACAAACCCCACAACTCCCTGACATGAGCCACATACCTTTGAGGTTAGTTTTCTCTCCTTGTGCAACTCAGATGAATGTATCTCCTGGGGCCCATGAGACACCCCCACCATTCACGCCATACAATGGCACACATGATGGTTTAGTAGATGGTGAATCTCATGAAGAATAGTTTATGCATTACTATCCTAGAGAAACATATCTTCAAAGCACGAGAAAAATATTGGTCAAAATTTTGATGAATGAAAACTTGGTTCCATTGAAGCCGCCACAAGTCCCAGGTAGTTATTAATATATTTTTTAATTTTTATTATTTAAATATTGAAACCTCCATCTTTCAAATTGTTTTAAACTAATTATCATAACTTTTTGCAGGAAACAACATTTTTTATAGGACCTTTCATGGCAAGGCCTTAGATATTTTGGGGCCCACCATTTGCACACTGTAGAATTCCCATAAAAATGAATTGAAGGACAAACTTATTAACCATTTGGTAGACATGTTTTGTTATTCATTCAACAAACATTATATCACCTCGGTGCTAGGTACATGTTTTAACTTTTAAATATGTCAAAGATCAATATAGGAGTCGATTGGTAAAAACCCCTTTGTATGATCCTCTTGTCACCATTTCTGAGAGGGAATGGAAGAATATACTATAGGATGCAAAGGATATTGCATTGAGACGTGAAGGGAAGACACCATATGGCCCTGGAAGGTAAATGATGTTTTCAATTGAATATGTCAAACTTTTTAAAGTTGATCTATAGAACAAATTGTTATATCTAATTACATATTTAATTTTTTTTGTAGACTCCTGAACACATCGAAAGCCACCAAGGTAAGACATGATAAATAGGGACAACACAAACTTAGACAAGGTGGGTACCTAAGATTAAAATATTAATTTTTAAGTACTAAATAATCTTACCATGTTATTTATATCATCATCCAACATTTTTTTAATTGAATCCAATAAGAAAAATTCATTGTATTAGGCAATGCAGGGGGGTATGTTGAATAGTGTGGCCACCACATAAGATATGGAGAACAAATTCAAGTTTGAATTTCAATAAGTGGTTAAACAACAAAAAATATTGGGGTAAACACAATCAACTGACCCTTTGGGAGAGATGGTAAGTAAAATGACAAGACTTAATTGTTCATTACTTGTAAGTACATATATAGACGATTGATGTATAAAATTAATTAATGTGTCTATTTTTTTTCAAGCATGCCAGAAACCCCAGTTCATTCGGCAATGATACTAGAAGGGAACCCCATGACTATGGTGGTGTGCATACCCATCATTGTATGTGTATTTGAAATAAATTGTATATATTGACAATTAGTAATAATTAGTTGCAAATGGTGTACTTATAATGTTTCTTGTTTCAATGGCAAATAATATAGATGAGTTCGATGCTCACAGAGGAGAGGAATCGATGACGACCCAACCAATGGTGTCGAATACTCCTCCTGGTAAAAAACAGAGTCATTATATTTGTATTAATGAAATACTAATATGAATAATAATAACTAACCATGTATTTTTAATGCTTCCTATTTTTTTAGTGGATTCCCTTGTAGTGGAACAACGTCTGGTAGCATGTCATATTACTAGAAGTAGTGAAATGGTACAAACAATGGATAGCCATGAAAAATGAATAGAAGCTAGTAATTGAAGGGGTTGAAGATGACCTTACCAATGAACCATTAAAGAATTTTATTAAAAGGAAGAAACCAAAAGGGAATTTATTCTAAATATTTTGAGGTCATACTTTATTAATATAAATTATTAGTTGTACAATTTTTGTTTAAATTAATATGCATGATTGGGTATGGAAAATTGAGAGTGAGACGAGGACGGGGGAGGGGCCAAATGAGCTTCCACCTTCACGTGGTTGGCCCTATTTAGTAAAGAATAAATTATTCACAAAACCAACAGGAGCTCATTAAGGTATTCCTATTATCCATTTAACGATATTGTTTTTAGATATTTTTGAATGTAATTTGATGTGGCATTTTATATTCTCCCTTAACTTTGATGTTTTCCAATGTTCAATGTGCAAAAAGGCCTATTCTAAGGACTTGGCGATGTAGAATGATTTCTCAAGTTAGTGATTGATTCAATGAAAATTGATAGAAATATTGATAAACTAGATGGTAGGAAAAAAGTGAGTTCTAATTTTAAAGTTTCTTGTACTATTTTTTATTCTTTTCTTAGTTATATGTTTCTATTTGTATTGACTTGATATTTTATATTTTTGAATTATATCTCTAGACATCTTTGAAATTCACACTTTTTTTACTGTCAAATTGATATAAATATAATGAAAATAGTGTTCCCTTAGAATGCACTCCCGAATAAGGTAACACCCAACACATACTTCAAGAGAGATAGCCTAGGTTTCCTCCCTAAGGAAAATGCACCCACCTTTCCAAAAACTTTCAACTCAACATCTATCACTTAAGAAGATCATCCTATTTTCAATATTTCTATTCTGACTTGAGTGTATTGAGTGTATGTAATATCCCCAAATATAATTGAATATTAAAGTCTAAGTGTACGGAATAAATTTCTATTTTTGGCAAATTCAGATTTGGATATTAATTTCCATTTATGGAAAATCTGAATTTGGAATTTGAATATTGTAATTAATTGTTTATGACTGTTGGGAAAAGATTTGACTTGACCAACTGACTTATTTGATTGTGACACATGTGAAAGACAAACCTTTTTATAAATTAAATGTTGGAAGACAAATGGAACAACTAGGTTAAAAATAGCTGACCATGACTCAATGAGTGGGGAACATATTTGACTTGCCTCAAGGTTGATTTTTACAAGTGGAAAATGTGGGATTTGACCACTAACAACCCCTAAAATCAGGGATTTGTAAAGTTGGGAATTTACAAAGGAGGGAAGGAAAGACCTAGGCACAAGATGCATGTAAATACAACATATGGAGGAGGCAAGAAGCTTCTTAGTATGTTGGATAAAGGAAACCACTCACTTTTATGAACACTGTTAGCGTGAGGCAAGGGGATTAATTATCTATGGAAGGTGACTGTAGAAATGCAGGATCATCTCAGTTTTCCCTTATGGACTCATGGTCAGGCTAGGGGGTGAACAAAGCAAGTAAATTTGGTTGTTATGTTCTACAATTGGGTGAAACATGGTTGTTCCATTTGCGTCTGAGCATCGGATTTCACATATGTACCTTTACTTGCATTCTTGTGAATATTATGTTGATTATTATTTGTCAGGAATGAGGTGGTTTATTTGATGATTTTATATACATATATATGTGCTCACTTAGCAGAAATAGCAGAACTATGATATGTTCTATTTAATCACGAATATTGGTTATGCATATATAGATAAGTGTGTACATATGTATATGTAATCATACATAAAGAAATGAATGAACTGCTATATGTCCCTAATAATCATTAAGTAGGGTTATGTATATAAGCCTAAGTGGGCCTAATGGTTAAGAACATGTGTTTCCTCTTAAGAGGTCACAAGTTCAAATCCAGAGGGGGGTAGGGTATGTATACCTTCGTAGACTTTACCAGTCAAATCATTGGGCATAGGGGGGTCCCTTGTCCCACAAACAAGGGGGTCTCATACACCCATTTGGTGTGTTGGCTTGGTCGTGACCTTAAAAATAGATTATTATTATTATATACAAATGGTTGTGTATACTTATATATATGTGGGTTCATGCATAAAAGAAAAATAGGACTGCTACTATATTCTTGTTAACCATTGAATTAGATATACATTGGATTGTTATTTGAAATCTATACGAGTACCATAAAGAATAGATGGAATGAATAACAATTCTCATATATGTTTAAATATTCTTTATATTATCAATAACCATAGGAAATAGTGAATTCAATAGTATAAAAATGTATGGTAAAGTAGTTGTCACATTGTTCAAAGTGTTTTCATACAACCTATATATTCTATTGAAATAATTACAAACAACTTGTGTGTCAATGACACCATGGTTAAAATTACTACAATGGAATACCATAGGCCAAGGAATCCATTTCCACTTGTAGATAGAATGTAAGAAGAATTGCTTAAACGCCAAGATCATAACTTGAATACCTTTTTGAGTGAGAAGGCTTTCCCTGATATGCTCCCCTCGATTGTAGAAACCTACAAAAGGGAGAAAGACAATACGTTTAGTAAACTATGCTAATTATTATAATGGAAAACAAATTATGAAACCAAACGAGACAATACTTAGCTTGAGTTCGACATAAAATCAGTTCACCACTGGTGTTTTTGCGAAGATCTTTCGGAAACCCAAAGGGGGAGGAGTGGACCCATAATTGAGCTTATGGGTACCCTAAAAAAAATGAAGCAGGGCCCCATCATTAATTAATGTAATATGAGAATAATGATTTTATATACACAGAGTATAAGCTATGATTTATACAGTGATAAAAAAAATACGCAAGTTATGGATCATATAATGATAAAACAAATATACAAGTTCTGAATTATACAGTGATAAAGTAAATACACATAACACATTTGCAAATTTCCCCATAGGGTAATAATGCTTTTGTATACAAAGAACATAAGTTATAAATTACACAGAGTTAAAATAACTCACACCGAGAACAATTGTGAATCCCCGTAGAGGGTAAATAATGCTTTTGTATTTACAGAGCATAAATCCTGTATTTATACAGTGTTAAATAAACACACAGAACAAAATTACAAATCCCCTTGGAGTAACGCATTGCATGTATAGAGAATAGAATCACGAGTTACAAAACCCTTTACGTAGTTTCCAATAAGAACTGTGCAAACGAGGAGAAAACGCCATGAATGGTCGACCCTTTTTGTAAACGATTAATCTCTAACCAAGAAAGTTAAGTGGCCACGGGAAGGCCCACAGAGGTAAACGATTTTAGTCTAAATCACATAGAAAAAACACGAGTAACGCTCTACCATTTTTCTATATAAACGTAGAGAGAAAATATGAACCGAGAATATGTGTTACGACATATATATCTTTTCTTTATAAATTCACAGAAGGTAAATTATGAAACATAGGGTTACAAATTGGCCGATATGTATTCACTGTGCAAACTCCGAATTGTAAATTATGAAACATAGAGCCGAGATTGATTTATTTATATACCTATAATTATGATTTATATATAGAAAGTGAAATCTATGAACAAAGGGTTAAAACATTGTTGATACATATTCGCTCTAGGAAAAATAGAGTGCACTTTTATGCAAATGCGTTTATGATTTTATACAAACTGATAATGAAATTACACAGACCGCATCAACGAATCCCATAGAGGACTTGTCCTATATGCATATATTCACGCAGAGCTAAGAATACAAGTTCTAGAGGGTGGTAAAACAAACACACAGAGAAGGACTCTACAAGGAATAAAAAGAAAATATACATTTATGTTTTCGTAGAGTACCCTTTACTTTTGTTCACGAAAATGCTAACATAAATTCTAGAACTTACTACAAATATGACATTGTTAATCTATCTCACACAAGGTATGGATTACAATATTTTTCCACATAGAACAAACGAAACAGATATGGGTAAAAGGGTAGGGCTAACATTGTTGTAATGGTGGTCATAGGAAAATGAGAAAAGAATACCGACATATAACTGTTAAAAAATTTGTGACCAAAAGAGAACCGTAAGCCATGAAGATTAGAAGAGCATCAGCCAACCCAAGAAATATTCTAACCCCAGTCCCAAGAACTTTAAAACCCAGAAGATCCCCGGAAGGAAACATTTACGGAAGCAAAATGATAATATATTGCCAAAAAAAGTGTTGTTCATGACTTACCAAGTATTAGATCATTGAATTATTTCTTACCTTGTGCAGAAAAGGAACCAAAAAACGCGTTGCTTTATCCCATTTTGGTTTACTAGAGCCGAGCTTCCATTGTCACCGACCATGCACAGCAAGGGCAAAGATAGCTTGCAAAGAAAAGAACATTTAGTGCAGGGAGAATCATTACAATGAGCCTTACCTAGGGTCTCGTTAGAGGAGTAATGCAAGGGATACATGCCAATGCTCTTTCCATGTGAAACCCTGTAGAAGGCGGGTTTACATTGGACGTGGCAGCTGAAGTGTCAATTCCCGGGAGGTACAATTCAGGTCTCCATTAAATGGTTTAACCAGGGATTAAATATCAGACTAACATCCTCCATTAAACAACTTGCAAACAAATTTATTGTTGGGTCAGGTTCCATTCATTTAGGGTTATGAACTATATGTGTGTAATGGTATATGCTCGCAACTCCAACCTAAGGGAACATTTTGTATGGTTCTCAACATGTTAAACCTTATTATTAACGACGTGTATCATTGGGGATGTTGCTAATGATATGCTAATCTTGTAACAGTCACATGTGTTAAACGATAACTATATCGTTAGGATAAAGACTTGTCATGATAGTATCTTGTATATTGAACGATATGCAATATGATGGATAGGTGTATGATTATATATATTAAATGATATGCAATACTATAGATAGGTGTATGGTTATATATATTAATGATATGCAATACTATGGATAGGTTTATTGTTATATAGTTCAAACAATATTTTTTGTTTTGGATAGCGCTTACTATATAGTAGTCATGAAATAGATATTGTGGTAAACAATATATGGATTAGTATGTTGATATAGATAGAGTTAAGGTTATGATAGTTTATGTGATAAACTATTTATATATATACCTTTTGACATGGATAGTGTCAACACTATGGAATACATATGATAGTTATGAAACTATGTGTACATATGCCAATATGAATAAGTGGTAATGGTTTATGGGTATACTATATGATAGTATTTAATCCTTAGGTTATAATGAACTGTAATTTTTGTATAGAATAGCTTGACACATAAATGGTAGATATTCTAAGGGCTATGATATCCCTTGTTGCAATTGTACTATTTACAAAATAAGTACGAGACTTCAAATCCAATAGCGATGATAAATCTACTTTGCTTACAATAAAGGAAATAAAAAATGTGTTTTGATCAAATGATGAAGAGTCAAGGAGTTTTCATGTCCCCTAACAAAGTTTCTTTTTTTTATTTGGGAAATTTGGGGTACATTACATATGGTATCAGGGCTGAAGGTTACAACACTTGGACCTCAGGGAAAGGCCAAATTGGTTTAATTTATTTTAAAATAAAAAAGCTAACAAATATGTTTATTGTTACAAACAAAACATTTTTTGTTTGTTGTGATAATGGAAACACATAATGAAAAGGAAATCATACTTGAAGAAAATATCGATCAAGGACTTCCTAAAGAACCTGGACATAACAACGAACGAAGTTCATCCCCCCAGGTTCTGGAAACAATGAGGAACCTTATCGTGGAATTACAAGTGTTCAAAGAAGATAATGAAAATATGAAAAAGGCATGGGAAGACCAGTAACAAATAATTGAAATGTTGTTATGCAACATAGTAACAAATAAGAGCTCAAAAGACAATGACAAGGAGGAGGAAGTCAACAAAAGGTCCTCTAAAAATTCAGGTCATGAAACAAAAAATGAGAACAATTCTTCCGAAAATGCACAAGTGGAAATAAACAAAACAACCACGAGAAGGAAAAGAAAACAAGTAGATCACCTGGAAGGTGAATTCAAGATTATAAAACCATCCACTTTTGATGGAGAATCAAGGATGGGTGAAGAGGCAGAAGCATATCTACTAGATATAAAGAAATACTTCCAAATTTACAATTACTCTAGTAACATGAAAGTCGAAATGGCCATTTATAACCTGAAGGGAAAAAAAAGTATCTGGTGGCAAGACCTAAAATTGGACAAGGGATTAAAAGAGAAACAAATGGAATGGTCAGATTTCAAGAAATATTTCAAGAAGCAATATTTATCAGAAAGTTACTACAAAAGAAAGACTAAGGAATTTTACGAGCTAATACTCAGACTAATGACCATGGATTATCTAATAAATAAATTTCTCGAATTATTGATATTGTCATAAATCAAGGAAGACAAAGTAAAGATACAATGATTCTATAGTTTTCTACCACAATCATACAAGGACAGAATTGAATTTGACAATCCCAAAACTTTAAGCGAAGTATTTAGAAAGGCCCATATGTGTTATGATTAGTACAAACAAAGGTATGAAATTCCCAAGGAATGGAAGGACAAGAAATAAGACAAAATGAATCAACGGAAGAAAGTTTTCCAACCAACCCCTTTCTGGAATATGGAAAAGAAATTCCAAAAGAAATATTTGCATTCCAACAACTAGAATGCTCAAGGGGGAGGTAGACCCATTAATATGGGAGTCAAGAAAGTTGGGGACAACCCTAGAGAACCATAAAGTGTTAGGAGTGTGGAGAACCTCACTTGAGGAGGAACTGTCCATGCTTAACTTTTGCAGCAAGAAATACATTCCATAACATGCAAGAAGCCTCTACAGTAGGAAATATGGGCAGAAGTGTGCACATTATTAATGAAGTTGTAGATGGAAGACAAGTTGATCATAAATCCATTATCATGGAGGTTGAAGGTAAAATTCATAATAATCACATTTCTATTTTAATTGACCGAGGAGATAGTCTGATTTATGTTACTCCTATTTTAGTTAAATTAAACAATCTCAATAAAGTAAAGAATGTTAAGTTGTGGTTAGTATAGTTAGCAATAGAGACTAAGAGAAAAGTAACACATTTCATTTTTGAATATGAACTCAATATATATGTCCAAAGTACAAAGTTAAATTTGAGTTTTTTACCTTTGGGATCATATGATATAATCATTGGAATGGACTAGTTAGAGAAACATAAAGTAATTTTGAACTATCACAAAAATTCACTTACTTACAGAGATGAAAAGAACATAGTTAGGCCAATAAAAGGGATAAAAAAAGAAATTTAGTTAGGAAGATATAAACCATGCAGTTTAAGAAATGTATGAATAAGGGTTGCTAAGTTTATGTTGTTCAAGTAACTAATCTATTAGAAAAGGAAAATAAACCCAGTCTAGAAGACTTTGCAGTCCTACATGGGTTTAGAGATGTATTTGTAGAAGAAATACCAGAACTGCCTCCAAGAAGAGATTGATTTCTCTATCGATATACTATCTAGATCTTCCCCGATATCTAAGGCACCTTATAGAATGAGTTTACCCGAATCAACAGAGCTGAAAATTCACTTGCAAGAATTGTTAGATAAAGAATATATTAGACCAAGTGTCTCGCCTTGGGGAGCACTAGTTCTTTTCATTAAAAAAAAGGTGGGACTTTAAGGTTATGCATTGATTATCGACAATTAAACAAGATGACAATTAAAAATAAGTATCGTTTACCCAGAATTAACGACCTGTTTGACCAAGTGGGAGGAGCAAAGATTTTCTCAAAGTTATATTTAAGGTCTGGTTATCACCAAGTCAGAATAAAGGACGAAGATATAAATAAAACAACATTTAGAACATGATACTGGAACTATGAGTTTGTCGTGATTCAGTTTGGCCTTACTAATGCACCAACAACCTTTATGTGTTTGATGAATAGTATATTCAGTCAATATTTGGATAAATTTGTATTGGTATTTATCGATGATACTTTAGTTTACTCAAAAACGGAAGAAGAACATTAAGAACATCTTAAAATAGTAATTCATACCTTAAGGAAACACAAGTTGTATGCAAAGTTTGACAAATGCGACTTCTACCAAAGAAGAATACAGTACCTATGACAAGTGATATCCGAAGAGGGTATTGCAGTTGATCTAGAGAAGATAAAATCCATTATGGAATGGCCTATCCCTAAGGATGTAGCAAGCAACAGATCATTTATGGGAATTACCGGTTATTACCATAGATTTATCGAAGGATTTTCTAAGATCGCATATCCAATTACATCCCTATAGAAAAAGGGAACAAGGTTTACTTGGTCACAAAATTGTTAGTACAACTTTAATAAACTAAAGGAACTATTAACTACAACACATATTCTAAGGGTAGCAGACCCTGATAAAGACTTTATACTTTGTGTGGATGCAAGCAAAGAAGGTTTGGGAGGTGTCCTAACACAAGAGGGACACATCATTTGTTACAAATCACGTAAACTGAAAGAACATGAATGGAACTAAGTCACGCATTTTGGAGTTAGAAATTGTAATTCATGGGCTGAAAATGTGGCGACATTATTTAATGGGGATAAAATTTCTTCTATTAACCAACAAAAATGGTGTGAATTTTTTATTCATCCAACCAAATCTCAATGCAAGGCAAGTGAGGTGGCTAGCCTTCTTGAGTGAATTTGATTTTGAAGTAAGACACATCAAAGGCAAATAAAACAAAGTGGCAGATGCTCTAAGTTGGAGGAATAACAAAATTTTTGAGATAAGTATTAGCAGAGAAGAAAACGACATCAAACAAAGAATAAAATCTACAAGATGTAATGAAGAAAAATACATCAAAACAACAACATAATTACAAGGAAATGAAGAAAAATTGGACAAAACAGATCTGATTTTGGATAAAAATGGACTACTAAGGTTCAAAAATAGGTTGTACATACCTAATTCTATTGATTTAAAGTCAACAATTCTGGATGAATTGCACAAAAAGACATATTTTGGTCATCCAGGATACCAAAAAATGGTAACAACTTCAAGAAAATTGTTTTATTGGCCTAACATGAAAAGTGAAACAACATAATACTTATATAAATGCTTATATTGTCAATAGGTAAAGGTTGAACATCAACATTTAGTCGGCTTGCTACAACCTCTACCTATACCAGAATGGAAGTGGGAGATTATCTCGTTGGACTTCATCACAGGTTTTTTTAAGACTAAAAAAAAATGACTCGATTATGGTAGTGATTGATAAACTTAGCAAATCTACACATTTTATACCCGTGAAATCTACTTATAAAGAAATTAATATCACTAAAATATTTAGATTGTATGGAATTCCTAAAATGGTGATTTTAGATAGAGATGTCAAATTTACGTCAACATTTTGGAAGGAATTGTTTGCAGAATTCGATACTAACTTGAATTTCAGCACAAGATACCATCCACAAATGGATGGGCAAACCGAACGAACAAACCAGATTGTGGAAGACATATTACGAATGTACGTGAGAACAAAACCAACTAAGTGGGAGGAGTACCTACACTTAGTTGAATTTTCTTACAATAATCACTATCAAACATCAGCTAAGATGAGTCTCTCCGAGGCATTATATGGAAGGAAATGCACGACTCAAATTAGCTGGGGTAATCCAGTTGAAAGACTTGTGATGGGACTGGAAATGCTCCAAAAAATGGAGAAAATGGTAAAAAGGGTACAACACAATTTAAAAGAGGCTCAAGTCAGACAAAAAAGATACGCAGATTTAAAAAGGAGATACCAGGAATTTCAAATCAGTGACCATGCATATTTGAAATTCAAAGAAAGGAGAAGATCTCTAAAGGTAGGAAATTGTTCAAAGTTGGAACCCAGGTTTTGTGGCTCCTTCGAGATCTTAGCTCAAATTGGACTTGTGGCGTATGAACTTGCACTTCCTGCAAATTTAAAAGTTCATAATGTTTTTCATGTTTATTTATTGAAAAAGTATATTCATGATCCTACTCACATCATTGATTGGAACATGCTATAGGTGGAAACAGAGGTTGAGTTCCAAGAAGAACCTCTGCACATTCTCGATAGGAAAAAAATAGTACTACGGAACAGAGCCATCGCCTAGGTAAAAGTGCAATGGAAGCACTTTAGTCCTGAGGAGGCCACTTGGTATTGCAGGAAGATTTGGAGAAATCTTATCCAACTCTATTCTGAGAGAGGAATGAACACTAAGCACAGTGTTGTACTTAAGCGAGAGAGGATTTAATATCCCCAAAAATAATTGAATATTAAAGTCTAAGGATACTTTGGAATAAATTTCCATTTTTGGCGAATTTAGATTTGAAAATTAATTTCCATTTATGGGAAATCCAAATTAGGAATTTGAATATTTTAATTAATTATTTATGAGTATTGGGAAAACATTTGACTTGCCCAACTAGCTTCTTTGATTGTGACACATGTGAAAGAAAAACTTTTTAATAAATTAAATGTTGGAAGACAAATGGAACAACGAGGTTAAAAATAGTTGACCATGACTCCATGAGTGGGGAATATATTTGAGTTGCCTCAAGGCTGATTTTTACAAGTAGAAAATGTGGGATTTGACCACTAGCAGCCCCTAAAAATCAGGTATTTGTAAACTTGTGAATTTCCCAAATAAGGAAGGAAAGACCTAGGCACAAGATGCATATAAATACAACATATGGAGGAGGCGGGACACTACTTAGTATGTTGGACAAAGGAAACTACTTGTTGTTATGAACATTGTTAGTGTGAGGCAAGGGAATTTCAGATTTGTGGAAGGTGACTGTAGCAAAGGAGGATCATCTCAGTTTTCCCTTATGGACTCATGGTCAAGCTAGGGGGTGAACAAAGAAAGTAAACTTGGTTTCTATTTTCTACGGTTGGGTGGAACGTGGTTGTTCCATTTGTTTCCCAGCATCAGATTTCAAATATCTACCTTTACTTGCATTCTTGTGAATATTTTGTTGATTATTATTTGTCAAGAATGAGATGGTTTATGTGATGATTGTATATACATATATATATGTGCTCACTTGGCATAAATAGCATAACTACAATATGTTCTATTTAATCATGAATATGGGTTATGCATATATATAAATGGTTGTGTATACTTACATATATATGTGTTCATGCATAAAATAAAAATAGGACTGCTATTATGTTCTTGTTAACCATTGAATTAGATATACATTGGATTGTTATTTCAAATGTGTATGAGTACCATAAAGAATAGATGGAATGAATAGCAGTCTCATATATGTTTAAATATTCTTTATATTATCAATTACGACAAGAAATAGTGAATTCAATAGTATACAAATGTATGGAAAAGTAGTTTTCACATTGTTTAAAGTGTTTTCAAACAACATGTATATTCTATTGAAATAATTACAAACAACATGTGTGTCCATGAGACCATGGTTCAAATTACTACAGTGGAATACCATAGGCCAAAGACTCCATCTCCACTTGTAGATAGAATCTAAGAAGAATTTCTTAAACGCCAAGATCAGAACTCAAATACCTTTTCGAGCGAGAAGGATTTCCTTGATTTCATCCCCTCAATTGTAGAAACCTGAAAAAAGACGATAGGTTTAGTAAACTATGCTAAGTATTTTAATTGAAAACAAATAATGAAACCAGACGATATAGTACTTAGCTTGAGTTCAGCATAAAATCAGTTTTCCACTCGTGCTTGTGCGACAATCTGTTCGCGACCCAAAGGGGAAGGAGTGGACCCATTATTTAGCTGATGGGTACCCTTGCAAAATTGAAAGAGGGCCCCATCATTAATTGATTTAATCTGAGAATAATTTTTTTATATACACAAAGTATAAGATATGATTTATACAATGACAAAATAAATACACAAGTTATGAATCATGCAATGATAAAACAAATATACAAATCCCGAATTATAAAGTGATAAATTAAATACATAGAACCCATTTGTGAATTTCCCCATAGGGTAATAATGATTTTGTATATAAAGAGCATAAGTTATAAATTACACAAAGTTAAAATAACTCACACCGAGCACAATTGTGAATCCCCGCAGAGGGTAAATAATGCTTTTGTATTTTCAGAGCATAAAGTTGTGATTTATACAGTGTTAAATAAATACACAGAACAAA
Source organism: Picea engelmannii (assembly GCA_009831015.1). Lineage (NCBI taxonomy): Eukaryota > Viridiplantae > Streptophyta > Pinopsida > Pinales > Pinaceae > Picea > Picea engelmannii. Next base: position 206,678 of record ML792042.1, read on the forward strand.
ATTACAAATCTCCTTGGAGTAACGCATTGCATGTACAAAGAATGGAATCACGTGTTACAAAACCCTTTATATAGTTTCCAATCATAATTGTGCAAATGAGGATCGAACCCGATGAACGGTCGACCCTTTTTGTAAATGATTAAGCTCTAACCAAGAAAGTTAAGTGGCCATAGGAAGGCCCATAGAGGTAAATTATTTTAAACTAAATGACATAGACAAAACATGAGTAATGCTCTACCATTTTTCTATATAAACATAGAGAACAAATAAGAACATAAAATCGATGTTACGACATCTATATTTTTTATTTATAAATTCACAGAAGGTAAATTATGAAACAAAGGGTTACAAATTGCACGATATGTATTCATTGTGCAAAATTTGAATTGTAAATTACGGACAAAGAGTCGTGATTGATATATTTTTATACCTATAATTATGATTTATAAATAAAAGGTGAAATCTACGAATAGAGGGTTAAAACTTTCCTAATACATATTCGCTATAGGAAACATAGAGTGCACTTTTATGAAAATGTATTTACGATTTTATACAGAGTGATAATGAAATTGCACGAACCACATCAACGAATCCCATAAAGGATTTGTCCTATATGCATATATTTGTGCAGATCTAAGAATACGAGTTCCACGGGGTGGTAAAACAAGCACACAAAGTAGGACTCTACAGGGAATAAAAAGAAACTATACATTTATGTTTTCGCAAAGTACCCTTTACTTTTGTTCATGAAAATGCTAACATAAATTCTAGAACTTACTATGAATATCACAGTGTTAATCTATCTCACAGAGGGTATAGATTACAAGATGTTTCCACAGAGAACAAACAAAACATATATGGGTAACAGGGTAGGGATAACATTGTTGTAATGGTGGGAAAATGCGAAAAGAATACCAAAATATAACTGTTAAAACGTTTGTGACCACTAGAGAACTGTAAGCTAGGAAGATTAGATGAGAATCAGCCAACCCAGGAAATACTCTAACCCCAGTCCCGAGAACTTTATAACGCAAAAGAGACCCAGAAGGAAACATTTACGAAAGTGAAATGCTAATATATTTCCAAACACTGTGTTTTTCATGAGTTACAGAGTACTAGAGAAATGAAGTCGTTCTTACCTTGCATATAAGAGGAACCATAAAACACGTTACCTTCTGACATTGTGGTTTACCAGTGTTGAGTTTCCATTGTTGTCAGTCATCCATAGTAGGGGAAAAGATAGCTTCCAAAGAAGATAACATTTTATGCAGGGACAATCGTTACAATGAGCCTTACCTTGGGTCTCATTAGAGGAGTTATGCGAGGGATACGTGCGAGTACTCTTTCCATGTGAAACCCTTGAGATGGTGGGTTTACATTAGATGCGGCGGCCGAAGTGTCAATTCCTGGGAGGTATAGTTCAGGTCTTCATTAAATGGTTTAGCCAGGGATTAAATGTTGTACTGACATCCTCCATTAAACAGATTGCAAACAAATTTATTGTTGGGTCGGGTTCAAGTCAATTAGGGTTATGAACTATATGAGTGTAATGGTATATGCTCACCACTCCTAGATAAGGGCACATTTTGTATGGCTCCAAACATGTTAAAACTCATGATTAACGATAAATATCATTGGGGGCATTGCTAACAATATGTTAATCTTGTAACAATCATGTGTGTTAAACTATAACTATATCGTTAGCCTAAAGCCTTGTTGCAACAGTATATTTTATATTGAACGATATGAAATATGATGGATAACTGTATAGTTGGATATATTAAATGATATGAAATACAATGGATAGGTGTATGGTTATACATATATTAATGATATGCAATACTATTGAAAGGTTTATTATTATAGATTTTTAACAATAATTTATGTTGTGGATAGCGCTTAGTATATGGTAGGCATGAAATAGATATTGTGTTAAACAATATATGCATGAGTATGTTGATATAGATAGAGTTAAGGTTATGATAGTTTATGTGATAAACTATTTATATATATAGATATACCTTTTGACATGGATAATGTCAGCACTATGGAATCCATATGATAGTTATATAGTAAACTATGTGTATGTATGTCAATATAGATAAGTGCTAATGGTTTATAGGTAGACTATATGATAGTCTTTTGTCCTTAGGCTATAACACACTGTATTTTTTTTATAGCATAGCTTGACACAGAAATGGTAGATATTCTAAGTGCTATGATATACCTTGTTGCAATTGTACTATTTACAAAATAAGAATGAGACTTGAAATCCAATCATGACGATAAATCTACTCTGCTTACAATAAAGGAAATAATAAATGTGTTTTGATCAAATGATGAAGAGTCAAGGATTTTAATGTACCCTAACAATTTTTTTTTTTATTTGGGAAATTTGGGGTACATTACAATGTACTCATGTAAATGTATCTTTCCATCCCTGTGACTATGTGCATGAGTTCTTTAATATTTATTCATATTGTGTGGACATATTCAGAGGTTTTATTTGACACCCTCTAATAGCATTTTTACCATAAAAACCACCTAAAAAATATATTGTCCAGATGGTATCATCCCTGTCAAGAACCTAGGAATACATTATAATAATACATTGAGGTGTTCACTGGGATTTACATTCAACTCCAGGTTCTAGATATAGAGGAGGTATTTATTGTATTGCCACTTGGGAGGTATTCGTTTACATCCTCCAATATCATTTTTACCATCCAAATCACCTCACAAATCTATTGTCTAGATGCCATAATCTCCATCAAGAACCTACAAATAAATTACAATAGTGCATTGAGGTGTTCACTTGGATTTTCATTCAACTCCAGGTTCTAGATATAGAGGTGGTATTTATTCTTAAATTTGGTTCTAGTGTATTTTATTTTGTTAGATTCAAAGTTTCCAAGTTTGAAAGTGTTTCCCTTGGCCAGGACTTGGAACATGCCTTGGAAGTTGAATGTAAATTTCAATGGTGGACTAATTTCCAAGCCTCAAAAAACCCTAACTCTCATTCCAACCCCCACACTTAGAGTAATCCCAATAGTCCTATATCCTTTATTCCTCATCCATATAACCCTACATTTGTTATTCCTTCTTCTCCTAGACTTGATCAATGGTGCCACTACCATTGCACACAACCAACACTATAAAAAATATTCATTCTCTCAACTATCCATTGTCATCTCAAGCACTCTATATTGACTCACCCTCTCTTCTTCCCAATTCCAACATTACATTCTAAAATTTGTATCCTCTAATGATTGTATAGATACTGAATTCTCTCAATTTCCTTATCTTTTTTTTAATTGAACACAAAGAAACTTATTCCACCTCTACCAAAATTCCTAAATTTTATGGTAATAAACTACAGAGTCCCATATAGGATCTCTCATCACCCCAACTTCATAAAAAAGTCTAAAAGCAATAACTATATTAATCACTATAGTTACAGGCTCTAGGACATGATCACTACATTAATTCAATGTTATCGTTTACATATTCCTTTTGTCCACCCACATCAAAATCTGGGACACTAGGAGAATATTTCGTAATCTTCCATGGAAATGACATGTCTAGATTTACATGAGTCTTAAATCAACCTTGGGTGACAACGTTGGCTCTTGTACTTATCTTCTTTGTAGCATCATTGATTGCATCATTTATTAGCATCACACATATGGATTCGGTGACCTCAAAATCCCTTATTACACTTGGATTGCACTTGGATGTTGACTCCCTAAAAGACGAGTTTCTTACATATGTTCCTACTTACATATATCACATAGAGGCCCCTTGTATCCTATTGAAGGGGATGTTGGAATGTCCTAGAGGGGGCCTTAAAAACCTTTTTAATAAAAGGTATATTTATTTTCAAATTTATACAGGAATACCCAGAAATAATAGTTTAACAACAACATACATTACTTAGAAGCACCAAAAGCCTAGACTTTAAGTGAAATAAATTATGGGTGTAAATTTTAGGTAATATTTTTCATGACTTTTCAATGAGAATATTTTTGTTGAAACAAATATTCCAAAATACCCACTTTCATTTCCTTTAGGGAAACAAATGAAAATCCTAAAAGGTCTTGCATTAGCTTAGAGGATGGATGGATCTAAAAGGCCTTACATTCACATAGAAAATGGATGGTTATGAAAGGACATAAACTGAGCTTCAAGATAAAATACATGATATGAAAGGTCTTAACTGATCTTTGTAATAAAATGAAGAATATATATGGGGTCATGCCTCAAACATTAATGGCATGTATAACTGATGTTTTGTTGGTATTGAAGAGTTGAGTTTAAAACTAACATATGAAATGTCTTAACACTTTCCTGTAGCTACCAATTTTCACTTTCTCATTAGCAGTAACTAATAAAAAAATGCAATAATAATCACGTTTCTTCAAATTCTTAATAAGATCTTCCATTTATAATTATGTGAACAACCAAGGAGGTTCTTTGTAAAACTTCAAGCTCAGAAGAATGTGGAAGGTCTCATTTATCATTTCTCTTTCCCTCCTATTTCATTTTTACTTGACAATGGCTTTGTTATATTTTATTTTAATAATCTTTCCAAATAGTTTATAAGATAATAAGGAAAACCAAGGGATATAAAAAGGCATTATTGACCCATGTTTAAATCACCATCATCCATTCTTATGGGTAGAAAACAAATTCCTGGATTTCTTGAGGAAGAGTTTTAGTAATCAAAACATTCCAAAAAGTCTTCCACTCGGCCAATCATACACATGCAAGTAAGTTTTTTTGAGCAATTACAAAGTTTTGTGAGATATTGAGTATCTACAATTGATAAAGAGGTGTTAACATGGAAACTACCAAGTTCCCAAAGAAAAACAATGAGATCTATCCATGTAAATTTGGGTGTTGACTCTTGAGAGGATTGATTGCTTAAGGGCCTAGATTCACCTACTTGAATTTAAAATCATATAATTCGATGTAGAATTGTATTTGTTTATGAATAACCATAATTCCTTAATTACAAACTTACCAAATTCTTATATTTTCTATATTCAAGGAGTCCCATGCATCATGTACCTTGTCCTTCCCTAAATTTTGGAATGTCTCATTATTTATTTTTCATAGGTTAAAATTATAAATAAATTTTTTAATTTTTTATTATAATAGGTACTTTTGAGTTCTATATTATTTTATTTCGTTTGTTTTCTCTAGATGTTCACTAGTTTTTAAGCTATTAGAATATTGTCTCTTATTTTATTTTGTGTTGGTTTTTTTTTCTTTATTAGGTTTTACCTTTCGCTAATGTACATTTAGTTTAATTTTAGCTTTATTTTTATTTTTAAGTCACTTGATAGATGTTCACTAGTTTTTAAGCTATTAGAATATTGTCTCTTATTTTATTTTGTGTTGTTTTTTTTTTTTTTATTAGGTTTTACCTTTCGCTAATGTACATTTAGTTTAATTTTAGCTTTATTTTTACTTTTAAGTCAGTTTATATTTAGTTAAAATTGAAAATAATGTTAGGATTATTTAATTGATGTTATTTGTATTATATTTAGTTTTATTAAATTTTATCTTTATCTAGGCTCTAAGTTATTAGATTTAATTATATTGATTTTAAATTTTATTTAGTTTTAATAATTATATTTAAAAGTTCTTTGTATATATTGATTTGAATTTATTAAAATTAACTTTATTTCTTTTTAAATATATAGAATAAGGAATTAAAAACTAATAAAATGATGTGTTTGTGTGTAGATAGATCATGATTAAATGTGGAGCATTGATAAAAAAAAACGTGTTGATATCTACGATTTATAACAAACCTTACTACTCCAGGTTGATCGACATTTAAAAGGGAATAATTGTTCGAGGTGACATAGGATGGATTTGACGTATGCTATGTGTCGACAAAAGGATCCACCTTGGCCCTCCATCGGGTGGTATTAAAAATCGTCAGTCGACCTCCCATGGAACTATGAAATAAAACCACCCTAATGGTCCCAAAACTTTCTATTTTGTAAGTATACAAATGAACACTGGTTGTGAATAGGGTTGGTCGAGAGAAATTGTTGGTCGAATAATTTACAACCTATTGAAAATTGATGGATTTGATAAATTGACCTTCAACCGATTAATTTCATATCATATTTTATTTCTAGTTTTATTTTATTTCCATATTATATATATATATATATATATATATATATATATAGCCATATGTCTTAATAGTGCAATTTCATTATATATATATAATGAATTTTTTTTAATCAAATTTCATTGTTTTCAATTTTTTATATAATTTTGTTTATAAAATTAATTTTATTTTTTATTTATTAAATTTAATATTAATATATTTTTTTATTTTTTATTATATTATATATAAAAATGTGATTTATATATTTATAAAAATTTCATTATATATATAAAATATAGTATTAAAAACTAATAAAATGATGTGTTTGTGTGTAGATAGATGGCGATTAAACGTGGAGCATTGATCAAAAAAGTGCGTAGATCTAGGGTTTATAACAAACCTCTGTATCCGAGTTCGATCGACATTTAAAATGGTATAATCTCCCAAGATGACGTAGGGTGGATTTTACTCATGTTATGTGTTGGAAAAAGGATCCATCTCTGCCCCCCGTCGCATGGTATTCAAAACCATCACTCGACGTTGCACAAAACTATGAAATAAAAACACCCTAATTCTCTTAAAACCGTTAGTTTTGTAAATATTTCATTTGTAAATATGTTATATTAGAAATTAATAAATGGTTTGTTTAAACGTGTGTAAATAATATATTATTTCAGGGTTATTTTTATAAAAGTTCACTTGTTACAATTAACGAAGGACGAAAGCAACATGAACTCAACGAAGCCTTTTTATAGTGTGCCTTTGTTATATTTGTCAACAAAATCAAAGTTTATCTTCAATAATTGTTACAGGTAAGACGATAAAGACCCATTTCCTATCAATTTGTCAAAATTTAAAAACCCTCAAGTTATGAAAAGTCCAGAACCCTATCTATAGTAAAACCTAATTTAGAGGAGAGAGAATGTAAAAATTTTGACCCAATTATTTCATTTGATCTCTATGAATTTCATAAACTATTTTTTGACATATATAATTAGTTACTTGATTATTTTCATGCATGGGAGTCAAACTTACCTCTTTCATTAGTCCTCATAATTATATTTTCCCATACTTTTTTCACTAGTGTGATTTGAATTATGTCCCATCCTTTATGAGTATATTTTCAAGAATTAGGTCATTGTTATTTGAAGTTTCAGTTGAGTCGATTTGTGAGATGTTGAAAGTCCAACAAATTAGATGGTTGAGTCTTAAATGAATAATCTTTATCCATTGTCTATAAAGAATTAAATTTACATGACATACAATTTTTAATGTTGTCTTTAATGGAGTAAGATAACAATCCTCCCTAAGAGTATAATAATTATGAAACTTTTATATTTTCACCAATATCACAACATATTATCACCACAACTTGAGTTTTTTGGGGATATGATAATCATAGGATTTTGGATGACACTATATTAGGTATATTTAAATCTATCTTCCCTTTCACAATCCAACCAATTGCTATATTCCAATTTGCACAGTATTTAGATAATTCTCTACACTATCAACTCATCAAATTTACACTTAGTAGATCATGTAGATATCAATATTATCTAGTATATTTTCTTTTGTTTTTCAAAGAAAACAATTTTTTAAATTTGAACTTAGAAACTGAAGATAATGCTGGAAATCCTATGCCAGTCATTCATTGGACACCAATAGTGAGAAAGAAGCCACAAAATGTTGTATTTTAAGACTTTTTGAATACATCTATGGCCCTATCATATACCATATTTCATGAAGAAATTCCTCCTAGAATATTTCCCTAAGTAAAGACACTTTTGCAAAACTCTATATAAACTAAACTAGGAGACTGGTATTTATTCAAGAAATACACTGAAATAAGAATATATGGAGCAAAAATTCATTCTTTCAGATTGCCCAAATTCCTTACACTAAGGATTTTTTCCTTAGAATTCATAAGGAAAAGTCTTAATTCACATGATATCAATTTTTGTAAATGAAAAAGAGGACTAATTTCAAGTTGAAAAGAGAAGTGGGGCCTTTTATTGTGAAGAATAGAAACGTTTTGTAGGTTGCAGAATCAATGTTGCAAAGATTGAATCTTGAGAAAGGAGAAACATGGAAATATGATCCTTTCGGAATCATATCATCCAAAAGACAAGAGTTTGAATTAAATCCCTATGATAACCATAACAAACATCAAGTGGAGCAGATAATGAACCTACATAGTGAGAAATATGTGCAGACGATTCTTCGGGGGAAAATAAAGAATGTATTTCAGGTTTCTCAAATAGTGGTCATTGATACACTCTAGTAGCAAGATAAATATTTTAAAATACATTTTCTAGAGGAGCTTCAATTTGTCTCAGAGTTAGAAGATGATAATTCTAGGAATAAGCAAAGGATTGAAGGAAACACAGAGGAAATTTTCGAATAAGATATTCAACTTATAGAAGATACATCCGAAGACAATCAAAAGAAATATTCTTTTACAATATATTTTCTTCTATCATATATATTTTATAACATCGAGAATCAAGATGGCATGGAAGCTTCAGAAAACAAGCCAAAAAAATTATTTTCATAATATGACAAAATGAAGGACAAAAATGTATAGATAAAGAAAATTTTGTTCCCTCAGCTTGATCATTATTCTTCTAAATATAAATTGTTGTTTGCATTATATTTTGAAAAAGGAAGAATAAATTTTTCACTATTAGAACCTATTGATCAAAACCTTAGAAGTGTTGACAATTATAGAACAACTAAATTTTCAAGTGGTCTTGAACAAATTCATAGAGTTGACAAGATGGACTTGCTAAGACAAACAAGAGAAATGGTGAATATAGATTTCATCCAAATGACTCGTGATATGAATAAATTAGAAAAGGTAAACAATCAATTGAAGGAACAGTTGAGACAAGAAAAGGTACTTACCAAGACAAAGAAAATAAGGATTGATGATTTACATAAGAAACTATACTAAGAGATAATTCTAAGGATAAGGAGCGAATGCAACAGATAATGAGCTCAAAATATAATGAGATCCTTATAATAAAGAAGAAGCTAAATTTTACTAATATTTGTCATGTGCATACTTCATAGCTACAAGCAATCCAATGTGAAAAATATCATCTTTTAAATCAAATGGTTCCAATGAATGAACACATCAAATTACATGAAAAACAAATTCATATTTTGAAATGAGGATATTCATCATCATAAGGTTCAACATCTGTAGATTCATTAGATGATCTAGTTAAGGCTTTAGATGATCTAAATTTTAATTAAATTGCATTATGAAAATCCATGAAGGAAGTGTCTACAAAAGATGATGAAATAAAAATTCCCTTAGTTCAAATTGCAGAAAGACATAAATAAATTAAGAGCTATCAGCAAGATAAGGCCAAGAGACAAGATGATTATGAGTTGTTGAAAACTAAATTAGGAAGAAAATTCTATTTGATAGGAGTCAAATGTTTTCTTTGGGATAAAATTGTTGAGGGAAACACCAAAATTTGGGATTATATCATAATAATGGATGAAGAATTTGGTTTGGAAAGGAAGGTGGACAAAGACGTTAAAGCTTCTTTCCAAGAGTTAGGAAACATACCTAAGACAACTTCCAAAAATATTAAGTTACTTAATTCCAAATCAAATGAGGAATTGAGTAAAAAGGAATTAAAAATAAAACCAACATGGTCATGGATATTGAAAAAGGTTTAACAAAAAGAAACCTAATTCAACAAGCTCGAAACAAATTAATTCCTTTGCATTGAAATGTTGAATGGTTTTCTATCCTTTACAAGAAATTCATTGAAAATGGTTTACTAGAATGTTGGGATAAAAAGTGTAATGTTTTCTCTTTAAAATTACCATCAATTTTTTATAAAATCTAGAGAGGATACAATTAAATTCAGAGGAATTGCAGGAATGTTAAAAGGTCAAATAATTGTTGACATTATGGATGAAGACTTCTTCCTTTGATGGAATCTCATAAATTTATTTGTAATTACCCCAACATATGAAATATATGTTGAAGTGGATATTACTTATAAGAAAGTGATGACTTTTAAATATCCAACGAAGCAGGAATGGGATCAACTCATTCATCTAGAATGACTTGGAAAACAACTTTCAGCAAAATCATGGATTATGTCGATAAATATTTTATTTTTGTAGTTTTTGTTGAATTTTAAACTACTTGCATAACCATTTTTTGTTACAAGTGATATAACCATAATTATTCACTCGATTGGAATGTAAACAGACTTCTTTTCTACAAGGCCCGAGAAAAAAAATTATTAATGAAAAGTTTAATTTGTAGAGATTAAAATATTCTTGTTTTCGTGATATGGGTTGTGTTTTTATGAGTAATATGTGCTTCTAACTTTTCATAATCATTTGATTTCTTTATATTTTTTTTGATAAGCATGACCATTTGGTACAAAAACAATGGTTGTAGAAACAAAGGAAAATTATTAAACATAGCTTTCAATTGATTCACTATAAGTGTTTCTATGACCTATGTTTTATTATTATGCCTTTAAATTTTAAGAGAAATTTTCTTTTAAAATTTATTAAAACATGTTAATCATAAGGATATAGTTTTGTTTTCTTCTTCCATTGAAGGATAAGTAATATATATTCAATTCGAATACATTATTTATCTTTTCAATGTTGTTTTTATTTTTCAATTGTCCATCATATTGATAAATTTCAATCAATTGAGAGAGTGAAAACAAACCTTTTATAACATGATAAATATCCATTGATAGTTAAGTAGAAATTTTAGGGCACTACATAAGTTCTTTTATTGGCTACATTAAAATTCAAAATAATTGTAAATCATTATGTATGCCTTGACATAATTCCCTATCCATGAATCATCTCAACAACAACATTTCCTACATAAAACTCAGAAATTATTAATTCCCTTTTATTGCAAACTAAGCATTGACATTTTATGAATAACCTGTCACCCACATTTATAATTAATTTTAACTTATTATAAAGTAAATACAATATGACCATTATTAATTCCTCGAATCCTCCATGCTCTTATGGAGACATTGCTTTATCATATTTGAGAACATTGATACATCTTCATCTATCTACCTGTCATGGATTTTAACTTTAGTTTATGCAATTATTTCAAGTATTCTCAATTGTGTAGAGTAGTTGTCCCATTATTTCTCTTTGGAGATATAGTTCCTCTAAATTTTATGAACTTATCTAGACTAAGAAGTTTAGTGAAGATATATGAAGATTACTCTTTTGTTGCACAATATTGCAAATTCATATCACCAATTCCAACCAACTGTTGAATGTATTTATTATGAACCTCAATATAATTAGTTAGGAATGAAATTTGTATTCTTTTCCAACATTAGTGCACTTTGATTTTCATAATAAAATGCAATTACCTAGAACTGGTTTACTTCTATATCAACAAGTATCCATCATAAAGAATATCGTTTCACTAGTTGTGCCTATTCCTATCTTATATGTTCTTTAGTCAAGGAAAGTGCTACAGTGGGATGATTTTTGGTAAGTTAAGCACCATGTCAACACTCTACAACTAAAAAGTAATGTAAGAACCTTGAATGAGTCATGTTGAAAGAAATAAACAAATCAGATTTTACCTCAACCTTATTGCAACTATGTGATTGTCCTTTGTATCAAACACAGAGCCCAACTTCCCCTTGCACCATTCTATCAGCTTCTCATTGTGACTTGTAAGGATAAAGGTATCGACATATATGACCAACAATAACATATTGGATATATCAAATAGAGAATAAAGGTTAGGATCTACAAAAAAAAATCGTGAAGCGAAGATTCAACAAGTACTCATCAATCCATTTTCTCTAACCACATGGTTCTTTCTTCAAAGCATATAGGTCATTCTTAGTGTACATCCCTCTGAATGCAAAGTGAATGAATAGAATTGTGTCTCGAGGAGGATCTATACATGCAAAGTGGTGTTTGGAATATCGTAAAGAGAATTTTTCATATGAGCATTGGGATACCATACTTGACATATGTAATCGATATGATATTTCCATTTATATTGGAGATTGCTTAAGGCCTGGATCTATTCATGATGAAAAAAATGCTACACAACTTGTTTAACTTTCTACTCAAGGAAAGCTCACTCATCATGCTTGAGACAAGGATGTGCATGTTATAAATGAAGGACCTAGCCATATCCCAATGCACAAGATCCCTTGAAATATGGAAAAATATCTAGATTGGTGTAATGAGACCCCATTTTACACCCTTGGCATGATGATGAACATGGATATGAAGTATTCTTAAGACCATGGGTATGGAGATGCATAAGAATCTATAAAGCATGGTATGGATGCAATGAGTGCTGAGTTTTCTTTTGCAAATAAAAGAGTCATTGGGGAGAGAGTATTGGAGGATAAATATACATACCTCAGCACCATGTATCATGTAACATCCCTCTATTGCACACACCTGATTGTACTTATTCGTTGAGGACAATTGTGTGCAAGTGATCTGATTCATATACGACTGGATGTCTTCGATTATGATTATGAGATGTTGTGGATCTGTTGATATGTTATTTTTCTATATTTATATCCATTGGTGCTATTGACTGGGTTCTCCTGAGTGTGGAAGAATTTGGACGTTAGAGGATGTCGATAGCATCGAGGGATATCCTTGGACTCTAGATCGAGTCAGGGAGTGGACCATTATGGTTTGAATGTTTTCATATTACAAATGTGACGTATGACTAGATATTATGATGTTGATTGTTATAGCTAACATGTTTCGTCGATGGATGCAGGATGATGGTAGCTTGCTAACCAGACTCACATAGGAGTAAAGGGGTCATGCAAGACAATGAGATACATTGAGGGAGAGGTGTGGCAGCAGCCCTGCCACAACCTAGTTAACGATTACCTAGTTCAAGAGATCCACGATGTCATGAGGGTAGACTGTGAAAGTCGCTCATGATGATTCTAAGGGGCGCACAATAAGGCAGGGTCCTTATTTTTTGGTACAGGGGAAGACCTAGGATTCAACGCTACAACAACGCACCAACAAAACCCTAACTACCAGCCCTTTCGGAAACACCTGCGAGGCAAATGAAGTCTCACCTGAGGTAGAGGCAGGGGTGGTTGTGGGACTCCAGTGTCTACAACCTTAGTTGGGACACAGATTTGTGATTATAAAAATTAACAAAGCACTTAATAGTTAACATTCATCAATATTCATCCTTTGTTTACAATGAGGTTAAACCCTAGTAATAAATCAGTGTAGTGTTCCCATATATTCAATAGAATCAAGAACTAAGCATACTAACATAGATCATATCTAGCATTCATGCATATTATTCAACACTAAGCTATCATATTGGATTCATCTATCACCTAACGATGCACTCAACATTTAATCACATAATAAAGAGAGAAAACATAAATCACAAAGCATTCACAACATAGGATATACGTGGTTCACCCTCACCCCGGGGCTACATCCACCAACTCTTTCTCTTCTTTATTAGCTTTTTTCAATCTTATTACATGCACAGAGCCTCAAGATCAACTCCATAGAGGACAAGAGATCTGAGCAATCTTCTCTAGATCCTCCTTCTTCAAACTAGGTTACAACACAAAGCCTACCTACAGTCTCTTACAGTCACTTGAATTCAGCCTTGCAAGTCCCACATAGAATGCATAAAAAACTTGACTGACTTACTTACTTCTTTTCCCTTTTTTATCTCTCTTTATTACATCGCCTAGTCTTCTATTTATATATTACAAAATAGGCCTAAGAATGGGTAAACCCATGGGACGACATCCCCATACTCGTTACATAATCCCAAAACCCCAAAAATCCCTAAAAAGGGGTTGAGATCTTGTGATCTCCACTTCGATTTGTGCTCCGCCTTTGACAACCTGTCGAAGTCCCAAAAATAGGTCAAACATGACCAATAATCCTCAAAACTTTGTTAAGGGAAAAAAAGCCCCCAACACTCACCTGTGACTCGTCTCGAGTCACTCTAGTCTAGGTAGCTCTACTTCCAAAGCCTCGAGTTTGGCTTGAGCTGCATCAACTTGTTTTTGTGCCACGACCTCCTGCTCAACGAACTCTTGGATAATAGCTTCATTGACAGGTCCCTCTAAGTGTTGTTCAGTTGCAGTGACGACTTTCTCCAGTTCTTCTCCTCAGACTTCGATCTCTGCGAACAGTTGGAAAGCCTCATCCTGTATAGGTTGGAGCCTCTGAGTCACTTCCATGACTCTTCTCTGAATGGTGTGGACCTAATTTTGAGCATTGTGTTGCTCTTGGGATCGCTTCATCCTTTCAACAGTTGTCAGGGGCTTCAAGTGCGCATGTATTGTTTCTTCTTGTTGCTTCACCTCCTAGAGGCATGACTCCAGTGCCTTCAGTTATGGATTCTCAGTGATTCTCTCATAAGTCTGGGCACTTCGATCACTTAGTTGTTTACATTCCATGGCAAGGGCCTTTATTCTCTCAACTGTGCTTCGAGCATTTTCTTCTGTTTGATCCCTCACCTATTGTGGGGTGTCAGGCACTGTGCAGAGCTCTAAGTCTGCTATTCTTTGTTGTAGTTGCTGGATATATTCCACGAGATTTTCTACTTGATGTGTGATTCGGTCTTCTAGCTCAGGCTCTAAGCCTGTCACAGAGAGAAGTTCTCTATTGACTACTTCTTTCACTTCGAGTTGCTCTACGAGCAATTGTTCTTTTTCTTGTTGAATTTGTGCTTTATCCTCTTCAAACTTTGTCTAGAGAGAAACCTTCTCTTGCTCCGTAACTTGGCATTGTTCTACAACTACTTCTTGCACTAGCTTCAAATCCCGAGTGGCTTGTTTTGTTTCTTCCTGTGCACGATGAAGGCGAGCTTCAATCGCATCAGCTAGTCTTCGGAGTTGGGATGACTCATCTCCCAACTCTGGTTCTTTCGACGGCAGGGGCATAGTGGACACTGTGCAATTGGACTGAAGGGCCTTTTGTACCCCTCGGATTTCATCTTTTAGTCATGAGATCGATGAGTACCTCCTTCACAGATTCTTTGACTGCCTTAAGTTCTTCGGACATACACACTCGTGGTTGAATATATCGAGTTTGAAGAGTAACTAATCAGGGAAATGGGATGGATGGTGATAGTTCGATGATCACCGTGCTAAATAAACTAAATTGTGGGCTCAAATAATCACATTTGGAAGAAGTGTTCTCGATGCAAGGCTCAACAGAATAAGTAGGTAACTAGGCAACGGATCTCTCCAACGAGCGAGAAGCCTTCATTATTTGAGTTCTATCAGTTATGGCGTGGTCCTAACGGTCTGATGGCGAGATCTCGGACCATAAATGTCGTTCTAACCATCTGAGGCATCAGTCTAACAGTTATACTATTCCCAACGGATATATTTCTTCGCCATGGAAAAGTGCCATGTGGCGTTGTTCTGTTATCCCGGTGAAGTCCCAATTTTGCAAGTTTTCCTTCAACGAAGTTCCCTCTGGAACCTTCTATAATTTTTCGATCTTGTCTCTATTCTTATTGATATTTATATCCTTTCTCCCAGTGAGCTTCGTCTCAAAATTCATCTTTCCATTATGATTATTATCTCCTCTTAGCATAGTAACTTCGTGTTGTTCAGATTCTTTCTTAGAATTCGAGGGCAATACTTCTTCTCTATTTGGGGTAGGTGCTTCAATATTCTGTGAGTCTTCTTGTGTTCTTCTAACTTCAATATCCAAGTTTTGGGTTTTAAATATCTTTGATTTGTTCTCATGTTCTTCAATCAAGTGTGTGATCTTCCTAGTCATGAAATCTTTCAACTCTTTCTTCTTCTGCTCTAATAATTCTTCTTCTTTCCTTCTGGCCTGATCCTTTTCAATCCAAGGTTTTCCCAGTAATATACCAAATGGGGCATTGTTCTCAATAAATTTAAAAACCTCAAAATATTCCTCTATCGAAGTTCCATGAGCACTCATAGATGTCTGGGTGAGTCTTCCAGACAGGGTTATCATATTTCCCTTAAATACTCTTATTCCTCCCAATGACAGAATCATAGCAGGCTTTCCTAAATTTTCCCAAGTTCTTTGCATAATAATATTCACCTGTGTTTATTCATCCAGAACACAGTTAATGTCGAAGTCTCCTATTCTTACTTCTTTGTATTCTTTTTCTTTGAAGATCTCTGATAAGTTGATATTTTGGTGGTCATTCAGGGTTTCTTTCATTTGCATCAATACATCCTCTAATTCTTTCTAGGGTTATACCACAGTCTTAGTTTTTGGATATACCTTAGGGTTTTCTTGTCTCATATTCCTTCTTTCAACCTTATAAATCATTCTAGGGCAATCCAAAACTTCATGGTCCATAGATTTATAACAAAGACAACTAGACCTTCTACCAAGGAATTCCTTAGCTAGATGTCTCGGTCTTCTGCAACTGTAACAAAGGGTTAATCCTCGTTTTCTTTTAGATGATCCCCAACCTTTCAGTACCGTGCACTAGGATCAAAGTAGCTAACCTGCAAAAAATTTATTCTAGGATCTTGCATCCATTGGTTCGTCGAAACATTCTTTCTATGCATTGGTATAACATATCTTTCATTAGTCTTATTAGATCTACTCATATCAAATCTTTTTTCATCTAGTTTTGCCCTACTTTTCAAGCTAGGACATAATTTATCAAATATACCTAGATCCATACTGTTGAAACAAAAATTCCCACTTATCTTACCTTTAACAAAGAAAAACGCTTATAGATATTAACTTTTTAGTCTCACTTTCACCTTTATCAGAGAACAAATCTTACCTCTTTCCCTCAGATCAGACTTCTTTTCTTAGCAGAGAGATTTAAGTAGGATTTTTCACACTAGGGAAATAGATCTATGCATGGATCTTTCACAGTTTCAGGTCATATCTTCGCACAAAGATCATTTTTTCCTTTTTCCTCAGTTCCCAGTAATCACAGTTTCAGGTCCCAACAACAGAACCATTTATTGGGACAGGAGCAGACCTGGGGTTCAATGCTACAACAATGCACCAAAAAAACCCTAACTACTGGCCCTTTCAGCAATACCTTTGAGGCAGATGAAGTATCACCCGAGGTAGAGGCGGTTGTGGTTGCAGGACTCCAGTATTTTCAACCTTAACTGGGACACAGATCTGTGCTTATAACACTTAACAGAGCACATAGCAATTAACATTCATCAATATTCAGCCTTTGTTTACAGCACAGTTAAACCCTAGTAATAAATCAGTGTAATGTTCCCATATATTCAATAGACTCAAGAACTAAGAATACTAACATAGGTCAGATCTAGCATTCATATATATTATTTAGCACTAAGCTATCATATTGGATTCATATATCATCTAATGGTGCACTCAACATTTAATCATATAATCAAGAGAGAAACCATAAAGCACAAAAAATTCACAACACAGGATATACATGGTTCACCCCCACCCTGGGGATATGTCCACAAACTCTTCGTCTTCTTTATTAGCTTATTTCAATATTCTTACATGCACAAAGCCTCAAGATCAACTCCACAGAGGATAGGAGATCTGCACACTCTTATCTAGATCCTCCTTCCTCAAACTAGGTTACAACACAAATCCTACCTATAGTCTCTTACAATCACTTGCACTTAACCTTGCAAGTCCCACACAACATGCACAAAGAACTTGACTGACTTACTTACTTATTTTCCCTTTTTTCTCTCCCTCTCTTACATTGCCTAGTCTTCTATTTATATATTACAAAATAGGCCTAAGCATGGTTAAACCCATGGGCTGACATCCCCATACCCGTTACATAATCCCAAAACCCCAAAACACCCTAAAAAGGGGCCAAGATCCTGTGATCTCTGCTTTGATTTGTGCTCTGCCTTTGACAGCCTGTCGAAGTCCGAAAAATAGGTCAAACATGACCAATAATCCTCAAAACTTGGTCAAGGGCCAACATTATTCCTTAGAGGCCCTCAGTCTCCCATACGATCACCTGACGGAGTATTGACTTCAGGGGTTTGACATCTACCAAATTCAATCATGAGGCAAGTGGTACCCTTCGAGCACGTAGTACGTCTTGAAGGGAAATTCATGCAAATAAAACATAAAGAGGCGAGTGGCACCCTTGGAGCAGGTAGTGCATCCTAAAGGGCACATCATGATTTTAACTATGGTAAGTTAATAAACCTAATGCCTAGAAAACTATGCCTCCTTAGGACCTGGTTGGCCTTAAAATGAATGATGTGATGAGTATAGTTTAATAAAAAAATACCTTAAGAACTGTTACCAAGCCTAGTGAATTTAAAAACTAGGTCTAAGTATAACCTCTGAACAAAAAAAAACTAAATAGACATATAACAAGAAGGGGTTAAGAAAATTCAATCTTTGTCAATTAAAGTGAAAATTTTAATGAAGGTTTAATTATTAAAAGGGGCGTAAATGTTTGTTTGTCTAAACTTGCTAATTCTGAACTTAGTTAAAAAGGGGGAAACTTAAAGAAAAAGGGGAATGTATAACTTAGTAAGGAATATAGCCTTTGGAACTTTCTATTTATCAACTCAAATAGGATTTAAGTAAGGCGTAAGTCATTTAAAAATTCTAAGGGAATAATGGGACACCGAGGAGCGTTTTTAGGAATGCTTTTAGGTGGGTGAGGGAAATAGGCAAATTAATTAATTAATAAATTGATTTTCTAGTGCAACTACGGGATCGGGCAACATGTGTATGGGGCAGGTTTTTCCTAATTAAATAAATGAAAAGGGAATCTAATGAGGGTTTGGGAAACCAATGACTAAGAAAAAACTATAAAAAGGATGGAGGAGGAGGAGTATGTATCACGTCTGTTAAGTGTAAGGTTACGGTGCCAGAATTTTATCTTGACTGAACTTTTCTTGTTGGAGTTGGGGTTACGCATCTTGGACAATGAGTGGTAGCTCAACCTTGTGAGGCAAGCTGGGAAGCTAGCATTCTCTGGTATTGTGTGTGTGGACCCTTTGCGGCTCGGGGGGCTCAGGGGGGAGAAGAGTACCCCTAGCGTTGGATGGGAGGTATCGGTGAGGTCTTAGTGGTTGGAAAGTAGGAGTTGGTCAGAGCGCAAGTGTGGAACAATGACTTTGGTTTCACCATCATTGGTCATGGTATTTCAGATAAATCTGTTATTTGATTTATGGTTAAACTATACTAACATGGTTGTGGTAGTCTGATGATGTCTTCTTGTTATTTTTTTTCTCGCATATGTATTGTTGTGATAACTGCATCATTAGATTCAATAAATCTCGGTATATTGTAATCTGCAATAAAAATAAAACTAGTTGATTATACTCTAATTGAATGAACTATTGTTAGTAGCATGTTAGTTTTCAGTTTGAGTAGTAGGATTTCAATATAACTAAGCTTTGGTGTAGGAATGACAACCTTATAGTTGTGGTACGTGCACAATGCCATGATGTTCTGTAGGCTCCTTCGCTTCTCAAGTTTGCAAAACTTGTTTCCCTCATCACATCCTTAAGTTATTGTTGTTAATGTTGGGTATCGTTGATTGCTAAGATAATTGTTCTTTTCACCTTTACACCTTAATCAGAATTTATGGAGTGTCATGTTTTTATTTATGATTTTAAATTGCATCCATTTATAATCTACACCCACTCAATTCCTAAAAACGATTTACTTCGTTTATGTCTTTCAACCCCTTTTTTTTATCCTTGTGTAGTGTTGAATTTCATTTCTCCCCAAGATGGATGTGCGACCAACATATTAGCGTAGCTTGAATTTTCAAGTTAGTTTAACTATTGTGAACTTTCGACATAGCTTTGTCTTCCTTCTCTGCCACCAAAATAAAACCTTGGTTGTGCGAGTCACCATGCTTTCTATTTCTCGAGAATTTAATCCTGCATTGGCACTTCCTAGACTGTCTAACAAATTTTGTTGTTGTGTGTCTAATTGTTTTCGTGAGTCTGCCTTGATGGAAAGGGCATTCTTGTTTGCTTAAATTTTGCACAAGAGGAACTCGAGCGTTTCGGTTAAACTGTAATCTTATTTTATCACAAACCCACTTGCAAACTACCTCCACCCATCTTTTCCTTTTATCTAATCATCACCTGATAGAGAGAGATAAGCCACAAAGTGACGCAGACATTAATTCAATCATTTGTTGAAGAGATTCGTTGGTTGACTTTTCGGGGCAGGCCCTTGTTTTTCATTTTCTTCTCGTTGTTCCTCTTCTGAGATGGTCCTTAACTCTATCCTTGGTATACCTAAGATGGCCCAGGGATTAACATTTCCTTCTTCATTCCACTCATGGTTTATTTGACCTCGATTGTTGGTCTCTCTCGGTTGGTAGTGACTCTTCAGAAACGCACCTAATCTCTTTAACTTAATTCTTATTTATTGTGTTTCCACCTTGCACATCCATCCTTTTTATCTATAATATGATGGATGGAGGATATGATCGGCCTGCCTAAGACACAAACCTGACAAGTTCCCTTTCTCGATGAATTAATCTAATCAAATGGGATTAGGTGTGCATGTGTGTCTGCTGGTGAGATGAGCTCGAGGAAAGACAAAGTCATTTCCTTCTTCCTTGGGTGGGTGAACTTTGTTCTGAGTGATGTTCGTTGTAGCTAAGAGAATGTTTCACCCCTCCCTCTACGCCTGGTCAATATTCACTCAATGGACTTAGGGATGACTGAATCTCTGATGCTTTCCTCCCTCATTCTATAATTCTAGCATTGATTACAGTGTCAACATTAATGACAGTGTTGTGTTGTTACAAAGCGGGTATGGAATATTTTAACTAATTTAGTATACAACTGTTATATAGTAACTAAAGTTTGGTGAATTGTGGAGCGATTTACCATGGGAGGTAGTAAAGACATTGAAGGGATTGAGAGATTTAAATAATGTGTATATACTAGTTTTATAATTTGCATTGTGTTAACCATTTAACAATAGAATTATGTTAACAACTTTATTAGTTGTATCATACTTAACAGTTAATAGTTGCTTCTTATTAACAATTTTAATAGTTTCACTGTAGTAACAATTGCTTCAACTTTAATCGTTTCATTGTAATATGTGATATAACAGTAATATTATGCGGAACATTTTTAATAGTTTAGTAGTCTTGGCATCAACTTTAATGGTTCCATTTTAAATTGTGATTATATAGTGGTGTAACAGTCTAATGATGTGTAACAGTTTTAATTGTTGAATAGTTTTTCATTCACCTAATAGTTTCATTTTCAATGGCAATATAACTGTTGGTTGTCTTTAATTATGAGTAAGGCAATTACCCCTTCGATTAGTTTAACAACTGATTTTTCAATTAGATTAATGTTTAAAATATTATCATTGCATTGATCTCCTATAATAGTTTTAATTGCCTTACATTAACCTTAATTGTTTTTATTATAAGTACTGGGATTATTTCCTTATAGTAGTTTAAATGTTCTCCCAATAGGGAACTAAATACAGACCTATTGAATCATTGATTTGTTATGGAATCATTGTTGAAAACTTGTAATTAGTAAACTAATATTTTCTATTCTTCCTAAAATTTGAAGGGAAACATGGATTTATTTTTGGAAGGAAGTAGGAATCTATGGTTATGATTTGTATTATTTTTAAGGTATGTCACAATGTTGGATTTTATTTTGGGGTGAAGGGTTGGATTTATTCCAATTGCGCAAGGGTTGGATTTATTCCAATTGCGCAAGGGTCCTTAGTGTGCTCATCGCACTATGGCAACATGATTTCCATTGATTGGATTGTTGTGTGCATGGATCAAGAAGCACATATGATAACTCGGCTTACCATATTGTGTATTTTGATGGGATGACGTCCTTTTTGGTAATTAAGGTTGTACTTGTTTGTAACAGTTAATGTGATTGTTTCTCACTCGGCAGGAAGGTTCTAGTTACTTGTTTCATTGATGTTGTTGCATTTGGTTGAATGATGATTGTCCTTTGATTTTAGGCTTGTATTGTTGGTGTTGGGAAGGATGTAGGCACCTCCTTGTTCCTCAAAACAGTCACCATCCTTGAGACCTTGAATGGTCAAAATCGATCAGAACCTGGGCTTGAGCATTGCTTATGTGCCTTGGAGGTCCTAACCTTGTAGGGTAGGACGGGCAGGTAGTTGTTTTATTTCTTCATATGATTGATTTTCATATGTTGCATCCAGTTGCATGATGTTCTAGTATGCTAGGTCGTTATGTTGTCTGTTTCTTGAATTACGTGCATTGTGTTCATCGTCAAGTTGCATTGATTAACTATTTTTTGTTGTTACTTTCCTTCTTTAAAAAAAAAAAAATCACTTTTTATGTGTCGCATGTTGTTGTAACAAATGGGGTCATTACATATGGTATCAGAGCTAGTTCGACCCGCGACTTGGGATCACTACCACTTCCATTGATTGGATGCTTGATTATAATTGTCGCTAATTAAAATTGAATTGTATTCATGCAGGTAATCATGGTTAGAGCTAATCATAGAGGCAAAAGATGGGGTGCTAGGGGAGGAGGCACTACACCCCCAGTAGCATCCACGCTCGAGGGGTCTAACCCCCAGGGAGACGAACATGTTGTTGGGAAGGAACAGATAGTTGTGGGTGATGTGGTTGGGATGATGAGGTCCTTTCAAAGGATTTCTAAGGCACTGATCAGTCGTTTGGATAGACATTAGGCCAGGGCGTCGACACCTCTTGAGGGTCCATTGCATGCCTCGTTTGGTACTGGTAGCATTCACCACAAACTCGAGAAGGTCAAGTTTCCCGAGTGCTTTGGTGCCCCTGACAGCGTAGTCACTGAGGCATGGTTGGAGAATATGGTGATGTGCTTTTCACTTTGTGACTATACCTCCAACATGAAGGTCCACATGGAGGTATTTCAAATAAAAGGGAGCACTCTACTCTAGTGGAAGACTCTCTTGCCGTAATTGAACATGGAAGTCGAAGACGTGTCATGGGAGCTGTTCAAGGAACGGTTCTGGGAAAGGTATATATCTAAGGAATTCATTGAGTTTCAGCTCAATGAATTCAATTCCTTGTGACAAGGTGGTTGTACAGTGCCCAAGTACGAGGCCTGTTTCATGGAGCTTCTTCGGTATGCTCCCCACCTGAATACCGAGAAACTTAAGGTCAACAAGTTCATGTTTGGCCTTATTGTCACCATTCGTGCAAAGTTGGGGATTTTGATGCCTCAAACCTTGAATGTTGTTTTCCATAAGGCCCTCATGGCAGAGGAGAAGCTTATCAGTAGGGGTCAGAGAAGGAATCCAGCGAGACCATTGGGACAAGCATCATCTGATGCGAAGCAACATCAGGCACCAGCTAGACGTTCACTAGGATATTATGACATCTAGAGAGGATCTACTTTGACTACACCTCGACAACCAGTGCCTCCGCAATGGACTCCTTACAAAGGGCCATGACACCAGCAATAGCGTCGACCGTAGTAGCAACAGTTTAGGCATGTTCAACAGAACATACTAGGGTTCCCGACAGGTGGGCCATCAGCTTCTACTTCAGGTACCAAGAGTACTGGACCGAAGAAAGGGTGTTGGACATGTGGAGAGACACATTACCAATGTGACTTCCTGGTTGAGAGGACCAGAGCATATGGATCATCCGGACCCACTATCGTGGGATATTTGGGCAAGGCCCATCAGATTCATGCATTAGTGAATAACTGTCAAGAAGAGAACCATTCGACTATGCTCAAGACATCAGGTACCATCGTTGACTAGAGCCTTAGTATTTTGATATATCCAGATGCTACAAAGATTTTTATTTCTGGTGCAGCGCTAAAAATAATTAAGTTAAAGGCAGTCGAACAGGATGATTTTCAATTTGTAGAAATGGCTTCGGGAGCCAAACAAAAGGTTGGAGGGAAGGTTACGGTATGTAGCCTTAACCTGGGATAGTGTTTCACTAGGTACAACTTGTATGTCATGATCTTAGGGTCTTATGGCATTGTGATCGGTATGGACTGGTTGGAATCGCATGAGGCAATACTCAACTGTAAGACAAAATGGTTGAGCTTGGTATATGATGAGGGAAAAATACATGTGATTGTAGGTTAGAACCAGGGATTTTCCATGAGGTTTGATGCAGGAGAATCGCTCCATGTCAGTAGCATGCTAGCCAACCAACACATCCAGCATGCATTTAATGGAGAAAGGGAGAGGCACAACCCTCTCAATTTTGAAATTCGAAATTTCAGTAAAAGGTTGTAATGCTTTTAATGCCAGACCACACCTTTGTACAGGTAGTGGTTGAGGTTTTCTTTAATGGTTGCCTGTAGCAAGCCCAGGACGTAGTCAGGACTGGGAATCCATTTATGTAATGTAGCCGTAGGAGCCACTCTGTGATAGTGATAGCTTAGAGACGGTGGTTGAGGATAAGCTCATGGGAGCCCTCATTTTTGAAAAAAAGAAATGAGAGTAGAGAGTTAGGAGGAGAGACCAGAGTAGAGAGGTCTCGAGAGAGAACTGAGACTTGTTACAGTCCAGCCTTTGTAAACACCTTGTATAGTCATTTCTGAATTAATAGAAGAGAATTTTTTCCTACCATGAATTGTTTGTATGTGTTTGGATGTTTTTATGTATTTCGTGTTTTAGATGCATAACTGGTGAAGTATTTCATAAGTTTCAATTTTGTCCCATCTTGGAGTGTCTAAGTGCAAGGTGTGTACATAGTCCGCAAGGTGTGCATTGACAGAGGTGAGACAACCTCAGGAAAGATCAAGAGGGATAGCGTTGAACCTTCGTCAGCAGAGGTGCAAGGAGTGCACAGGAAGGAACTCTGTCTTGATTTCAGGGAAGACAAAACTACTGAAGGTTCTATAGATCTCTGCCAAGAGGGCATCAAGCAAGTGCATAGAATGCACTAGGGAACTCTATTTCGAGTTCCGAGAAAAGAGAAGTGTCGAAGAGAAGACACTCACAACATTTTTGAATAGTCTGTAGGCTCTGCAAGGTGTGCATCAAGACAGAGAACACCAGGTGGGCGTAAGGAGTTTTCTTTTCAAGAAAACTTCTCGAATCTGAGTTATTCGAGATCCTCGAACGCAAAGTGTGTGTAGGAGTAAATCTCTGAGAGGACGAAGCTCAAAAAGGACAGTGTTTCTATAACGCAGAAGAGACCCAAAGGAACCAGGCTCGCAAGAGGAAGAGTCGAAGGTTGAGACCTTTGAGACTTAGAAAATCTTCTAAATCAAAAAGCCAAGAAAGCTCAGGAGGAAGAGCACAACTGTCGTTGGATCAGCACTGGGAAGATGAGATCTGGACCATTAGGTCATTGTTCAGACAGGAGGAGCACACATAGGAGATTTTCAAATCTGAGCCATCAGATCTGAAGGCATGGATCAACATCCATTGATCTCGAAGTAAGGTGCGCATGGTTTAAGTTTTTTGACATTTCGTGTACCGAGAAACATAAGAGGGAGAGTCTTTCGACTCCCACAGATGTGAAACTACGAAAAATGTGCCAACCGTTGGATCGGGAGTGCAGTGGCATGAGAGCCACTAGATCAAGGATACGTGCACGGGGTTTAGTCCCTGGGAAACGTGCAGAAGATTAGATCTGGGTCATCAAATATAGCACAGAGGACTGATAGCCATCAGATCTGGAAGAAGGTGCATAAGGTTTAATCCTTGGGAAGCTGCATAGAAGGGTAGAATGGATGGCAGAAACTTCGAGGGAGAAGTGTCGATTTGTCATGAGCCGTCAAATCTAGAAAAGATGCCCAAGGTTTAACCCTTATAAGAGAAGAGGAGAGAGAGGACCTATCAAAGTCCTGAAAGCATTTGGGACCATCCATCTCAGAGGACGTGTGTCAAGATACCCACATTTGGGGGATTTGGACACCGGGAGACTGAGAGTGAAGAGTCTCCAAAAATCGCGAAAGGAGAATTCGCGAAAGGAATAGGACCATCTGTCAAGGAGGACACGTGGCAATTGGTTGGCGTTTCGTAGAAATCACCGAAAGGACCAAGACCGTCCATCAAGAAGGACACATGGAAAGCGGTCAAGGTTTCAGGGAAAGGCCCAAAAGATTTTGATTCGTCGATCCAGTGGGATCGTAGCCATTGGTTCCAGAAGAGCCTGGGCCATTGATCTCTAAGAGGGAGAGATTTCGACATTTCTGGGTCTAGGAGATCGAAGGATCTAGAATTGTCTGCAGCCGGAATCATGAAATCGCAAATTACAAAATCCCGAAAAGTGGATCGTGGTCATGGGTAGATTTCGGCATTTCAGGGTCTGGGAGTTTGAAGGACCTAGAATCATTGCAGCCGAAATTGTGAAATCATGAATCGCGAAAACCTGAAAGCATTCGGAGGAATAACACCAGGTCACAGGACCGGTCGTATGAAAAGTGACTTAAGGGAGGAGTTATGGAGTTAGGCCCTATTTTGGGTTTCGGCATTTCGAAAGACAGAGAATAGGAGGAATGCTTGCATTGTGATTCCCTAAATCGCGAAAAGCTGGTAGCGCTTTGACATTAAGCATGTGGTCACAGAGTGGTGGTCATGTGGACAGAGGCTAAGGGAGGGCACATAGTTGTTAAGCCCTTTTTGGTGTTTCGGTGACCAGGAGTTGGAGGGACAAGGAGCCTGGGAGATCTTGCATGTAGGAGTCCTAAAACCCTAAAATGTGAAAGGTGCGTTGGTTCAGAATAGAGAAGAGCGTTGAAATTTGAGCACGTGCATAATTTTTCTCAAATCCTATGCCAGGGAATTAAAGGGACCTGTGGATTCGTTCAAGGGATTCTAGCAGGAGTCTGAAGAGCCATTTCAGCTCAGAAGAAGATCGATCTAGAGACCGGGATGTCGCAGAACCCTGATGAGGTAGGGGGTCTGCATCAAGTGGTATCAGAGCAGATTTGTGTCTGTAGATTTCAGACAAAAGAGAAAGAGGAGACCGTTACTTTGTTCATAGACAAAGGAGAGATGTTGGGAGAAATTATGGTAACATCAAGTGGAATCAAAAGCAGAGAGTCATATGTATACAACAAGTGAAAGAAGCAAGGTGTTAAATCTCTGTGGTGATTGTTGCAAGGTGTGAAGCAAATGATAGACAACCAGGTGATCTGTAGAAGGACATGGAGATTCTCTCAGACATAGAGTGATCCATACGCTTGCCAGGAGGGTAGGTGAAAGATGGAAATGGCTATTGAAGGCCATGAGCATGGTGAAAGAGGAGACCACTAGTAGATGAATAAAGCAGAGATTGACAAGGAAATCATTGAGATAAGAGCGAGAATGGAACAACTGACATTGAAGATGCAGTAGGAGACAAAAGTGCGTTGGAGGTACGAATGGCCTCTGAACAAGAAAGCCAAATGGCCTGTTCAAAAGTTGTTGGCCAGGAAATAGCAACAAGAGTTGAAGAAGTGGCTGAGGTATGTTGAAAGCCTCAGTGACATAGAGTTGGTTTGCATCTATGCGCCAAAAATTGGAGAAACCGTCAATGATGAGGAAGAGAGATCAGTTTCAGGTCTCATCAACTGACAGGAGGGCAGAGATGAATTTTCCAATTGCCAGGTGGGCAATGAAATGAGATCATTAGAGGATCTCATAGATTGTCGGGAGGACAGCAGTGGAAATTCATATTGCCAGGAGGGAAATGGTATGATATTAGTTGAAGATCTCGTAAACTGCCAGGTGGGCAGGGAAGAAATCCCATATTGCCAAGTGGGCAAGGCAGAGAAGATGAGACTATCTAAAAGTCTCATGTAATCAGGGATGAGTTCGGGTCAACAAGGAGTGTTGATGGAGATGGGATCGATTGATCTCATAAACTGCTAGGTGAGCAGAAGTGAACTTTCAATTTTCCAGGTTGGCAATGGGAAGATATCAACAGAAGGTCTCGCATACTGCCAAGGGGGCAATGGTGAAAGTTCATATTTCTAGGTGGGCAATGAGAGGGGACCAGTCAGTCTCATACACTTCCAGGTGAGCAGTAGAAAATTCCCAGGATGCCAAGTGGGCAAGGGGGAAAAGATGAGACTATGTGAAAGTCTCATGAACTCAGAGGAGAGTTCGGATCAGAAAGGAGTGATGATGAAGGAAGGTCAGAAATACATTCTAATCATTGGGGGAATTGAAGTATTCCTACCAAGAAGCCCAGTTGAGGCAAGAGTATGTGTTGCAAAAGAAACAACAGAAGAAGGACAACCAACAGTGATTGTTATAGAGGGAGAGGAGGAGCAGACACTAATGTTTGCCCCAACAGAACAGGAGCATGCAAATAAGATGCTCACTCCATGGGAAATGGAGTTAGAGATGATGGAGGTTGAGCAATCCAGAGCCATTATATGGCTACCAAAAGGAGGCAGTCATGCAAATGTTAGCAAAGGAGAACTTTGAGGAATCGCTCAGAATTTTCAACCAAGGAGTTGAACAGATGATAACTATAGTGTCGAGGTGTGAAACAGAAGATGAAGGAGAATTCCAGTCTGAGGAGTAGCTAGAGGAAGCTGGAATTCAACCAGCACAAGGTGAAATGCCATAAGATAATCTGTCAGAGAAGGTGACTGAACAACAGGTCAATCAAGAAAATAAGACTGCAGAGATGAATTTTGTAGTAGGATGGCAAGTTGAGGCCACAAAGGAAAAAGATGGCATGGGAGATCTAGTTGATCGACCCATTTGTCGGGAAGAAGTGCAGCTGAGGAGACTGCATAAAGAGATCCATCCATTGGAGCAGTTGGATGAGGTAATTGAAGAAATCATAAGTTTGATGTCGAGTTCAGCAGCAGAGACTACCAACAATGAGAAGCTGAGCAGCAGGGCAGTAGCAGCAGGAACAGTGAAGTAGAGGAGTAGATGGATAGCTCCAAGGGAAAGTTTGTGATCTAGGTGGATTTCAACACTATAGAAGAGGGGCTCATGATCAGGAGACCATGATTTTTCTAACTGAGGAGTATGATGCAAGAGCATCGCTCCATGTTAGCAGCGTGCCAGCCAGCCAGCACATCCAACATGCATTTAATGGAGAAAGGGAGAGGCACAACCCTCTCAATTTTGAAATTCGAAATTTCAATAAATGTTGTAAGTCTTTTAATGCCAGACCACACCTTTGTACAGGTAGTGGTTGAGGTTTCCTTTAATGGTTTCCTACAGCAATCCCACGATGTAGTTAGGACTAGGCATCCATTTATGTAATGTAGTTGTAGGAGCCGCTCTGTGATAGCGATAGCTCAGAGACGGTGGTTGAGGATAATCTCATGGGAGCCCTCGTTTTTGAAAAAAATAAATGAGAGTAGAGAGTTAGGAGGAGAGGCCAGAGCAGAGAGGTCTTGAGAGAGAGTTGAGACTTGTTACAGTCCATCCTTTATAAACACCTTATATAGGCATTTTTGAATTAATAGAAGAGTAGTTTTTCCTGCCATCAATTGTCTATATGTGTTTTCATGTTTTTATGTATTTTGTGTTTTGGATGCATAGTTGGTGAAGTATTTCATAAGTTTCAATTTTTCCCATCTTGGAGTGTCCGAGTGCAAGGAGTGCACATAGTCCACAAGGTGTGCGTTGACAGAGTTGAGACAACCTTAGGAAAGCTCAAGAGGGATAGCGTTGAACCTTCATCAGCAGAGGTGCAAGGAGTGCACAGGAAGGAACTCTATCTCAAGTTTAGGGAAGACAGAACTACTGAAGGTTCTGTAGAGCTCTGCCAAGAGGGCATCGAGTGAGTGCATAGAATGCACTAGAAAACTCTATTTCGAGTTCTGAGAAAAAAGAAGTGTTGAAGAGAAGAGACTCACAGAGTTGTTGAATACTTTGTAGGCTCTGCAAGGTGTGCATCGAGAAGGAGAACGCTAGGTGGGGGTAAGGAGTTTTGTTTTCAAGAAAACTTATTGAATCTAAGTTATTCGAGATCCTTGAATGAAAAGTGTGCGCAGTAGTAAATATCCGAGAGGACGAAGCTCAGAAGGGACAGCGCTTCTATAACGTAGACGAGACCCAAAGGAACCGGGCTTGCAAGAGGAATAGTCGAAGGTCGAGACCTTCGAGACTTAGAAAATATTCTAAGTCTAAAAGCCAAGAAAGCTCAGGAGGAAGAGCACAACCGTCGTTGGATAAGCACCGGGAAGATGAGATCTAGACCATTAGGTCAGTGTTTAGATAGGAGGAGCATACATAGGAGATGTTCAAATCTGAGCCGTAAGATCTGGAGGCATGGATCAACATCCGTTGATCTCGAAGTAAGGTGCACATGGTTTAAGTTTTTCGACATTTTGTGTACTGGGAAACATAAGAGGGAGAGTCTTTTGACTCCCAAAGACGTGAAACTGCGAAAATGTGCCATCCATTGTATTAGGAGAAGAGTGGCATGAGAGTCACTGGATCAAGGATACATGAACGGGGTTTAGTCCTTTGGAGATGCGGAGAAGATTACATCTGAGCCGTCAGATCGAGCGCAGACAATCGATAGCCATCGAATCCAAAAGAAGGTGTGCGGGGTTTATTCCCTGGGAAGACGCATAGAAGGGTAGAACGAATGGAAGAAACTTCGAGGGAGAAGTGTCAATTTGTCATGAGCCGTCAGATCCAAAAAAGATGCTCGAGGTTTAATCCTCATAAGAGAAGAGGAGAGAGAGGACCTATCAATGTCCTGAAATCATTTGGGACCATCCATCTCAGAGGATGCATGTCAAGAGACCCACATTTCGGGGATTTGGACACTGGGAGACCGAGAGTGAAGAGTCTCCAAAAATCACGAAAGGAGAATTCGTGAAAGGACCAGGACCGTCTGTCAAGGAGGACACGTGGAAACTAGTCGACATTTTGTAGAAATCGCCAAAAGGACCAAGATCATCCATCAAGAAGGACACGTGGAAAGCGGTCAAGGTTTAGGGGAAAGGCCCGAAATATTTAGAGTCGTCGATTCAGTGGGATCATAGCCGTTGGTTCTAGAAGGGCCTGGGTGAATGATCTCTTAGAGGGAGATATTTTGACATTTAGGGATCCCAAACTTTGAAGGACCTAGAATTGTCTGCAGCCGAAATCGCGAAATCGTGAATTACGGAATCCTGAAAAGTGGACCGTGGTCGCAGGTAGATTTTGGCATTTTGGGGTTCGGGAGTTAGAAGGACCTAGAATCATTGTAGCAAGAATCGTGAAATCGCGAATCGTAAAAACCCGAAATCATTTGGAGGATTAGCACCAGGTCACAGGACCGGTGATATGAAAAGAAACTTAAGGGAGGAGTTGTGGAGTTAGGCCCTATTTTGTGTTTCGACATTTCGAAAGACAGAGAACAGGAGGAATGCTTGCATCATGATTCCCCAAATCGCGAAAAGATGGTATCGCTTTGACTTTAAGCATGTGGTCACAGAGTGGTGGTCACATGGACAGAAGCTAAGGGAGGACCTAGAGTCATTAAGCCCTTTTCGGCATTTCGGTGACCGGGAGTTGGAGGGACAAGGAGCCTGGGAGAGCTCTCATGCAGGATTCCTGAAACCCCGAAACGTGAAAGGTGTGTTGGCTCAGAATAGAGAAGAGCGCTGAAAGTTGAGCGCATGCATAGGTTTTCTCAAATCCTATGCCAGGGAATTAGAGGGACCTATGGATTCATTTAAGGGGTTCCAGCAAGGGTCTGAAGAGTGATTTCGGCTCAGAAGAAGATCGATCTAGAGACCGGGAGGTCGCAGAACTCTACTGAGGTAGGGGGTCTACATCAAGGTTCATCTCTTCCTTGCAGCTACATAAGAGAATGTGCAAGGGATGGAAGCTTTATGCGATCCTCACATTAAATGAAAAAGGTGTGGCAAAAGGACTAGAAAACCTTCTAGTAGTACGAGAGTTTGTATATCTCTTCCAAGAGGAGTTGCCAGGGTTGTTTCCTGAGAGGGAATTGGAATTTACCATTGAACTAAAACCAGGAACTGAACCGATAGAAAGAATGCCTTATTGGATGTCGAACATGGAGTTACAGTAGTTGAAAATGCAAATGAAGGAGTTTTTGGACCTAGGAATTATATGTCCAAGTGTGTCACCATGGGGTGTGCCTGTTATTTTCATACGAAAGAAGGATGGGTCATAGAGACTCTACATTGACTACCGTCAATTGAACAATGCAACGATCAAGAGTCAGTATCTGTTTCCAAGGATTGATGATCTATTTGATCAGATGAAATGCGTGATGGTGTTTTTGAAGATCAACTTGAGTCAAGGTATCACCAGTTACAGATCAAGGAGGACAACATCTCTAAGACTACCTTTAAGATGAGGTTTGGACATTACGATTTTATTGTTTTATCGTTTGGACTGACAAACGCCCTAGGGGTATTTATGATTTTGATGAATGGGGTGTTCCGCGAATACTTGGACAAGTTCGTCCAAGTATTCATTGACAATATTTTGATTTCTTCTCAGATGATGAAGGATCATTACAAGGACTTGAGATTGGTAATACAATGTCTATGAGATAAACAATTGTATGGGAAACTATCTAAATTCTCTTTTTATCAATCAACGATTCACTCCTTAGGGCATTTCATATCCGACAAAGGTATTTTTGTGGATCCAGCAAAGGTAGAGTCTATTATGGAATGGCCTGCACCGACGAATGTCCCAAAAGTGTGTAGCTTCATGGGTTTGGCAGGATATTGTCGACGATTCATCGAAGGTTTTTCAAAGATATCAAATCCAATTATGGAATTTTAGAATAAGACCAAGAAGTTTGTATGGACCAAGAAATGCGTGGAAGAATTTCAGAGGCTCAAGGAGTTTTTGACGACAGTGCCAATACTAAAGTTCCCTGACATGGACGAGGACTTCTTGATAGACACTGACGCATCCAAGGAAGGATTAGGCAGAGTCTTGATGCAAGACGGTCAAGTGATCGCTTACATCTTGAGGAAGTTGAGAAGGAATGAGGATAACTATGTGATGCGTGATTTGGACTTGTTATCCATTGTTTATGCCTTATGAGTATGGAGACACTACCTTATTGGATGAAAATTTGAATTAAAAATAAACCAATGTGGTTTACCACACATCTTTATGCAAAGTGACTTGAACGTGTGACAACGATGTTGGTCGGAATTGCTTAGCGAGTATCATTTCAAGATTACTTACGTAAAAGGAACAGTGAACAAAGTGGTTAATGCATTGCGTAGGAGACCACACATATTTTTGGTGATGCCTCTTCAAGAAAATCTATGTGAAAATATTCTGACTTTACAACATGACGATGATTGATACGAGGTCAAGGATTTTATTGGACAAAACGCAATGATGGTACCCAAATTTGATGGATTTATGGTGGACAACGATGGATTATTGATATTTAAAAATCAAATTTATGTACCGCCCAATGATGAGTTGAGGATTTTTATCCTAAAAGAGGCTCATAGAGCAGTGTACATGGCTCATCCTGGAGTCACGAAGATGAGGGCAGACCTTAAACCCTTATTCTTATGGAAGGGAATGAAGGTATAAATATTCAAATACATGGCAAGAAGTCTAGAATGTCAGTAAGAGAAGGATGAAAATAGACATTTCACAATAATACTACTGTCACATGCCATTCCAGAATCGAAATGGGAGGTCATTTCGATGGATTTCATAGTTGGACTACCATTGACAGTGTTAGCACTCTATAATTTCTTAGGATGAAGAAGAAATGGGCAGAGGTAACTACAAAACCACTTTGGAGTCAAGGATATATCCCTCCAAAACTCAGAGATGGATCCCTCTATCTGATTTATCATTGTTTGGATTGGTTGTTAGGCTAGTTATTACTATACAAAGGTTTGGTTTTTTAAATGGTTTGGTTGGAACAACAAGAGAAAAACCATTGGGTAATGGGGTCACAGCTCAAAATGGATCAAATCCAGGTCATAATAGGATAATATGGCAGGGAAAGGTAGGCAAATCCACTCAATATCCAAGATTTAATGCATGGGAAATATCAAACAGATTAAGAAATCCAATTAAACATAGAGCAACTGAGAATTCTGAGTTTAATCTTGTTGAAATTACTAAGACAACTGAGAGGGGGGGGTGAATCAGTTGTTACTGTGCTTAAACAATTTAAAGTCTATTAAACCATTTTTAATCTTTCATCAAGTGACCTTCAATATTATACATCATATGAACAACATAAATAATGAGCATCAATCACACATAAGATATACACAGAGACAGATTTTCACGAGGAAACCCATAAAGGGAGAAAACCTCTTCTTCTTCGAAATGATAGGCAGTCTTTCAAGTTTTGTACATCATCTATGTTTGAGCACCAACTCAAAGTGAGGCTACTACCTCTGTTTTACAAGCTCCAACTTGTTGAGAGCACCAACTCTCTGGTTTCTCTAGCACCAACTAGAAGGAGGCACCAACTCCCTGAGAATTCCAGCACCGACTGGATGGAAGAACCTACTTCCACTTATACAAGAACTAACTTGTTTGAGAGCACCAACTTTCTGGTTTCTCTAGCACCGACTAGAAGGAAGCACCAACTCCCTAAATATTCCAGCACCAAGTGGATTTATACAAGCACCATGTTGTATACAGAAAACTATGTGTTTTCCCAAGCACCACCCTGCCACCCTGTTTTCTAGCCACAACTAGATGGAAGTTACAACTCCTAATATTCAAGAACCAACTCAAATATCAGAGGAACACAATCCTCCCTAGCACTAACCTACCTCCCCGATTATAAATAAATGATTGAATAACCAACAACACAAATAAATCGATTCTTACCACTTCTTCTCTATTTTGTAAATTTGGTTTGCTTCTAACTGTTCTGCAATTCTTCTCTTCCTCTGTTTATTCTGCAATTATTCTTTGCTTCAAGTTGTTCTGCAATTCTTCTCTTGCTTATGTCTATTTCTCATATGTTACTCATCTCTGAGTTTTATCTCACACTGCGCATACTGTTGGTCTCACACTGCGCATATTGTAATTTTCCCTTTCTTACAGTTCAACTCATTTTTCATTCAGAACAACCAACCCTCAACAGTCATTGCATCTCCATTTTATCCTATACCACCTATTCAATTACACCTTGAATCTCCAATAAAACGCATCAGCAACTACATTGCCAACCGTCCAAGAATCATTATTCAGTTCTGCTAACTGAATCATAACTGATCGATTACTTGTGAGGTGAAATAGTAACCCTTAGATCAAGTTTCCAATTAACCAGTACCATTGGATTAAATCCAAAGGATTTCGCATTTATCTCATATGCCCACTAGCTGTGACTGAGCGCTAAGAAGAGTTTGAATCTCGTGATTTCACATCTCAGCATTCCTATAATGAAGGGTCTCGACACTCCAAGTCACGATCGTTGAAACTCCAAGATGGATCTTAGCACCGCTAGCTTCTTCCCCTCACGTGACCATCGGTGGTGACCAGAGGCTACGCCAAAAGGCACTTTGTATTTCATGAACTTATGAACTTTATCAAGCCTGATCAACGATCGAGATCTCCAATGATCTAACGGTCCAGATCTCATCGCGATCTCGCATATCTTGATTCCCGTGATGAAGGATCTCAATACTCCAAGTTGCGATCGTTGAGACTCTGAGATGGAGCTTAACACCACTATTCCTCCATATTCCACAGATGTAACCACTGGCTGTGACCACAGCCTTATTCAAAAATGCATTTCACGCTTTCGTGTCTTAGGTTTTTTGTGATGAGTCCTCTCGACTCTCCATGTCATGAACTCTGAAATAGAGCTTGGCTTCTCTAGCTCTTCTCTCTATCTCTCGACAATGTGACCATGAGATATGACCACTCACCAATCAAATGAGCACTTCGATCCCTTGACTTTCCAGTCAGCGAAACAATGATCTTTCTCCATATGTCCTTATTGGATCAATGGTCAAGATCTTGTCGTGATTTCGCAACTTCACGGGCCTTCGTCATACTTGATCAATATACCATGATCTCAATGATTCGACGGTCTAAATCTTTTCATGATCTCTCATATCACGAGTTCCCACACCATGCTCTGTTGACTCCTCCAATGTGCAAGTCAGCAAAATTCCAATCGCTTGCCACATGTCCTATGACTCCAACGGTCAAGATTGTTATCATGATTTCGCATATCGCGAATTCAAACCTCTTTCCTTTGGATTTCCTGATCTACGAAGCTCCAAAATGAAACCTTTGTCATGATTTGACAGTTTTCCTCCTTCTGAGCTTACACTGTTGATCTTTCCATTATCGCTACTCTACTGATCGTGTTGATCTTTTCCATCTGATCATGCTCATCTTCACCATCAATGACAAATACACATACTCTTCCTCTATCTAAAAAACATGCCAACAATCTCCCCCTTTGGAATTGATGGCAACCCCTTGAAAAACATGCAACTAAAAACATGCAACTAAACCACTGTAGCATCCGTGAAATTACCACCACTGTAGCATCCTTGAATTTACCACACTTTCTCCCCCTTTGACATCAATGTTAAAGAAGAAACACGCTCCCACTGAGTTGTTACGATACATACTCCCCTTGTTAACTATGAGCAACTTAGAAATACAACAGATATTCAATAAGTACTCCCCCTGATCAGGTGAACAGACTAGACAACAGAAGTTATAACCCCTAAATTTTGACGAAGATATTCAAAAGGGGTTGCTCCTAATGGTTTAGTAAAGATATCAGCTATCTGTTATGTGGAAGGAATATAATTCACTTGAACAATTTTGTTTGTAACTTGTTCTCTCAGAAAATGGTATTTTATTGGTATGTGCTTAGATTTTGAATGAAGTACGGGATTCTTAGAGAGATTGATGGCACTGGTGTTATCACAATGAAGTGGAATGGGATCAGTGTAAGTTACCTTCAAATCTGCAAGAGTTTGTATCATCCATAAAATTTGTGTGTAGAAAGTAGCAGTAGCAATGTATTCTGACTCTGTAGTTGATAATGAAATGGATCCTTTCTTTTTACTAAGCCATGCTACTAATGAGTCAACCAGAAAGAATGCTCCTCCACTAGTGTTTTTTCTCTCATCAACACAGTTTGCCCAATCGGCATATGAATAAGCAGTTAACTGAAAGTTCTGATTTCTGGGATACCACAGACCATAATTCATTGTGCCTTTCAAGTACTTGAATATCCTTGTTACCACTACTAGATGAATTTGTTTATGAGAAGACTGATATCGACCTACCATTCCAACAACTTGCATTATATCAGGACGGGAAGCTGTGATGTACAGAAGACTGCCTATCATTGATCGGTATGTCCTTTGATCAACATCGGTTGATATATAATCTTTACTGAGCTTGCAACCAACCACCATAGGTGTACTAACAGGAGAGGAATCCTCCATCTGAAATTTCTTCAACATCTCTTTCAAATATTTTTCTTGAGAGATAAATATTCCTGCAAAACTCTGATTTACTTTTAAACCAAGAAAATATGATAGTTCTCCTATCATGGACATCTCAAACTCTGTTTGCATAGAAATAGAAAACCACTGAACAGATGATTCATTAGTACAACAAAAAATAATATCATCTACATAAACCAAAACAACTAGTAAATCATCACCTTCAGACTTAATGTAGAGATTGTTGTCAACAATACCTTTCTTGAACCCTTTGTCTTGTAAAAATTTGTCCAGTCTATAATACCAAGCTCGTGGTGCTTGTTTCAGTCCATATAAGGCCTACTTCATCTTGCAAACATAATTAGGATTATCTGTCAATGAGAATCCTTCAGGTTGCTCCATATATACTTCTTCCTCGAGATCTCCATTAAGAAAAGATGACTTGACATCCATCTGATACACTTTAAAGTTCTTATGGCATGAATATGCAAGGAACATTCTGATGGATTCCAATCTTGCCACTAGCACAAAAGTTTCATCAAAGTCCTGAACTTCAACTTGTGCATACCCTTTACAGACCAATCTAGCTTTATTTCTAACAACTTGTCCTCTTTCATTCATTTTATTTTTGAACACCCATTTGGAACCTATTACATTCTTATCTTTGGGTCTAGGTACAAGCTCCCAAGTATTGTTCTTCTCAATCTGATCAAGCTCTTCATTCATAGATATAATCCAGTCATCATGTTGGCTAGCTTAATCAAAATTTTTAGGTTCAGTCATAGATAAAAAAAGAATCATGAGATTGTTCTGAGTCTTTAATCAATTTCCTTCTTGTCTGAACTCCTTTATTTATATCGCC
The DNA here is from genome assembly GCA_009831015.1 of Picea engelmannii. Taxonomy (NCBI): domain Eukaryota; kingdom Viridiplantae; phylum Streptophyta; class Pinopsida; order Pinales; family Pinaceae; genus Picea; species Picea engelmannii. The sequence goes on from ML792042.1 coordinate 244,976, forward strand.
AATTATTTGATTTTTAGGATGATTCTTTCTAACAATTCCAATAGGTGAGTTTGTTTCTTTCTGTTGATTTATGTTAGCCTAAGTATTTGTCTCTTCATCTGATTCAGATTCTTCTCTTTCTGATCCTTGGACCTGTTCATCTTCATCTTCAACTATATCTTTTGTGTTTGGTTCAACACTGCTTACATTTCTGACTGGGATTTCTTCATCAACTTTTATGTCTATACAATCAACTAGTTTATATAGCCTCTTATTTTAAAATTTGTACCCTTTATTGTTTGTATCATAACCCAAGAACATACCTTCATCAGCCCTGTCATCATATTTGCCAATATTTTCATCATTATTCTTAATATAACATTTACTCCCAAAGACTTTAAAATACTTGATTGAAGTAGGTCTTCCAAACCATAGTTCATAAGGAGTTTTGTCACTGTGTGGTCTAAGATGTGCTTTGTTAAGGATATGGACAGTTGTATGAATTACTTCCACCCAATATGTCTGAGGTATGTTCCTTTCATTCATCATTGATCTTTCCATTTGTTGTACTAATCTATTCTGCCTCTCAACAACTCCATTTTGTTGTGGAGTCCTTGGAATTGTGTACTGTCTTTTGATTCCATGTTTATCATAGAATTCTTTGAAGTTCCATGAGCTAAACTCTCCCCCCCTCTCAGACCTTACTGCCTTCAATCTTTTTCATATTTGATTCTCAGTTAGAGCCTTAAACACTTTGAATTTTCAAATGCTTCAAATTTTTCTTTCAGAAAGGCAACCCATGTTAGTCTTCAATAATCATCAATAATCAACATAAAATAATTTTCTTTTCCTATACCTTCTTTCCTTGATGGTCCACATAAATCCATATGTACTAACTGGAGAGGTTTTTCTGTTGAAGGAAAGTTTTTAGATTTGAACTGAGTGCGAGTAAGATTTCCTATCTGGCAAGGTTTACAAACATAATCATATGGATTTGATATCTTTGGAAGATCCTTTATTGCTCCACTATTTTTGATCTTGATTATATGATCAAAATTTAAGCGTCCAGGTCTCCTATGCCATAGCCAACTTTCATCGTACTTGCTTAAGTAACATTATTTTTTTCCCTTTTGCAACTTTCATCGTTCTTATCCCTTTTGCAAATAGCTGTCCTTAATTCCTTAAGCGACAATCTGTAGCTTTCTGTCCATAGTTATGACAGATGTAACATTTTGATTCACTGAATAACAGATCATAACATTTGTTATGCTCATAATTGTTGTTATGTTTCACCAGTGTCCTTCCTCCATCCATCACATGATTTATAGTATGTGGTCATTTGTTTCTTGGCTGTCTCAATCTTTGTTGTGGCAGATAATTATTCCTTGAGTATCTTGATTTCAAATATCTAAATCTTAAAGAAAAGTTTACATCTTTGTGACCAAAGTTAGAACAGAAAAAACAATAAACATAGAAAAAACATTTATACCTGGAAAAAGGTTGTAGTCAATTTCTTCCATGCTGGTGATTTCTTTGATTAGAAAATGTGTTTGTGTTATTTCTTTGATCTACAGATTTGGTTCTGGTACCTTTTCTTTCATTCCTTCTTGGTGGTTGATTTTCTTTCTTTGTTTCTGCAAAGTGGTTGTTGTCAATGATTGTAGTTTTGACAAACTTGATGGGTTCTGTATTAATTGAATGATTACTACTTGATCCTTCTTCATAGCCTAAGCCAACTTTCAGCTTTGGATTCCTTTGTCGATTTAAAATGAAAGTTAATTCTTCTAAAGCTTTAATACTTGGCAGATTTTGATGATACAATGCCTTAAACTTCTCCATTTCTTTTCTGGTTTTTACTATCTCTTCTTCTAAGGCTTCACACCTCACTTTATTCTCTAACAATTGTTGTTTCAGTATGTCTTCTATTTTCTTTGCCTCTTCTAACTCCACTTTTAGTAGAGAAAAGTTTTCATCAGGTTTTTCACCATTCATTTTAAACTGCATCAACAACTGTTTTTGTTTTTTCTTCTTACATATGAGTTTGTCAATTTCTTCCAAAGCACTGACTAATTCACCTTCCATATCCACCACATCTTCGTCATCATCCATTTAACCTCCTGTGTGCTCATCATCAAGATATCCCATAGCCATAAGCATAAAATCATTCACTTTGTCTTCACACGATGAATCACTATCTATGTCTTATGAGGAATTGTCATTATTTGCACACAAACTTTTCTTTTTACTATATTTCTTGAATTTGTCCTTCTTTTCATCATCATATTTCTGGTCCTTTTTCTTATGGGGACACTTAGATGAAAAATGACCTATCTTACCACAGTTAAAACATTTGAAGGGAAGCTTGCCTTGATATTTTCCTGATCCTTTCTTTAACCTTCTCACAAATTTTGCCTCAATATCATCTAAATCTGAATCAGTATTCTTGTTTTATTTAAAAGATGCTTCTCTAGTAATGGATTTATCTTTGTTGATTCTCATTTAATATGCAGTTAAAGTTCCTAGGAGTTGATCAATGGACAGAGTTTTAAGATCATTTAGTTCTTCTATTACAGAGACTTTTGGATTAAATTTATCAAGCAAAGATCTTGAAATCTTGTGAACTACAATTGATTCTTCAATCTTCTCACCAAGACCCTTCATGGAATTCAGAAGTTTTTCAACTCTTAAAAAATACTTGCTAACATTTCCATCTTCATTGATCTTTAGTTGTTCAAACTTCAACCTAAATGTTTGAAGTTTGGCATCTTTTACTTTCTCATTTCCTTCATAGCTGCTAATATGTTTATCCCACATTTCTTTGGAAGTTTGAAGATGCATCACCTTTACAAACTCGGATTTTTGAATTCCATTCAAGATAGCATTCATTCCCTAAGAATTAAAGATAAATTCTAACTTATCATCCTTGGAAGCCAGCACAACAGGCTTTGTATATCCAGTCTCTACTACGTCCCAAACATCAGCACCTAAGGCCATTAGGTATGTTCTCATTCTAACCTTCCAAAAGGAAAAATTTGTTCCATCAAACAGAGGAGGCTTACTAGCTGAATTCCCTTCATGACTTATCATATTTAAGCTTACAGATCTACCTTTAAATAAAAGGAACTAGCTCTAATACAAATTGTTGAAATTACTAAGACAACTAAGAGGGGGGGGTGAATCAGTTGTTACTGTGCTTAAACATTTTTAAGTCTATTAAATCATTTTTAATCTTTCATCAGGTGACCATCAATATTATACATCATATGGACAATACAAATAATGAGCATCAATCACACATAAGATATACACAGAGACAGATTTTCACGAGGAAACCCATAAAGGGCGAAAACCTCTTCTTCTTCGAAATGATAGGCAGTCTTTTAAGTTCTGTACATCATCTATGTTTGAGCACCAACTCAACATGAGGCTACTACCTCTATTTTACAAGCTCCAACTTGTTGAGAGCACCAACTCTCTGGTTTCTCTAGCATCGACTAGAAGGAAGCACCAACTCCCTGAGTGTTCCAGCATCGACTGGATGGAAGCACCTACTTCCACTTATACAAGAACCAAATTGTTTGAGAGCACCAACTCTATGGTTTCTCTAAAACTGACTAGAAGGAAGCACCAACTCCCTAAATATTCCAGCACCAACTGGATTTATACAAGCACCAACTTGTATACAAAAAACTCTGTGTTTTCCCAATCACCACCCTGCCACCTTGTTTTCTAGCCACAACTAGATTGAAGTTACAACTCCCAATATTCAAGCACCAAATCAAATATTAGAGGACCAAAGTCCTCCCTAGAACCACCCTACCTCCCTGATTATAAATAAATGATTGAATAACCAACAACATAGATAAATCGATTCTTACCACTTCTTCTTTGTTCTCTAAATTTGGTTTGCTTCTAACTGTTATGCAATTCTTCTCTTCCTCTGTCTATTCTACAATTTTTCTCTGCTTCAAGATGTTCTGCAACTCTGCTCTTGCTTCTATCTATTTCTCATCTGTTACTCATCTCTGAGTTTTATCTCACACTGTGCATATTGTCGGTCTCACACTGTGCATACTGTAATTTTCCCTTTCTTAGAGTTCAACTCATTTTTCATTTAGAACAACCAACCCTCAACAGTCATTGCATATCCATTTTATCCTATACCACCTATTCAGTTACACCTTGAATCTCTAAGAAAATGCATCAGCAACTGAATCGCCAACCGTCCAAGAATCATGATTCAGTCCTGCTAACTAAATCGTAACTGATCGATTACCTATGAGGTGAAACAATAAACCTTCGATCAAGTTTCCAATTAACCAGTACCATTGGATTAAATCCATAGGATCTCGCGTTTATCTCATATGCCCACTAGCTGTGACCGAGCGCTAAACAGAGTTTGAATTTCGTGATTTCGCATCTCGGCAATCCTGTGATGAAGGGTCTCAACACTCCAAGTCATGATCATCGAAACTCCAAGATGGAGCTTAGCACTGCTAGCTTCTTCCCCTCATGTGACCACCGATGGTGACCACAGGCTGCGCCAAAAGGCGCTTCATATTTCATGAACTTATGAAATTTATCAAGCCTGATCAATAGTCACAATATCTAATGATCTGACGGTCCAGATCTCATCGCGATCTCGCATATCGCGATTCCTATGATGAAGGATCTCAATACTCCAAGCCGCGATCGCCGAAACTCCGAGATGGAGCTTAAAACCGCTAGCTTCTTCCTCCATCTTCCACAGATGTAACCACTGGCTATGACCACAGCCTTATTCTAAAACATGCACTTTTGTTTCTTGGGTATTCTGTGATGAGTCCTCTCGACTCTCCATGTCATGAACTCTGAAATAGAGCTTGGATTCTCTAGCTGTGCTCTCCAGCTCTCAACAATGTGAACACAAGATATGACCACTCACCAATCAAACGAGCACTTCGGTCCTTTGAATTTCCAGTCAGCGAAATGATGATCTTTCACCATATGTATCTCTTGGATCAACGGTCAAGATCTTATTTCGATTTCCCAACTTCACGGGCCTTCATTATGCCTGATCAAGGGTCCATGATCTCAATGATTCGACAGTCTAGATATTTTCGTGATCTTGCATATCACGAGTTCCCACACCATGCTCCATTGACTCCTCCAATGTGCAAGTCAATGAAATTCAAATCACTTTCCACGTGTCCTATGACTCCAACGGTCAGGATTGTTATCGCGATTTCGCATATCGCGAGTTTGAACATCTCTCCTTTGGATTTCCTGATCTGCGAAGCTCTGAAACGAAACCTTTTTCGTGCTTTGATAGTTTTCCTCCTTCTGATCTTACACTATTGATCTTCCCATTATCGCTACGCTACTGATCGTGCTGATCTTCGCCATCAATGACAAATACGCATACTCTACCTCTGTCTAAAAAACATGCCAACAAATCTTCAGTGGAAAAACACATAAATTATTCCAATAAAGTGACAGAGGGTACATTTAAACCCATTTTGTCCTTTTGTATCCTTAAAATAATTAAGAAAGTAGAAAACAATATGGTAAATAGAAGAAGACAATTAACAAGGAGATTACTTCACCAATGAAATTGACACAAGAATCCTGTGATTCTGCAACTGTGTTACTGAAATTTGATCCATGGAGGCTTTGTGAGCTCTTTCCAAAATTATTTTCATCCTTCTAATAGGTCCCAAGTGATCAACCCTTCATACTTCAAAATGTGAAGTATTTATAAATTTATTTACAAAGATCTTGTCATAAATAAGCATGATTTATTTTAAGAAAAATCTAAACTAGCTATTACAATCACAGAGGTTTGTTGAGATTCATTCAAAGATCCGACGTTGTTTTGATGGGATATGTGGGTGATATGTGCCTTTTAATATGATCTCTTTTCCATCTATCCTTTGACTTTATTTCCCCGAAATTATAAAAAATGGGGTCCAAATGGATCTTTGAATCTCACAATCTGAGATAGTTGTATAACATATGAGGGAGGTTTTTTTATACCGACGTGTTTTGAGTAAAAAAAACTCTTGGTTTTATGAAATTCCCCTGAATTTGTTCGATATATGATTTTGAGAAGATGTGTCAAACAAGAAAATACGGAATCCCAAAAAATATGGCTCAAAGAATATCTCGTTTCTTCCAATCCATGGAACCTATGAAAAATATGAGAGAGGTTATTGTATTTCATCCATTTTCATAGAAAAAACTCTTTTGTTTTTCAAAAATGAGCCCTGGTTATCTTGTTAATCACCTCAGAAGATGACTAGTCAAAAACAATTTTGGGAGGGGGACAATGCTCACATATAGGATGACATGGGGGTAAGTGTTGAGTGGAGATGGGATGAGTAGATGAAAGAGTGAAAGTGATAGGGATAAATGACATGTAGGTAGGAGTGTGTGTAAGTAGGAGGTGACGTGTAGGATGGAGACTAAGAAGAGGGGTCAGTGGATGTGATAGGCTAGAGGACAGGTGGTGAAAGAGGAGCATGAAGGAGAGAGGCATGAGAAGGAGAGAAGATGAGTGGAATACAGGTGTAAGCCAGAGTGCAGGCAGTATTGGAGCAGAGGCTTGGCAAGATTCTAGAGGGGGGGTAGATGGTAAGC
>ML792042.1:260802-301674 GCA_009831015.1 Picea engelmannii
TGCTGGAATACTCAGGGAGTTGGTGCTTCCTTCTAGTGGGTGCTAGAGAAACCAGAGAGTTGGAGCTCTCAAACAAGTTGCAGCTTGTAAAACAAAGGTAGCAACCTCACATTGAGTTGGTGCTCAATTGTAAATGATGTACATAACTGAGAAAGACTTCCTATCATTTCAAAGAAGAAGAGGTTTTCTCCCTTTATGGTTTTCCTCGTGAAAATCTGTCTCTGTGTGTATTTTATGTGTGACTGATGATCTTTACTCTTACTATCCATATGTTGTATGTTGCTTGATGACACATGAAGAAATATTAATAATTGTTAATAAGGTATAAAATTGATTAAGTTTATAAACAACTGATTCACCCCCCCTCTCAGTTGTTTTAGTATTTCCAACATTTTCTGCATTTTCCTCATTGTTATCATAATCAATATGCACAGGTTGATTGACATATTTGAGTTGTAACTGATCTTATTCCTGCCAAAAGTATGTTGCTGATTGTTTTGAAGAGTTCACATTGATTTAATAATCATCATATTGATCATACTTGGATATATCATCCATAAAAGAAATTTCATCAAACATACGCATCATATCAATTGATTGCTCCTCTACAAGTTGATTTGGATTTTCATCTATGTCCATGTTGTGAATCGAATACATGAAATAATCCTCTTCTGATCCATGATACCTAGGGTGAGCTGAAAAATGATTGGGAACAATGAACCTTTCTTTTTCTGGAACAAATGGGACATAATGTTTTTGGACAACAAGTTCATTTCTTATGATAACTTTCAGCATCATCTCTTTCACAGTGTTCACCAGAATTTCCATTTTTTCTTCTGAAGATTTCAACTGCTCCTCTATTATTTTCTTCCTTTCTTCTACCTTGATCTTTGACATTTTGATTAGAAAATTAGCTTCTACACCTATTTCACTATCTTGCATTTCCTTGAGTGTTGTAGTGTCCCTTTCTCTCAATTGAAATTCCATCTCTGGATCAAAGGAATCTGGGTAGTGTAAGAGAGCTAAACCAGGAGGTGGGCTTATATCAGTAGGCATAGAATTGTAAACTTGATTGAATCTGGCTGAAAAGTGTTGCACTGTCTCTCCTAGTTGTCTTTTCAAATGATCATATTCTTCTAAAATGAGAAAAATATTTCTCTTGATCTCCTAATTACCAAGGAAAACCTCTACAAAATGATGAAAATTGGATATCCTTGCAGCTGACAAACTTGTGAACCATTCCTTAGATATGTATTGCAAATATAGAGAAACAATTATGATGCAGATATCATCTTCTTCCACCTCAAACAGATCAAGAAAATTGTCAAAACCATGAATGTGTTTCTCAGCGTGATGTTACCATATTCTCCATCAAACCTGGGAAGATATTTGTAGTAATTGACATGGAAATCATGGAGTATAGGGGGTAATATAAGAGTCTTGTATCTATCTGGAATATTTACAGGTGTAGGAGTATGTACAGGGGATGTAAAACTAGTCTTGATCTATTCAGGCTCCTCAGGTTGAATTTGATCAACATAATTTTTAGCAATATGGTCTTGGTCGGGATCACTAAAAGAGAGGAAATAATTAAAAATAAAACCTATTATGTCTTGGATGGAATTCCAACTTGCATACCTTGTCTTTTTAGATTGTCTTATCATGTTTCGTGTTCTTCTTCAGGTAGAGTATTTGAATTGGAACTAATCTGGAGATGATTGGAGTCGCCAGGTGGATGATTCAACCTTCTTGTGTCTGATCACTATCCACCATCAGTAATCAGATCTAGAACTTGATACACTTTTCTGAGGAAGGATCCTCAATATAGTTGCCACTCTGTTAGCACTCTTTATTTCTCAAGATGAAGAAGAAATGGGAACAGGTAACTACAAAACCACTTTGGAGTCAAGGATCTATCCCTCCAAGACTCAGAGAGGTATCTCTCTGTCTGATTTAGCTTTGTTTGGATTGGAAGTTAAGCTAGTTATTACACTACAAAGGTTTGGTATTTTAAATGGTTTGGTTGGAACAACAAGGGAAAACCATTAGGCAATGGGGTCACAACTCAGAATGGATCAAAACCAGGTCATAATAGGCTAATATGGTAGGGAAAGGTAGGAAACTCCACTGGATATTCAAGATTTAATGCATGGGAAATATGGAACAGGTTAAGAAATCCAATTAAAAACAAAGCAACTGAGAATTATGAGTTTATTATTGAGTGGAAAAAAACATAAATTATTCCAAGCAAGTGACAAAGAATACATTTAAACCAATTATGTCCTTTTGTATCCTTAAAATAATTAAGAAAGTAGAAAACAATATGGTAAACATAAGAAAACAATTAACATGGAGATTACTTCACCTATGAAACTGACACAAGAATCATGTGATTCTACAACTATGTTATTGAAATTTGATCCATGTAAGCTCTATGAGATCTTTACAAAATTAGTTTCATCCTTCTAACAGGTCCCAACTAATGAACCCTTCATACTTCGAAATGTGAATTATTTATAGATTTATTTACAAAGATACTATCATAAATGAGAAATATTTTTTTTAAGAAAAATCTAAACTAACGATTACAGTCATAGAGGTTTGTTGAGATTCATTCAGAGATCTGACACTATTTTGATAGGATTTGTGGGTGATCTGTGCCTTGGAATATGACCTCTTTTCCATCTGTCCTTTGAATTTATGCCACTGGAATTATAAAAAATGGGGTCCAAAGGATATTTGAATCCCACAATATGAGATATATGTGTAATATCCGGGGGAGATTTTTGTAGATAAACATGTTCTGAGTGAAATCCTGTCTTGGTTTCATGAAATTCCTCTCCATTTTCCCAGGATATGAGTTTGAAGAAGATGTGTAAAACAGGAAAATATGGAATCCCGAAAAATAGGGCTCAAAGATGCTCTTGTTTCTCCCAATCCATGGAACCTGTGAAAAATATGAGAGTGGTTAATATATTTCATCACTTTGTGGAGAAAAATGTCTTTTGGTTTTCCAAAATGAGCCATGGTTATCCTATAAATTTCCTTGGAAGATTACTGGTCAAAAAAAAATTTGGGAGGCGGACAATGCTCACATATAGGATGATGTGGGAGTAAGTGTCCAGTGGAGATGAGATGGGTAGATGAAAGAGTGTAAGTGATAGGGATCGATGACATGTAGGTGGGAGTGTGTGTAGGAGGGAGGTAACGTGTAGGATGGAGAGTGAATGGAGGGGTGAGTGGATGTGATAGGCTGGAAAACAAGTGGCGAAAGGAGAAAGGTAACGGGAGCATGGAGGAGAGAGGCATGAGTAGGTGAGAAGATGAGTGGAATACAAGTGTAAGCGGGAGTACAAGAGGTATTGGAGTGGAGTTTTGGTAGGATTCCAGAGGGAGGGGGATAGATTGTAAGCATGATTGAGCAAGGGGGTCTGGTAAGATGTGGGGTTGACATGTTGTGTAGGGCTTGCATTAGGAAAACCACTTTCCCGAACCNCCCCCCATCGTTAAAGGAAGAAAGAAAGATAGGGGTGGTTAGAAAAGCACTGTCGGTCGTTGATCTGAGTGTTGCTTGATCCATCATTGGAAAATGTGCACCCTTTAGTTGCATAATGACAAAAGGTCATGTCCCCATTAGAACTTAGGATAATAATATATTGTGGGTAGCGTTAAGATTAATTTTCTCCTTTTTACACCATAATTTCACATTTTTATGCCAAATTTAACCCAATCTAACCAATTGAGGGGTATTTCGACCGTGCTGACCCTGCTAATGTTTTATTTCTCTTTTTTCCTTTGGAAAATTATTTATAGGATGGAATATCATTTACCATGAAATATCTGAAGGACAAAATATTAGTCACCATCTAATCCTATGAAATATAGGGTTATAACAGACGTCGAGAAGACACGACTCAATTTTTATAGTAGTAGACACTATGACTAAGAGTGATCATTTTATTCATGTGCATACGACGTATTCGGCACATGACATAGCTAGATTTTTCATCAGTGAGATTGTGAGGTTGCATGGAATGCCGAATATGATTATATACGATTGAGGATCGGTTTTTACAGGACGATTTTGGAGAAGTTTTCAAGAGGCCTTGGAAACCCAACTTAGCTTTAGTACCGCATACTACCCGAAGACAGACAGGCAGACCAAAATAACAAACCAAATCTTGGAGGACATGTTGCGTATGTACGTGATAGACCAACATAATCATTGGGAAAAATTCTTGCCACTGGTATAATTTGTGTATAACAACAGTTATCAAAGAACCATTAAGATGGCACCTTTTGAGTTTCTTTACGGGCGACAGTGTCAGATGCCTTTGAGTTGGGATTGACTTGATGATAGGGTCTTGGTGGGAGCATAAGCGATCCAATAAATGAAAGAATAAATGCAAACTATAAGACAAAGTATAAAGGAAGAGCAGGATCGACAAAAGGGTTATGCCAATGCACATTGTGTCGATCGTAGTTATGAAGTTGTCGATCGAGTTTTATTGTGAGTGAAACTGCACAAGAGTTCGATCAAGTTTGGAAAGGGTGATAAACTCTCTCCTAGGTTCATGGGACCCTTCTAGATTGTGGAAAAGAAGGGGCCCATGTTCTATCGACTAGCCTTGCCTGATTCTTTTAGGTGTATGCACGATGTTTTTCGCGTATCTATTTTGAGACATTATGTTAGTGATCCTACACATGTTATTGACATGATTTCCTTGCAAATATTAGATAAGGGTGCACTCACGGTGGAGCCAATCCACATTCTCAACCATCGCATTTGGTAGCTACGACATCAAACAGTAGATCAAATCAAGGTCTAGTGGGAAAACTATAGTGTGCACTCGACGACCTGGGAGGACGCACATGATATGTGTCAGCAGTTTCCTTTTTTGTTTGATAGATAGACATATTGATGTTGTTAGACACTTTATTTCAACACTTATATACTGTGAAACTTCAGGAAGAAGTTTAAACCAAGAGGGGGTGTATGTAACATATAGCTATTGTGCACGCCTGATTGGACTTATTCTTTGAGGACACTTGCATGCAAGTGATCTGGTTCATATACAATTGGTTGTCTTTGATTATGATTATGAGATGTTGTGGATCTGTTGATCTTTTATTTTTCTATATTTATATCAATAGGTGTTATTGACTGGGTTATCCTGAGTATGTAGGACTTTGGACGTTAGAAGATGTCGATGGCATCAAGGGATCTCCTTGGAATCTAGATTAAGTCAGGGAGTGTACCTTTATGGTTTAAATGTTTTCATATTACATATGTGACGTATGACTAGATATTATGATGTCGATTCTTATAGCTCACATGTTTCGTTGATGGATGTAGGCTGATGGTAGCTTGCTAACCAGACTCACATAGCAGTAAAAGGGTCACGCACAACAACTAGAGACATTGAGGGAGAGGTGTGGTAGCATCCTTTCCACAACCTACTAGCACTCCTGTCGTGGCTCGAACTGTATGTTAACGATTACCTAGTTTGAGAGATCCACGATGTCGTGCGGGAAGACTATGATAGTCACTCACGATTATTCTAAGGGGCGTGCAATAAAGGGAGTATTGACTCCATGGGTTTGGAATCTACCAAATTCAGTCAAGAGGTGAGTGGCACCCTTGGAGCACGTAGTCTATCTTGAAGGAAACATCACTCGAATAAAACGAAAATAGGCGAGTGGCACCCTTGGAGCATGTAGTGTGTCCTAAAGAGCATGTCGTTATTTTAACTATGGTAAGTTAATAAACCTAATGCCTAGAAAATTGTGCCTCCTTAGGACCTGGTTGGCCTTCAAATGAATGATGTGACGAATAAAGTTTAATAACAAATTTTCCCCTAAGAACCGTCGCCAAGCCTAGTGAATTTAAAACCTAGGTTTAAGTAGAACCTCTGAACAAAAAAAAACTAATTAGACATATATCAAGAAGGGGTTAAGAAAATTCAATCTTTATTAATTAAATTAAAATTTTTAATGAAGGCTTAATTATTCAAAGCGGGGTAAAATGTTGTTTGTCTAAACTTGCTAATTATAAACTTAGTTAAAAAGGGGGAAATTTAAAGAAAAAGGGAAACTTAAAGAAAAAGGGAAACTTAAAGAAAAGGGGAAACTTAAAGAAAAAGGGGAATGTCTAACTTAGTAAGGAATCTAGCCTTTTGAACTTTCCATTTATAAACTCAACTAGGATTTAAGTAAGGCGTAAGTCATTTAAGAATTGTAAGCGAATAATGGGACACCGAGGAACGTTTTTAGGAACGCTTTTAGGTGGGTGAGGGAAATAGGTAAACTAATTAGTTAATAATTTAATTTTTTGGTGTAACTAAGGAATCAAGCGACATGTGTACGAGGGAGGATTTTATTAATTAAATAAATGAAAAAGGAATCTAATGAGGGTTTGGGAAACTAATGAATAATAATACTCTATAAAAAGGATGGTGGAGGAGGAGTATAGATCACATCTGGTATGCATAAGGTTACGTAGACAAAATTTTATCTTGACTGAAATTTTCTTGTGGGATTTGGGGATACCCAACTCAAACAACGAGTGGTAGCTCAACCTTTTGAGGTGAGTTGCGAAGCTATAATTCTCTGGTATTGTGTGTGTGGCCCCTTTTCAGCTCAGGGGGCTCATAGGGAAGAATAGTACCCCTAGTGTCGGGTGGGAGGTACCAGTGAGGTCTCAGTGGTTGGCAAGAAGGAGTTGGTCAGAGCGCAAGTGTGGTACAATGACTTCGGTTTCTCCATCATCAGTGACGGTATTCCAGGTAAATATGCTATTTGATTTATGGTTAAACTATACTAGCATGGTTTTGGTAGTCTAATGATCTCTTCTTTTATTTTTTTTTCTGGAATATGTATTGTTGTGATAATTGCATCATTGGATTCGGTAAATCTCGGTATATTGTAATCTGCAATAAAAATAAAACTAGTTGATTATACTCTCATTGAATGAACTGTTGTTAGTAGCATGCTAGTTTTCAGTTAGAGTTGTAGGCTTCTAGTCTAACTAAGATCTGGTGTAGTAATGGAAACCTTATAGTTGTTGTATGTGCACAATGCCCTGATGTTTCATTAGCTCCTTCACTTCTCAAGTTTGTGAATCTTTTTTTCCTCGTCACATCCTTAATTTATTCTTGTTAATGTTGGGCATCGCTGATTGCTAAGATAATTGTTCTTTTCACCTTTACACCTTAATCAAACTTTATGGAGCATCATGTTTTTATTTATGATTTTAAATTGCATCCATTTAGAAGCTACACCCACCGATTCCTAAAAACTATTTACTTCATTTATGCCTTTCAACCCTTTTTTTTATCATTGTGCAGTGTTGAATTTCATTGCTCCCCAAGATGGATGTGCACCCAACATTGTTGCGCAACTTGAATTTTCAATTTATTTTAAATTTTGTGACTGTTCAACATAGCTCTGTCTGCCTTCTCTGCCGCCAAAATAAAAACTTGGTGGTCCGAGTCTCCATGCTTTCTATTGCCCGAGAATTTAATCTGGTGTTCTCACTTCATGGACTGTCTAACAACTTTTTCTACTACGTTCTAATTGCTATCGTGATTCTGCCTTGATGGAAGGGGCATTCATGTCTGCTTAAATTTCTCACAAGATGAACTCAACCATTTTGGTTAAAATGTAATCACATTTTATCATAAACCCTCTGACGAACTATCTCCACCCCATCTTTGCCTTTAATTTGATCGTTGACTGATAGAGAGAGAGAGAAAGCACAATGTGACGCAGACGTTAATTCAATCATTTGTTGAAGAGATTCGTTGGTTGACTTTTGGGGGGAAGGCACTTGTTTTCCATTTGCTTCTCACTTTTTCGCTTCTGAGATGGTCCAAAACTCTATCCCTAGTATACCTAAGATATCCTGGGGATTAACCTTCCCTTCTTCATTCCACTCATGGTTTATTCGACCTTGACTATTGGTCTCTCTCAGTTGGTAGTGACCCTTCATAAATGCACCTAATCCCTTTAATTTGATTCTTATCTATTGTTTTTTCACCTTGCACATCCATCATTTTTATCTATAATATTATGGATGGAGGATATGACTGGCCTACCTGAGATACAAACCTAACGAGTTCCCTTTCCCGATGAATTAATCTGATCTGATGGGATTAGGTGTGCGTGTGTTTTTGCTAGTGATATGATCTCTGGGTAAGGCGATGTCGTTTCCTTCTTCCTTGGGCGGGTGACCTTCGTTTCGGGTGATCCATGTTGTAGCTAAGTGAACGTTTTGCCCCTCCCTCTACACCTAGTCAGTATTCACTCAACGGACTTAGGGTTGAGCGAATCTCTAAATCTTTCCTCCCTCGTTCTATAATTCCAACAGTGATTACAATGTAAACCTTAATGACAGTGTTGTGTTGTTACAAAGTGGGCATGGAATGTTTTAACTAATTTAGTATACAACTATTATAGAATAACTAAACCTTGGTGAATTGTGGAGTGATTTACCACGGGGGGTGTTAAATACATCGAAGGGATTGAGCGATTTAAATAATGTGTATATACTAGTTTTATAATTTGCATTGTGTTAATCATTTAACATTATCATCATGTTAACATATTTATTAGTTGTATCGTACTTAACAGTTAATAGTTTCTTCTTATTAGCAGTTTTAATAGTTGCACCATAGTAACAGTTTCTTCATCTTTAATCATTTCATTGTAATAGGTGACATAACAATATATACTAGTAATATTATGAGGAATAGTTTTAATAGTTTAGTAGTCTTGGCATCAACTTTAATGGTTCCATTTTAAATTGTGATTAAATAGTGGTGTAAGAGTCTAATAATGCATAACAGTTTTAATTCTTGAATATTTTTGCATTCTCCTAATAGTTTCAGATTCAATGGCGATATAATTGTTGATTGGATTTAATTATGAGTAAGGAAATTAACCCCTCAATTAGTTTAACAACTTTTTTTTCAATTATATTCATGGTTTAAATATTATCATTGCATTGATCACCTATAATAGTTTTAATTACCTTACATTAACCATAATTGTTTTTATTATAAGTACTAGGAGTATCGCCTTATAACAATTTAAATGTTCTCCCAATAGGGAACTAATAAAGGACCTTTTGAATCATTGTTTTTTTATGGAGTCCTTGTTGAAAACTTGTAATTAGTAAACTAATATTTTTTATTCTTCCTAACATTTGAGGGGAAGCATGGATTTATTTATGGAAGAAAGTAGGTATTTATGGTTAGGATTTGTATTATTTTAAAGGTATGTCGCAATGTCGGATTTTATGTTGGGCCGAAGGGTTGGATTTATTCCAGTTGTGCAAGGGTGCTTAGTGAGCTCATCACACCGTGGCAACATGATTTCAATTGATTGGATCGTTGTGCACATGGATCAAGAAGAACATATGATAACACGGCTTACGGTCTTGCGTCTTCCGATGGGATGACGTTGTTTTTGGTAATAAAGTTTTTACTTGTTTGTAACATTTAATGTGATTGTTTCTCTGTCACTGGGAAGGTTCTAGTTACTTGTGTCGTTTATGTTGTTGTGTTTGGTTGAATGATGATTGTCCTTAGCTTTTAGGCTTGTCTCGTTGGTGTCGGGTGAGATGTAGACACCTCCTTGTTCCTCAGAACGGTCGCCATCCTTGAGACCTTAAATGGTCAAAATCGATGGGAACCTAGGCTTGAGTGTTACTTATGTGTCCTAGAGGTCCTAACCTTACAGGGTAGGATGGGCAGGTAGTATTTTTATTTCGACGTTTGATTTATTGTCTTATGTTGCATCCAGCTACATGATGTGCTAGTATTCTAGGTCATTATGTTGTTTGTTTCCTGAATTGCATGCATTGTGTTCGTTGTCAAGTTGTGTTGATTAATTGTTTGTCGTTATTACTTTCCTTCTTTAAAAAAAAAAAATTGCACTTGTTATGCATCGCATGTTTTCATAACGAATGGGGTCGTTACATAGTAGAAGGAAATAATGCACTCGCTACTTGATGGAATTGTGTCATAAATATAAAGGTAATGATAAATTTATTTTGTATCATAGTATATATAGAATAATTTTTTACCATATTCTTATCATTTAAATCATGGTAATTTGTGTGTAGTTGTTTAATCCATTGGAGATGTTTAGTTGTGAAACACTCAAATAAATCAGGTTTAGTTAATTTACATTATCAATAATTTAGTATGTCATTTTTTTATTTTTGTCATGTTATTATTAGGTGAGTGACATTTTAATTGATCACAAGTCAATCAAACCATGAATAATCTAGTGTGAATATATATATTTTTAATGAAAGGAAATATTTTATTTATTTTTTCCACTTTTCCATTTACAACGTTAAATATACCCTTAGTAATTGTAGCGGCACCATGGATGCTTTCCCTAATTCCACCACTAGAAAATATAGGTTTGTTGATAGGGGAAGGTTGAGAAAGTCCCCTTGATACATTACTTCCATATTTTAATGGGGACTAAGAACTGAAATGGTCTGAACTTGGAGATCTCATTAAATTTCCTCTAGGGATAAGAAATATGTCAGGTAAGTTTGAATGGTTTTGAATTCTTGTTTTTTTGTGGGGTCTCAACAAGTGCACTAGTTATAGTAGAACTTGGAAGCCCAAAAACTAGTCATAAAATGCATCTTGTTTTTTATTTAGCATTAGTAATAATATATATATTCAAATCTAAGATAGATTGAAGCCACACTAAACCTCTAGGTTTAAGCAATATTTTTACCAAGACTCCATTCTTGATGTGGTCTTCCCCTCTAGAATGGTATATATATAACAATAATTGAATAATTAATTTGAATTACAAGGTTGTTCCATTGGCTAAGAAACTATCAAAATTTACAAATAAAAAGTCTTGAGAGCACCAGAGCACAACTATATTTTCTGACTAATATACAAAACAAATAGAGAATTATAATTTCGGGAAGTGAAACTTCCATATATTCTTATGTATTTTCCTAATAAAAATATGCATATAAAATACTGCATTAAGCTAAAATTTGTAGCTACCATTCCTATCTTCCATCTGTTCATGGTGTATTTCCTTCTATTTCCATTTGTTCTACTCCATGTCCTCCTTGTGATTCAATTTCTCTACCTTTGAAATCATTTCATTCCTATTCCACCATATTTAATATTTTCATAAGTGTTGTTATTGTTGATTCCAGTTCCTGAAGTCTTGTCTTTCAATTTCACATTCATGAAGATGTTGTACTTCTTGTTCAAGATTCTCATTTTTTTGGATCAACAATATCATTTATTTTTTCATTGCTCTTGATTTTTGATTCTCCTAAATAATGTTTTATGTTCTGTTAAGGAGGAGTAACAAAATAGTTTCCATATTCCTTACCCTTTGTGCATTCTCATTGTATTGTGCCTTTATTCCTTACAATATTTCCTCAAAGCACTTCAAACATCCTTTGGACACAACCTTGATTCGATCCATTGGAATGGAAATATACAACCTCACTATTCTATTATCATTGATCTCTATAATGAAATCACAATATAGAAAGTTCATTAAAGGATTAAAAAAATAGAATTTTCCAAGCCGAGTAATAATGGGGTTTGACGAGTCCACAGAAAAAATCCTAGAAGGCCATAGAAGAGAGAGGAATTGTGGACAGGGGTCAAAATAAGCAAGGAGAAGTCTAAAGGTTCAGAAAGAAAGGGATCAAGGATGATGTCCTGATGGAATGATGAGAGAGGGTTAGGGGTAATAGGGAAGAGGTATGTGTTAAGAGGTTTGAAAGGAGATGGATACAAGAGAGGGAAAGATAAGCTTGATAGAGAGAAAGATATAAATAAAATAAAAACAAAAAACCCAGAAAAAGGAAACATAAGAAGAGGGTGAGGGAAGGAACGTGAGGTAGTGAAAACAGGTTCAGAGAGATTCAACAAATAATAAACTTCACATATAAGAAATCCATTTCTTTCCAAGTACAAGAGCTTCATGTATAGATTTTCAATAGCCTTCACATAGATAATTGTGTGTACCTAGAGATTGACAGATGTTGATCACAGAGAAGGGATAAATATGAAAAATGGAAGTGACTTGAATCAGACTTGTGACCTAGATCGAGCCTCCAAAACTAAATCATTGGACCCAATGTGTTCTCCATTCACAAGCTCAAAAATATCCAGGTTTCATGCATGTTATGGTTAGAAACATGGCTTAAATGTTTATAGATGTGATAATACAACCACACCACTCCCAATGATGTTGACTCTACCACATCATGGCCTATATTTTCCATATATAGTTTTTAAATTATATACAAAAACTGTCAAAATTCTCGAGCTCGCGGATATCTGGGTTTCACACATCCCTGGGGTATTCAAATCATAATAGGGATTTAATGGAAAGAGATGTGACCATACCACTAAAACACTCCCAATGATGTTGCCTCTACCAAATCACTACCTATATTTTCCATTAATATATATTTTTTAAACTTTATACAAACTCCATGAGACTTCCAATGACCTATTCAACGACATGTTGATGGCATGGTTGTTTCTCCTTGGAAAAAAAAACTTTTATTTGAGGGAAGAGTCATTTCTCTTTCAACACACGGTCATTTCTCTTTCGATAAACATTCCTTTCTCTATGAATGAAAGGTCATTGCTCTATCAATGAATGATCGTTTCTCTTTCAACAACTATGAGTCAGTATTCCAACACCAATTTGTTGAGCTTTTGACATGTGTTTTTCAATGATTAGAGGTATATTTTGTTATCATGAAATGATATTTTTTCATATCTTTGAATACCTATTTACCAAATCTATGAAGGAACCTGATTCATCATAGTTCCGACATTCTTGTGACGACAAAAATCAGTTCAATTTGTCTTCTTAAGATCGACAATCGACTGACATATATTTTTTTGAACATATGACTAAGGATTTGATTGGAAGTGTTGTCTGAATACCAAAAAAATTACGTTCATTGATAGAATGACACCATGCTAATGATGACCATGGGGTTGATGCATTCATTGGAAGATCGAGGTGTTTTTGACATCAAGTCGTCAATAAAATGTCAGAAAATTGGCTCAATGTACTAGTGATAGATTCTATTGAAGAACCTCGACCACATGCAAGGAAAAAAAGCAAGACAACTATTAAAGCTCATGGGGGCTAAGTAGAATTAGTTGTGGGAGACGATTTATTAGTTGTGAAAATAACTAACTTAGATCGTTGAGAAATTGTGGGTAGGAATATGGTGTATCACATAGTTATGGATTCGGTGGAGCAGGATTGGTTACTTTCTTTGGTTTATCTGCCAATTTGTCATTTCCTTTCTAGAGGTTCGACGGGAGTGGTCTTTCAAAATAAATTTGATGCAGAATCTATTCTTACTAGGAAATGGTATTGGGACTGCTACCTTTTTTTTCTGAAGCCATGGAAATTCCTCTTCCACTCAAGAGAAGACAGCCTCACTAGTATCCCAATATGGATTAAATTTTTGAATTTACCCATAGAATTTTGGTCGCACAAGGGGTTTTGTGCCACTGGAAAGTTTTTGCTAAGTTTTATCGCTACATACAAGCATTACGTTTCCTCGAATTACCACTCGGTAGCTCTAATTTTGGTTGATTGTGATCTCAAGAATGGTCTATATGATTCATTGGATATAGTTCTTGGAGAGAAAATTTATACATAGTACATTAACTACATCCATGTGGCTTTTAGATGTGCACATTGTCACTGAATTGGTCATTTTCATGTATATTGTGAGATGATATTTAGACATCTAATATAATTCGATGTTCATGGAGTTTCACAGTCTACATGTCACATAACCCTTCTTGACAAAAAGGTTGACTCACCCATAACTGTTCCATCCAAAATTGTTGACTCGGAGTTAGTTGAAGTCATAGATTTGGCTCCTTCGAGACAGAATCCTCCTCACCGTGAAATTTTGATCAATGGTGAAACGTCTCGAAAGGAGGGATTGTCTCTGGAGCTTAAAAATTTAATCGGATATTTAGAGCTAATGAAGTACAAGAAATGCATAATGGATTATTTATGGGAAGCATATGTTTTATTGCTCGAAGGTATTGGTATGTATTTCTCTCAAAATCTTAAAAACAATGTTCCTTGTTCTTCTATTCCAGTGTATGACATTTCATATGGATTGGGGAAAAAATCTTGAGACTTGTCCTAAACCTTTTTCTCCCTTCCTACTTCTCCTTCACATTCCTCTGATGATTCCCCCCCCATATTTCTTTCTTTTTCTATGCATACAACTCCATTAATTACCTATCACAATCTTAAACCTTCTTTCTCATATCCAACCTATATTTTTTCATGTAGAGATCCCTATTTTTGGTATCCTAGGGGACCGAACATGTAGTTTTCAGGTGGTCTAGGTTATGATTTGATTAAATAATTTTTCCCTTGAAAAGTTGTTTGCAAACATGCACTTAAGAATGCATAGGAAAGATCGAATTAAGAAGTTTGTCAAGGAAGATACAAAATAAAAAATGGGTTCCTTAGATTAGGGATGGCCTCACATAAGGTTACCCAATAATAATTTTATCTGTTAAGATTTAAGGCTTACGAGGGAAAGCCAAAAAGTTGGCCCTTCAAAGTCTATGTGACGATGCAAGTTGTGATATAATTCCTATGTAAGAATCCATGGGAATTTTTTAATCCTTTCAATTTGAGATTAATCTTCTCTTTCTTGGTTGGGATTTCATAGGGATGGACTCAACGTGTTTTTATGGTGGTCTTATTACAAGTTTTCCCCCTAAGATATACACGCTAAAATCCTACTCTATCGAGTTCTATATTATTGTAGATATAGTTAGAACTAAAAATATCACCTAACTGCTATAGGTGTGAGCCTAATACCCATCATATTTTATAGTTTGTAAAAAGTAATATTTTTTTTTTTTTTAGATATAGAGAATGGATGAGAAATTCAATTCAAATTATCAACACAAAATCTCCATAAAACATACTTCATCAAGTAAGGCTTAAATAATCTATGATCAGTTTACAGGATATTAGTGAAAAGATGGAAGAATGAGGAAGAAACTATGAATATATGAACCGAGATACTTACCTTCGCACACATATACAAGAAATCTCACTAACAAGGAACCTCCAGGTTAACAAGATGATATATTTTGAAAATACTTGCATCAATAAAAGGAAGTAAATCAATCATTGTAATTTCATAGAAACAAGCACTAAAGATAAATAATATACCAGTCGAAAATATCATAACCAGACAGAAGAATAGCATGTAGTAGTAGAATAAAATATGATCATTAACCATTCAAGAATATTAAATATGTACATACATCATCTGAAGAGATTTTACAATCTGAAACAGTAGTACAAGTCTCCAAAAAACCCACTCCAACCTCTCTATGGAGTCAGATTACATCTTAAATACCAAATTACATCAAAAAAATTCTATGACTCATTACCTAGCTCTAGCATAGGATTATGTTCCTTGTATAGATGTGGAAATAGACAAACAAACAAAAAATTTAATAGACTTCTAGATTCTAGGAATTTGTTGGCAATAATAAATACAATTGCATCCAACTCATTGCATGAATATTAACTGAATTTACTATTAGGAGCAAGTGTCCCTTGATGTCTAATCGATCTCTAAGGATTTACTCGAACCCTTCCTAACAAGTGGCATCCTTCCTACAAATCAGATTTATCAGAGTGTTAGAGTTCGCAGTGTATCAACAGGATTCACTTCAAAATTTCATCTAGGTGATTTTTTCAAATTTTCTCATAAATGGATAACTCAGTCAGGATGATGTTTGGTAAGAAATTCAATGACATAATTATTCTTCTCCCAAAAAAAAAGTTTATTGAAACACGGTTCGTATTTTGAAAGATATGATGAAAATACGAGTTTGCAACATACTAACTTGTTGCAAATTGTTTCAATTTTAGCAATTCACAACACCTTCAGCAAGATGCACTGTGAACTTTCTTGTATATGGCATTTTCCTTTCTTCTCACAACTTTTGATGTCAAAACCTGCAAAATAAGCTCTGGAAATATTTATGTACCTTGAGGCTGAATGAATTCTCAAATAGCAACATTTTGAAATGATGTGTAAAATGAAGAGTTTTCAATGCTAACTTAGTTTGCAGCAGGTGGTTTTTACCAAAGTTTTCATCAAAGAATTTGCAATTCCAGGGATAATATATGAGCTAAAGTTCCATCTAGGGTTTTATCAATTGAGAAAAATAGGACATTCGTAGCGCATCTAGTTTGTGTAACTAATAGTTCATAGCAATAATAGTTAGCAACAATATACAGTGGTTACAAGAAAGAAATATAACCTTGAATTTGGATGATGAGAATAGGTAACCAAAGACTGCATGATGGATTTATACTGAGAGACATATATGACCAATACTTTCCCTCTTCTGTTAATGATGACAGCCACCATCCTAAATGAAAAAAATTTGTTACTGTAATCTGATCATCTTTCTAGACCTTGATTCCTATATGTCCTATGTGTTAACATCTGGCTCCATAAGGGATGGAGACCTCCCTATGAGGCTCCAAGAACCTATGTAGTTACAGTTCCTTATCCATTGGGCATGGAGTCATTCATCTCATTCCAAACCTTTGAAAATTTCTCAAACTAAAAACCAACGATAAAAATTGCTGAAAAAATGTCAAACTATAATTTGACCACACTATGCAAATTGAATTGTAACCCTTCCAACTGAAACTCAACTCCAAACCAAATAGAAGCTATTGTATCTAAAAACTGAAACAACTTCCATACACTGAAAAAGATTCTCAAAAGGTTGAGCTTATTCAAAAAACAATCCTACCTACCCTAAGATAATCCTTGAGTTGCTTGATTAGGTGAAATAAAAAACCAGTGAAGATATGCAAGGACCTTTTCCACCATTTGAATTCTCTGTATGTATTTACTCAGAAGAAAACTAAACTATATTCTTGAAGACAACTCAAACTAAAAATTATCTTTGACCTCAAAATTGATCCACTTTAAGGAACCAAGTCCACTAACTAATTCTAAGTAACCCATAAGGATCTATTTCTCTATTGTTTCTAAGTCTAAGATAACTACAAATGGATCTTGAAGAACATGAGTGAATACTACGTTTTGACCAATACAATGAAAGGGATAGCTTGTGTCTAAAATTTCTTCTTGTTTACAAGCACAAAATGATATACTTGTATATTGCTTCACGGTTTATGGATTTGTTTTTAAGTCCTTAACTTCAATATCACTATCAAAACAAATGTTAAGAATTTGGCAACTTTCCTCATCATACATGTCAAAAATGAAACTCATGTATTTTGGACCTTTATCAATTTGAAACTCTTCTACTTGTGTGTTTATTCCTTCTTGAGAATCAACTAGGATCTGCTCTTGACTACCTGAGAATATGGGATTCATGTTTTCAGAAAATGTAGCATCCTGACAGTTAACTTCACATTCAAAGGTGTCTAAAACAATGTACCCTTATGCACCATTTTCTGATTATGAGGTATAATCATAAAAAACTAGCTCATTTTCTTTCCTTTCATCATCCAAAGGCAGAAAAACGCGGTTCCCAGCATTAGTATCCTGAAAAATTTTATGAAACCAGATGTAATCATCATACAGCTCCAAAAATCCTATGTATTTTCCATACCCTCAAATTTTTATTCTTGATCAGTGACCTTAAAACCATATCTCCGTAACTCAAATGAAACAAATCACAATGAAAAAGAGTCACATCCAGTAGTCTCATGGCTTTCTCCATTTGTAATTGTAAAATTATAATATGGTGGTTGCAAGTTGTCATTAATTTTCTAAATAAATTGTTTTCTGATAAAAAAACTACAGTTGGTTTCTTTATAAGATCAATATCATAATCATCCTCATACTCATCATAGATAGGTAAATCAAACACCTTTTGACTATCAACAACAGGAAGATTTGGCACAATAGCTGGTAAGTCTGAAATCTGATCATAATCTGTTGTGATACTACTATTCTCATGATCAAATAAATCTAGTTTCAAATTAGCCTCTTCCTGTTCAGGTTCATTCTCACACTCTTCAAAATCCAACCCTTCATCATCTAAATTGTTTGAAATTTTTACACAGGCACTAATACTATCCTCAACTTCTTGGGCATCAATAAACATTTATTGCAAGGTGACAGACCTCCTTTCCAAGAGAAGAAAAAACAAGTCTCGATAGAAATGTTTTTCATAATATAGCTTGGAAGTACCTTCAGGTGGTTGAATATCTTTGGGCATTTTATATTAAACACTAGAAAACCTCCTATCGAAACATGAGATGGTTTCTGTTAGAAAGTAATGGATGTGCTCATTTAACCATAGACAATATAGAAATATTGTCACCCAACCATAGGCTGAAGTCACCCCCGAGCACCTTAACCTTGACAGAGAATTATTCTGGAAGAAAACCCTAGGCTTAATATCCAAACAAGGTGGCACACCTCTCTCTAGGGATAGTGCACCAAGCAAGAATAACCAAAAGGGGTCAAGCAGAAAGTCCAAACCATAACCAAGAGAGATTCCATGTCAAAACCAAAATCTGCTAGTTCCAGGAGCTGCAAATGCAACTCTTCTTCAAACTTGCGCACCACTGCCTTATTTAGTTATCATAGGTGACTACAAATGAGCTCAAGGGCCCTTTATTGATAGTCCTCCAAGTCACTTAACTAGGCCAATGTCTTCTCTTGGAGGATAATAACTTAACACAAATCATTCTCTTGAGTCGACTTGTCTTCTAGGGTTATTAACCAACTATTTGGGGTTTCTTCATGCTTTCTGGAATATTCTATTCTCGTGAGGGTTACACGTGGAGGTAAATACCTCCCACATCTACCATAATATCAACACTCCCTCCTAGATAGGGACATATTGAAGGAAATGGTATTGAGCACAAACATACCATTGAACCGGTAGCATCATCATAGTCATATGGAATATCTCATGATTAGATTATGATCACCATCATCACTATCAGTGTCATCTGATAACATCAACTACATCATCTCTCTAAACCATACTCCATCTGAGTAATCAGACATGATGCTAAATAAGTCACCCACTCCAAGGAGTGATACAAGGACCATTCTTCTAATCTAGACATACATCCTAGAAGAATGACTATCCCAACAGATGTTAAAAGGATGCACCATGGACTACAGAGACCATTCCTATAGGAATGTCAATCTAGGACTATTTTCTAATAAAGTCATAGAGATCCATCTCAAACTATATTCCTTACAAAATATTGGTCCTGAACCATTTTCCTAATCAGGCCACAATCTGTGCCTTAGGAAAAATACTAATCCATGTAATGTCAAAAAACTATCACCCTGGATTATTCTCTTTAGAGATAATACCTGTCCATCAACAATTTGTTCTATCTAGACCATTCTCTGCCTAGAAAATGTCTGTCCACAAGAACACTGACTATTCATTTGGCTAATATTCATTTTCAACACTATTGATGGTCTACATGGAAATCATAACAATGTCATTCAATAGAACACAATTGTGTCTATCCATAGAAGTACACAACTACAATCCAGTGGTACACTACCACACCAAGTAGCACACAACTACTTAATCAATGACACATAGTCACAACCAATGGAACACATCCACCATAGTAGCATACATCTATTGTCTAGAGACATACAGTCTCCATAGCAATCATATCATCTGATATCAACCTGCACAAAAAAACAATGTCATGATATAAACTGAATCATCTGGGCCATTCTTCCACTCACATCTGTGAGATCAGGAAGAGCATATGCTATCAGAAGGTAAAACATCAATCATGATATACTGGACTATTATTCTCAAGCATAGAGGAATAATTGTCCTGATTTTTGAGCCTGGACCATTCACCTATCTGGGCCATTCCTCCGACACTAAACAAAGTGAAACCTAGAGAGACTGAGTTTTCCCTAGGGAATGCATGTGCCTGATTGTTGAACCTGGACCATTCACCTCACTGGACCATTCTTCCAGCACTAAACATAGTTAAAATTGGAGAGCATGAATATGCCCTATGGAATGATTGCCCAGACCATTTCTTAAGGAAATGATTGTCCTGCACCAAACTCCAAAATAGACCATTCTTCGAAACTGCTCACAACTGTGAGCTTCAAAAGAATGACTCTTCGACGAGGCAGACCAGTCTTCTTGACCACTACTAAGAGTGACTTCCAAGAAGATCTATTTTCCTAGACCATTCCCACACACTAGACACAAGGGGGGTCGTTGTCTATGGTAGATCATCAATCCATAGAACCATTTTAATTACGAAAATGACCATTCGATCTGGACCATTTTCCAAATTGGAAAATGCATGTCCATCAAAAATCTCAAACCACTTTCCGAATTGGAAAGGAACTGCTCATCTTGGACCATTTTTTGAACTTTAAAAATGACTATCCATAAATCAATAGCACATCAATGCTCCCCCCCCAACATGGGAGTCATCTCTTCCCTTTTAATAAAGAAGTCATCTCTACAAGCTTTAGCTTGTTTCTTGAGTATGCAAACTCTTTCATCTTGGACAAAGGATTTAGCAAAATGTCTTTTATCTGCTCATCTGTGGAGATAGATATTGGAGAATCACTTTTATTTTCTGGACTTCATCACAGAGAATGTAATGCTCAATTTCAATGTACTTCGGTCTTTCTGGAACACCGATTTATCTGAAGGCTTCATATAGCTCTGATCATAATAGTATATCATAGTTGGATTCAACTCTTTTGTTTCCTGCTAGCTCATAACATCGTAGCAAGGCTCAATCTGGAACATATCCAAGTGGTACTTCTTATGTCATCATGAGAGTTTTTCATGGATTAGAAAACCATCATCTTGGACTTATAAGTAACCATTATGATACAATATCTTTGTTATAGAAATTTTTCACCACGCTTTTGTTGTGCATTGAAGGCTCTACACCAAGTTTGAATCCATACAAGATCTTCTTCCATATGCATACAAGAGTCTCTTTCTGGTATACCTCAAAACCTTGAGGTTTCTCTACATACGCTTCTTGTTAAATTACTCTGTTGAGGAGAACATTCCTTACATTCATCTTATGTAAACTCCAACCCATGGATATTGTATAATATATAATGGCTCATGTAGAGGTATGTTTGGTTTACTGGAACAAGAAATCAACGTAGTCTTCTCCCTCCATCTGGGAGAACCTCTAGTTTTGAATCTCACAATACTTCTATTCATAAGTCTTTCATACATTTTTCTTCATCACAACTTATGTTTCTTCTTATTGATTGCTTCTAGTGGGTTCAAACCATGTTGCTAGTCTTGTGATTATTGATATAATGATTGGTTGTTCTAGATTTTCTTTCTCTCTTCGAATCTTCATGTTCTTCCTCATGTTTCTCTTTAGATTTTGGGTCCATGGAATTTTCTATAGATTCCATGCCCTAAAGTTTCCAACTTTCTTCCTTTCATCATAGGATCATGGATGTTGATGGACAACTAGTGATACTTTAAGGCTTATTTTCAAAGAATACTTCTTCTAAAGTCAAACTGAACACATGTTTCTTTTCATGGTTGCTACCTTTGATGGGAACATGGATAGATACTTCATAGTATTCAATGGATCATATTATCTAGGATTAAATCCCTCCTAATCCTTGCTTCATGCATGAATTCATTTCTCTTCTTTTGGAATTATATAACCAGTTCCCTCCATCTAAGAGATTGCATGCTTTTGTCTACATCCTTATTTCCTTCTGCAAAGTGTCACAAGTCTTTTCCTTTTGATTGTTGACTTATTTTGGTTTTTTCTTCTTCTAGGTTTCTTCAAGTTTGATTATTGTCTTAGAATCACCATGATATCAATTCTTATATTGTAATTATTCCATAGGTATTGTTTCTCTTTGAACATCTTATCTTCTAAGAAATAGATATGCAAGATATGTACATAAATATGTAAACATGGTATGTATAAGAACTATGAAGAATATTGTTAGTTTGTCTTAGAAGAAGAAGTATGATTTATCCTGCTTGGTCTTATTTGAGGGTTTCCTTTCTTCAACAACTGATGCTTTGTGTGTTTCCTTCCTTTTATTTAGCGTGAGACAATGATTCTTGTAGTGACCATATTTTCGACAGTTGAAGCATTGTATTTTTGACATATCTTTTTCTTGATTTGGCTTCTTCCTTGAGCCAATCTTTCTTTTATTCCTAAAATTATTGAACCTTGTTTTTTTTTTTTAAATAAAAAAGGGGGTAGTACCTTCTATATTAGATAAGCACAGAACTTTAAACAAAAATACAGAGTCATGGCTAAAAACCACCAAAAATACTGCCGGTATCCGGAAACCAGTATCACTGAGGGGATGATAGCAGTTTTAACAATAATACATATAGTTGTGAAGCCCCTGTCCTGCCCGAAGGAAACCAGGACAGGTGCTAATGGTCCAAGAGTGCATGAAACATAAAAGTAGTAAACAAAAGTTAGGATGTAGTAAAACCTAATCACCCGTTGCGTCATCACCTTCACCCTCCTGCCAAGTGGACCTCGCTGGAATAGCAAACTCCTGCACGCACAGGGGACACTTATGCTGAGCTGGAGCTCCGGAGAACGCGCCAAGGAGAATGTCTAAACGCTGGCTCATGAGGAGCATCCTGAGTTCCATGTCCGCCAGGTGGCTGCGTAGTTCGAAGACCAAGGCCAGGTGTTCGTCACTAAGAAGAAAACCATGCATTTCGCCACCCGAGCTGCTGCGAGGGGCAGTCCCCGAACCCAATTCCTCCTCCGAATCTGCCATGTCCTGTCTCTGCTCCGCTCGAGGCTCATTGTCCGTAGTCTTCTCAACGTGCGACGAAGGAGAGTCTCCCGACTAGGTAATTTCTTCAATGATATAGCTTGGGACATCATCTTCGCTGATCAAGGCACGAACAGAGCACTCCATGGCTCGAGGCACCTCAAAGCATGGCAAGTCTCCAATGGACGGGTCCTCCTCCACTATGCAAGTGGGCAGCTCCATCTCGTGCTCGGCATCCCTTACATTACTCAAATTGGGAATAAGACCGTCCCTGCTGTAGTCAGCCTTCGGCTCAATAATGGTGTCGAGCAGCCTCCGCCTCTCTTCCCGAACCTTTTTGCGAAGAATTCAGGGCGCCAAAGAGAGAGCACGTTCCAGCTGCTTCTTTCTGCGATGCTGCACCCTGTGAGCCTCCCATGCCGAGCCCCGACGAGACCTGGCACGCTCGCGAACCATTGAAACCAGGTCGTGAATGCAGTCTCCAAGAAGAAACAGCGCGAGACTGGAGGTCTCGAATAAGAGCAGCAGCAAGTGCAAATCCCAAACAAACCTTCTCAGACGGGTTTTCCCCGAGAACAAAGAGCTCTGGAAGGCTTCACCAACATACTTAGCGGAAATGATGAACGGTCGAGCGAGTGACATAGCTAACTCGCTCTGTCCTGGCACATAGTATAGCTCATAACTAGTCTCCATTAAAATTTGTCCTTCTGAATCCATGACCGGGCTGAACTCGCGGGAGGAGTAAATGGTCACGCGAGGGAGCCTCTCCATCGTATGAACCCTGCGATGGCCTGCCCCCGATGTTAATGCTGATGCGTGGGTGGCTGCCATCTGTAGTTAAACCAGCACTTAAAGCCATGCTTAGTGCGTGTCCATGTGTCACTGACTCTGCATGTCGTATCACTCCATCTGGGGCTGGAAAGTCTCTGCTAGCGAGTTCTTTGCATCGCAAAGAGAGGGATGTCTCTTCTAAAATGTTATCCTGCCAGTAGATGAGGTCTTCCTTTGAATCAATTCCTGTGTTGGCCAGGTGGTCCGCAACCTTATTGGCTTCACGCTTTATGTGAGAGGGTATGAGAGTTAAGTTGGGATGGATGAACTCACCAAAGTCCTCCAGAAGCCCGGAGAGTCTCCAGCTAGGGGAGATCCGCCCAGGAGGCTTGCCATGAAGGATTTTCGTAATGAGTTGAATTATTACTTGAGAGTCGCCTTCAATGATCATCCAGTGATACTGGTGTTGGACCGCGATCTGGAGGCCTCTTAGGAGGCTTGCGAGCTCAGCCACATTATTCGTATTTTCGCCCAGAAAACCCGCGGCCAGGTGGATAATTTGTCCTACATGGTTCCGTAGGACAGCTCCATAGCCAGCTGGCCCAGGGTTCCCTCTAGAGGCTCCGTCGAAGTTGAGCTTGATGAATCCAGAGGGGGGAGGGGACCAAACCGAGGGGCTGCTGTCCTTTTTCTTGTTGGCCTTTCCCTGAGTTTGCATGCAGTGGCGGAGGTTCCAGCCCTCAAGAATAGGCTTCTCCTCAATCTTGCACTGATTATCTTCTTGAGTCCAGTCCTTGCTAAGAATGGTTTCACGGATGAGCCTCTTTATCGTCTCCCAAGTGTTGGAAGAGGGGGACAGTTTGGAGTTGAAGATCCTCTGGTTTCTTTCCTTCCAGATTGCCCAAAGTGTGAAGCCCGGGAGCAGCTGCCAGATGCGTTGGAGTATTGGGTTGTGGAAAGAGAATGTTTCCCAGTTGACCAGGGTGTCCCGTATACTACCACGATTCTGCTGGGAGCGTCGCATAGCTGTAGCTCCCCAATCCCATATCTGTTGACTGTAATGACACATGTTGAGGAGGTGTTCCATGGTTTCCTCACTTTGATGGCAAAGTGGGCATCTGGAAGGGCCAGTGAAGCCCCTCTTAAGGAGATTGTCCCAAGTGAGGATGCGGTTTTGGGCCGTAAGCCAAAGGAAAAGGGAGACCTTGGGCCAGAAAAAAGGTTGCCAGACCCTGCTCCAGATTGGATCAGGTGCTTGACTTGGGAGATTCAGAAGAAGGTGATAAGCTTCTTTGACTGAGAAAGTACCTGAGTTGGAGTGCCCCCAGCGTATTAAATCCGCGCCTTCTTTAAGTGGAATTTTCCTGTGTGAGAAGCATTCCTGCCACGGTAGCAGGTCAAAATCCTCCTGAATCTGAAGCTCTGATTTGCTTAGTTTCCACTGTCTCCAGTCCAACCTTTCTAAATTATTGAACCTTGTTGTGAAGGCTTTATCATCATATTTATTTTGGGGTTTCTCTTTTTCACTAATCCTTGAATCTTCTTGTGCACAACAAATCCAAAGTTCTTCAAATGTAGGATACTACTTCCATGTTTTCATGCTTGCGACAAATGCATCCCATGTCTTCGGAAGACCATTGAGTACTATATTTACCATTTCCTTCTCTAAAATGATCTCTTAAATAGCTTATAGTTGATATCTTAATTGAGATATACTCACAAAGTATGATGTTATGATGTCATCATCATTCATTTTCATGTCACATATCTCATTCTTCAGACTCATTACATGTCCAATGTTTCTGACTGAGAAGAGGTTTGTTAGGGCATCATACATCTTTTTAGATGAGTTAAGATGGGAGATGTATGGTATCAAGTGTTATTTTATATAATCCACTATGATACTCATGGCATTGATGTCATTATCTTTAAACTTCTCCATAGCTGCAACATTTTGAGGTTCCTTCTCTTTTCCTTCTTCGAACTGTGGTTCCATCATCTTTCCTTTCATGATGTCCAACACCTTATTCTTGGTAAGGATGAGGCCAATCCTTGTCTTCCACGTTCTGAACTTAGAAGACCCTTCTAACTTGTTTTATGACTTCATAGAGTAAGTCATAACTGCTTTGATTTGGTCAACCTTTGACTTTGACCAAAAACTCAAACTTGAATTCTTGGCTTGTTGAGAATACCAGGAGGTGTGCTAGGCTATGGCGCACTAGGATATTCAAAAATTAGTTAAATCTCTTCACTTAAGGTTCCTCAACAAGGGGGTTAGGATTTCATTGCTGCAGCAAAAACTAGCTGCAATTGCAACTGTAACTGAGCAAATCCTCCCAATCTATCTTCGAGCAGTTAGACTATCCAAAGATTGTGTGGGCCCATAACCTATTATAAAGTAATGGATGTTATCATTTAAACATAGAGAACATAGCAATATTTTCACCCAACCATAGGCCAAAGCCACCCCCGAGCACCTTAACCTTAACATAGAATTATTCTGGAAGCAAGCCCTGGGACTAATAGCCAAACAAGGTGGTGCACCTCTCTCTAGGGATAGTGTACCAAGCAAGAATAAGCAAAAGGGGCCAAGAAGAAAGTCCAAACCATAACCAAGAGAGAGTCCAAGTCAAAATCGAAATATGTCAGTTGCAGCAGTTGCAATTGTAGCTATTATTCAAACTTACGCACCACTGCCTTATGCAGTTATGAGAGGTTAGTACAAATGAGATCAGGCAACCTCTATTTATAGTCCTCTAAGTCACTTAACTGGGCTGAATTCTTCTCTTGGAGGCTAATAACTTAATACAAATAATTCTCTTGAGCCAACTTGTCTTCTAGGGTTATTAACCAACCATTTAGGGTTTCTTCTTGCTTCCTGGAATATTCTATTCTTGTCAGGGTTACACGTGGAGGTAAATACCTCCCGCAACTACCATAATATCAATAGTTTCATCTTTCATTCTCGTCATGGCATAAAAATATGAAAGGAGTAGATCCCATGGTTTCCTCTCACCCAAATCTAAGGAAGGATTCCCTCATTTCATCCCATGACCTTATTGACTCAGGCTACAAATGCTTAAACCATTCCTTAGCCTCCCCCTATAATGACTGAGAAAAATTTCTCATTTAAACCTCATCATTCTCAATTTCAAAGAAATCTGCAAAATGCTCAAAGGATTGGATATGTTTTTCAGCTGTAAGATTATCTCCATCAAACATAGGGAGGTATTTATAATGTTTTGGAGGAATGTTATGAATGATAGGGGGGAGTTTAAGATATATCTGTCCAATAAATCAGAATGTACATGATTAAGAACTTGTGGTATAAGACCAGCTTTAGTTTCATAAGGTTCACAAGAATGAACTTGTACATCATATGGCTCAGAAGAATCTTGGTTGCAATCAACAATGCAAGGAGAAGGTATATCTACAATTTTTAAAGAAGAATCTACAAGTGTAGATATATGGTCATCATTTACATGCAGAAATAAATGGAAGTAATATGTTCAAGAAAAGATAGGAGGTAATTGTTGCAAAAGAATAAGACATCATCGAGAAAACTCAATCTTTAGTATGTAGTTTTTCCATAATGTCCTTCCATATTTCTGTCAAATGAGCTCGTCCTCCAGTGGAGTCTTTGAATTTGATTGAAACTTGATTGGAGTCACCAGGTGAATGATGTTGTTTTCTATGTGTCACCAGCCCTTGTTTACCATGAAGTGTTGGTCATAGTCTTTTTCATACAAACCAGGGAAGATATATTTTCATCTTTGTTCCCTGAGAACGGTGCCAAAAATGTTGGCACTAGAAGTCTCACCTAGAGTGTTATAGGCGTGAGACTAATACGCATCATATTTTATAGTTTTTAAAAGATAATATTTTTAGTTTTTTATATATAATGAATAGATGAAAAAAATGATTCAAAGTATCAACACAAAAGATCTATAAAATATACTTCAACAAGTAATTCTTGAGCAATCTCTAATTCGTTTATAGGATATCAGTGAAAAGATGGAAGATTGAGGAATAAATTGTGAATATATGAACCAAACTAACTCACGAACCTTGGAACACATATAGAGGAAATCTCACTATCAAGGAACCTCAAGGTTAACAAGATGATATGTTTTAACAACACGTTCATCAATAAAAGGTAGTAAATTAGTCACTGTAATTTCATAGAAACAAGAATCAAACATAAATCATTTACTATTAGACAATATCGAAACTAGAGGGAAGAATAACATGTAGTAGTATAAGAAAATTCGATCATTAACCATTCAAGAAACTTAAATATGTAGATACATAATCTAGAAATATTTTACAATATGAAACAATAGTATGAGTCTCCCAAAAACCAACTCCAACCTCTCTATGGAGTCATATTACATATTAAATAGAAAATTACATCAAAACTATTTATATGAATCGTTACCTATCTTTAGCATATGATTTTGTGCCTTGGAGAGATGTGGAAATAGACAAAAAAAAATAACAAACTTCTAGATTCCAGGAAGTTGTTGGAAATAATAAATATAAATGAAACCAACTTATTGCATGAATATTAAATGAATCAAGATCTTAGGAAAAAGTGTCCCTTGATGTCTAATTGACCTATAAGTAGTTACTCGAACCCTTCCTGATAGGTGGCATCCCTCGTACATCTCAGATTTATCAAACTGTTAGAGTTCGCATCACATCTGCAGGATTTTCTACAAACTTTCTTGTAGGTGATGTTTCGACTTTTCTCCCAAACGCAGAACTAGGTCAGGTTGATTTTTGGTAAACAAGTCAATTCCATAACAATTCTTCTCCAAAAACGTTTTTAGCGAAACCCAATTCATATTTTGAAAGACATTGTGAAAATACTATTTTTTAGCGTACTAATTTGCTGCAAATGTTTTCAATTGTAGCAGTTCGCAATGCCTTCAACAACTTGTGCTGGGAAATTTCCTGTAGATGTCATTTTTCTTTCTGCTCAGAGATTCGAATGTCAAAACCTACAAATAATATATGACAATCTCCCCTCCTTTATGGAACTTTTTCCTTTGATGAGCCTCCATGGTAGGTAAGTCAAATAAAAATAAAAATATTTTGATAATAGACTCCAACTGATTGTGTTATGTAGCCTTGTAGAATAATGGTTTGTTTCCAATGGCTACAATGATTACTAGGGTTTATGCTAGAAAAAATGTTGCAGAGACTAAGATGTCACTAAAGAGAGAAGCTTGGAAACAATGATGACAACTTGAGGCTGAATGAAGTCTCAAATAGAAATATTTTGAAACGTTGTGCAAAATAGAGAGCTTGCGGCGCTAACTCAGTTCATAGAAGGTGGTGGTTTTTACCAGAGTTTTCATCAAATAATTTTCAATTCCATGAATAATATATGAGCTAAAGTTTGAGTGAAATGATTTTTTTCAAACCTGAGTGAAAACAAGGCCATCTAGGGTTTTATCAACTGAGAAAAATGTGGGATTCGTAGCGCATCCATCTTGCAGCGCTAACAGTTTATAGAAATAAAATTTAGCAGCAATATATAGTGGTTACAAGAAAGAAATATAAGCTTTAATTTGGATGATGAGAATAGGTAACCAAAGAATGCAGGAAGGCTTTAAACTGAGAGACATATATGACCAATACTTTCTCTTTTCTGCTAATGATGACAACCACCATCATGAATGAAATTATTTTGCAATTGCACTCTAATCATATTTCTAGACCTTGATTCATGTATGTCCTATGTGTTAACATATATCTTCAGTCATGAGATAAACAAACAACTAAACATTTTGAATGCTTATGGACCGTATGTCAATAGGGAATCCTATTGGAACAAATATATAGGTTTTCATATAATCCAGATTGAAAATCTAGTTCTAGGTGGCGATGTTAAATTCATTTTTAATGAGGATTAGATTTGGGCAGTCGGGGAAGAGAGGAAAAATTATCTCACTTTTTCTCAAAAAATATTGAAGCTAGCATTCGATTTGATTTGGAACATGTATCCTTAAAACCTACTTGGTTTAATAATCACAAAGGGTGTTATGACCCAAAGGGGAAATGTGTAGGGTTAAATGTTTAAGATATGACCCCAAGGGGGGAATATGTGGGGATAAATATACATGAAATGTGTAAATATATATGTAATAGGGACAGCCTAATAGTAAAGGGGCCTCATGTGAAGGTGTGAATAAGTATATATAGAGATCATGTATTCATTATTGTGGACATGTGAATTGTGATGTATTAATGTAATTTATTATTTGGAGGAGTTTCTCCTATTATTTCAAGAGTTATTATGTATGTTATCTATATTGGAGTTGTGCTCCATGCTCACATTTTGTACATGGTGTGTACTTTTGTTCTGTTATGTTATTTTAAGCATTTGGTTCATTACAGAAAATCATTTGAGATATCTCTAGTTAATATGACAATGCCAATTGGTCCAATGGCTACCTCTTTTACAATGGCATTATAATACCATGTATCATCATTCTACCAAAATATCACCATGTGAGGTTTTGTATGGAAACAAATCCTCAATAACGATATTGTAATTAATAGGCACCTCCAAAGTTCAAGAAGTAGATATCAATCTTAATGAAAGATATAGAATTTTTCATTCACTTAAGTGCAATTTTTTCTTCTCTCAAAATATAATGAAAAAACATGCATATTGAAATTTCTAAGAGTGGTACATTGAAGAAGGAGATCCAATTTTTTTTCCATATCCAACCTTAAAATCATATACAACTCAAGGAAAAGAGCCACTAGAATATACAAACCAAGTTGAATGGAACATATCAGATTATTCATAAATTTTGACAAGTTTTGGAGAAATTGGCTCTCCTAGTCCACTCCAAAATGCACCCAATATTTTATGTTTTATTTTTTAATAAGTTATTCATGCCAATTTTTCACATTCCATCCAATCTCCCTAAATTTGATGAGTACAGTTCCATTTGGTTACATCTATAAGAAGCACTAGACAAAGGAGAGCATAAATTGTTCCAATGCATTATCTAGGAAGTCTAGATACTTTGAGAGGATGCATAGCCTGTAGACGATACCTACGAAAAAACTATAATTTTATAGTATTTTCCATATGTCCAACCTTGAATACAATGTTTATTTTGAATGGGGGGGATTTTAGGATCGTATCATAACCTCATTAGTTATGAGTGCATACACATTAGTTAATTAATGTATGGGTCATGTTATTTTAATAAGGCCTAGTAGATGGTTGTTGTGTGGATAATTAATGTAAAGGGTCATATTTATGTAATAAGGCCCACTAGGTAGTTTGTGTGTGAGAGTTAATGTAAAGATTCATGTTTATGTAATAACCCCACTAGGTAGGTTTTACTCATTAATTTTGGGACTATTAATGGTTAGGGTTTTGTTAGTGATAAACTATTTATATAGGTAGTGTTGGACAAACATTTTAGAAATAATATACATAAAATACTAAGTATTGAAAATGTGTGCAAAAGAATAAGGAAGACTCAGGAGTGCACAATTGAGGCACGTGCAGTAGTATAGTGCACATAGAGAAGAACAAAAAAAAGGAATAAAACAAAGAGAAGACTAAAACAAAAGAATAAAGCAAGAGAATAAAGCAGGCGAAAAAGAAGGATGATATACCAATGTGTTAAATCTAGAAGGATGCACAAAATAAGGAATAACAACAGTCAGAGTGAAAAAGTAGCATGCAGATAGAAAAGAAGGTGAAAGAAGCCCAAACAGTAAGTTATCTTGAGTTATCATGTAATGTAATGGGGTTTTGAGAATGAACAAAGCATGTTTTTAATCCCTAGAATTTATGTATAAATATGTAATGGGTTGGGAGAATGGGGGTTCTTCTCAAGTGATATTGTGGAGCTTGTTCCAAGATTTCAAGAGTTCACTTCAGTAAGAAGAGTGATAGGATAGGATAAGAAGGAGAGAGTATATGTCTAAAATCTAAGGAGATGATGTAGAGAGAGAGAGAAAGGATTTCATTGCAAAAAGAATAGGTTAAGAGAAGGACAAGATAATCATGATGTATATTTATAATCATAACGCACAAGCCTGAGATAATTACCCAAAGAATAATAAAGAAGTGAGTCATTGTGGACGTAGCCCAGAGTTGGGTGAACCACAATAACTACTTTTTTGAATGTCTCTTGTGTGATTGTTCATGGATTATGTCTGGGTGCATATTAGAATAGATTTGTCTTATGTGTAATCAGTGTGCAATAGTTATTATAGTTATAGAAATGTGCTTATGTTGTAATATGGAATATAATGGAAATATGAATCTAAATTCACTAAGTATCTAATGAATAACAAAGACAGAACAACGCGCACACAACCAATAAGTAAGAATGAATAGAATGATTGATCCAGGTGGATATTGGTGGCCACCCACCTATTCCACTTGGACCCCCACCATTGCTTCTTTCAGTTTTTTAGTTTCTGCACAATTTACTATTTTTAGCAGTTTTTCGGGTCCTGAACTTCCGGAGCCGTTTTGAGGCCTTAAACGACATTTTTTGGGAACATGGGGAGCAACATGGATCGTGGATCAATGTTTCTCACCCAAAAGTTGTAGTCCTCGGATAGATATTTCTAACGAGGTATGGAACGTGTCAAACGGAGATCGTATGCCAAAGTTACGTCCCCAGGAAGTTGATGTACCAACTTACCCAAACGGGGCCCATAGTCTTGGCGTTTCATCTCCTAGGGTTAGGTCTTTGGATGTTTAGGATTTTCCATTGTTTCTCAATAATAATAGGCCTTTGAGCCTCATTGTAAGACAGTTCAGAGGCCAGTAGCCTCCACATCTCTTCTCAGAGATAAGCTACCAGCGCCCTGGCTAGTTTATTTCCATTTTGTTTGTAAGCATATTTCAGCCATTTGTTATTAATGAAATGAAGTCTTATTTCCACTGCATCTCTGCGTTTATGTGTATTTATGTATTTCATTGTGTTCCTACATAAATCTGGATCAGTGGTATTAGAGTGGTGTTCTCATTCTCGATCCTTCTTTGCATATCCCCAACGAGGTCGGGGTATAAGGAGTTGGGGCTCGATCTGATTGAACCTTTGCAAGATCAACCTCGCAAACCTCGATGACTGCCCATGGGGAAGAAAAGAAAGATGAGGGAGTAGGAGATCCTATAAAAATGTTGCTCGATGAGGCCCTTGAGAAACAAAGGAACACGATGATGGACAACTTTGCCCAGATTCTTCAACGGATTCCCACTGGTGGCGCATCGACATCCAACAGCCACTCTAGAGGTGCCACTCCTTTTAAGGTACAAGTAAACTTTGACATTCCCATATTTGAGGGCCAAATAAATGTAGATGTTGTAGATAGATGGTTGAATCTATTAGAAGGATATTTCTCAGTTCATGACTTTTCCGACCGAGAAAAGATTATTTTCGCACTCCTCAAAGCCGCCCCCCATGTCAAGGACTGGTGGGAAACCCACTCAAAGCAACAGGACGAGGGAGAACCCTCTCTGTTCTTGGCCGCACCCACTTGG
This sequence comes from Picea engelmannii, assembly GCA_009831015.1. Classification (NCBI taxonomy): domain Eukaryota; kingdom Viridiplantae; phylum Streptophyta; class Pinopsida; order Pinales; family Pinaceae; genus Picea; species Picea engelmannii. Next base: position 293,958 of record ML792042.1, read on the forward strand.
AATTCTTTCCGAGACGCCATCAAGAAACAATATTATCCTGTGGGGAGCTATGAGGACAAATACATACAATGGACTACGCTGCGGCAACAAAGGGACCAAGATGTGCATGAGATGACGAATCTGTTTCATACTCTATGCACAAAGTTGGGTATCAAAGATTTAGAGAAACATTTGGTGTTAAAATACCGCAGTTGTCTGCACAGATACATTTAGGAGGAAATGGAGTTCCTCAACATCTCCTCGCTTGGTGTGGCATACCGATATGCTGCCAAGATTGAGCAGAAGTTCAAACAAAAGAGGCGAGACTTTGGGTCTGCAAATCAGAAGAAAGGGAAAGGTACCCCCAAACTACAGAACAAAGGACCAAGCCAAGGCGGGGCAGCCCATGACAACCCGCCAAAGCCACAAGCAAAGAACAACACCATGAAGCCAAAAAAGGACACGGGGAAGTGGTGTGAGTTCCATAAGAGCTCCAATCACAACACAAGTGAGTGTCGGGCCAAGTAGTCACTGGTAGCCAAGTTGAAGGCTTCTAAATCGGATGCATGCTCCGACCGTGAATCATAACTTGAAAAGGGGAATGATAGGGGGAATCATATTATCGATGCGGAGCCCAATGCCACTGTTGCCACCACGAAGATCCAGAAGGAGGAACTAGAAGATCTAGAGGAAGCAGAGCATCTCTTCCATTCCAAGATGTGGGTAAAGGGTTCCCTATTGCAATTCATTGTCGACAGTGGGAGCCATAAGAACCTCATCTTAGTAGAGGTCATGAAGCGGCTGGGCTTGCCGACCACAACACACCCACAACCATACACCATCGGGTGGTTGCACCAATGACGGGACCTCCGCATCAGTCAACAATGTCGCCTTGCCTACAGCATCAAGCCCTTCACGTATGAGGTATTATGTGACATTGCTCCTCTTGATGTTTCTGATGTGTTATTAGGCCAATCGTACTTGTGGAAGCAACATGATGTGTATGAGTCTAGGCCTCATGCTGTTATTATCACTTTGGGAAATAAGTTGTACAGGATACCAGAGATAGCACCGCCTACCACCATCTCTTTGGTTACTACAAAACAATGCAGTAAGCTCATTTCCAAAACCAGGAAATTTGTTTTCTTGATGATCCGCCCTCAGGGAAAGAGGAAGACTGTGGCCATGACCTCCAAACAAGGCCCTGCTGCACGAAAACAATAGATGGATAAGGTCATGGAGGAGTATGAGGACATCTTCACCTCCCCCGCATGGGTGCCTCTACACTGCCAGGTCAAGCACCCCATCGATCTGACCCCAGGTGCGTCGCTGCCCAATGAACCCATCTATCGATGCTCTATTCTAGAAAATTATGAAATCAAGAGGCAGATTCAGGAGCTGTTGCAGAAAGGTCACATCCGGATGAGTTCATTGCCCTGTGGGAGCCCGATCGTGTTGGTGCAGAAGAAGGATGGGACTTGGAGACTCTGCATTGACTATCAGGCACTGAACAAGATCACTTTCCATAATAGGTACCCGATCCCATGGATTGACGACCTTCTGGACCAACTCAAGGGGGGAAAATATTTTACCAAGATCAACTTGAAGTCTGGGTATCACCAGGTACCAATCAAACCCTCTGATGTGTGGAAGACTGCATTCAAATCCAAGGAGGGCCTTTTTGAATGGTTGGTCATGCCTTTCAGGTTGACGAATGCCCCTGCAACCTTCATGAGGCTAATGGACGACATCCTGCGGCCATTCACCAACTCATTTGTAGTGGTGTACTTGGATGACATTCTGATCTTCAGCCAGACTTGGGAAGAGCACCTCCACCACATCCGACAGGTATTCCAAACACTGTGGCAACACAAGTTGTGTGCCAATTTGGAGAAATGCACTTTTGGCATGACCCAGGTTCAGTATCTGGGATACATTATTAATGAGCGGGGGGTACATGTGGATCCAGCAAAGATCCAAGTCATTTGGGATTGGCCAGCCCCAACCACCCTAACAGAGCTCTGCATCTTTTTAGGTCTTGCCAATTTCTACCACAGGTTTGTGTTGGGATTCTCTCATATCACTTGGCCCTTAATTCAAGTCACCAAGGGAGGAGCTAAAGCAAAATTATTTTAGTCTGAATCTCAACAGAAGGTGTTCGGGGAGTTGAAGCATCGCCTCTGCTCTACACCAGTGCTCACATTACCAGACTTGCAACAACCATTTGAGATCGAGACAGATGACTCTAACTATGTTTTTGGGGAAGTCCTTACTCAACATGGGCATCCAGTGGAATATCATAGTGAGACACTTTTCGACACAGTCCGGAAGTATCCCACTTATGACAAAGAAATGTATTCCATTGTGAAGGCTTGTCAGCAATGGAAGCATTACATTTTGGGAAATGAAATAGTCATCAACACAGACCACCGACCCCTGCAGTTCATACAGACACAAGGGAAATTACAGAACGATCGCCATCAGAAGTGGTCCACATACCTGCAACAGTTTCATTTGAACATTAAGTACAAAAAATGCAGCACCAATAATGTTGCAGACTACCTCAGTCAACCACCCATCGTGGCGCTAACCATTGTTCTCAACTCTTGTGGGCACAAGACTTCCGATTGGCCACTTCTCTACACAAGTGATCTAGAATTCGGCCACACATACAATACACTCTTGGAGGGTAAGAAAGTTCCCAATTTTCACCTCCAGGATGCCCTGCTTTTTCACCTAGGACACCTTTGTGTTCCTTCAAGCGAGCATGCCAAGATGATTTGGGAGGCTCACTACAGTCGGGTCGCTGGGAATTTCGGGGTCGAGAAAACCATGGTAGTATTGAAAAAGTATTTCTATTGGTCGAACCTTCGACAAGATGTCGGGAAGTACATCAAGTCCTGCACTGCTTGCGCCATTTCCAAACTGACCATCAAGAAGCAAGGCCTCTATACTCTGCTTCCTACCCCCAGTCGACCTTGGGAATCCATCTCTATGGATTACATGTCAGGACTTCCTTCTACTAAGCATGGAAATGACTATGTTTTTGTGGTCGTTGATCGATTCTCTAAGATGTCCATTATGATGGCCTGCAAGAAGAATATAACAGCAGAAGCCACTGCTAAAATCTTCTTTGAACGAGTGTGGGTACACTTTGGGATCCCATAGTCTATCATCTCAGATCGGGACAACAAGTTCCTCAGTACATTTTGGTCTAGCCTCTGGTCAATGCTGGACACCAAGCTCACCAAGTCCACAGCTTTCCATCCGCAAACTGATGGCCAGACAGAGGTCGTCAACTGGATGATCGTACACATTATGTGCATGTACAATTCAAAGCATCCATGCACATGAGATGAGAGCCTCCCTTATGTACAACACAGCTACAACCGGGCTCTCCATAGTTCAACCAACCACAACCCCTTTCAAGTAGGCTTGGGATTCCAGCCACTATGTCCCATTGACATAGCCATGCCATTTGTGGCTACTCAGGAAGATCCAGCTCATGTCCAGTCTGAGGCTGACAAGGCAAACAGATTCATTGAGCACATTCAACACATCCGCCAACAGGTTCATGACATATTGGACAGAGCCAATGCTAAGTACAAGCAGTGACATGATCAACATCGGGTGCCACACAACTTCCAGGTGGGTGACAAAGTGTGGTTGCATTTGCAAAAGGAACGCCTCGCTGGACCCCACCGCAAGCTTCGTCCTCTCCGATATGGGCCATACACCCTCACCAAGGCTGTAGGGGAAAATGCCTTTGAGCTCAACATTCTACCATTCCTTGGTCTGCACCTAGTGTTCAATGTGGATTGCCTTCAGCCCTACTTTCCACCTCTACTAGACACATCCGACATGGCAGAACAACTCACACCAACAGAGTTAAATCCAGACTGCATGGAACAAGCTAGAACTGATCAAATCATGGATACATAGATCAATCACACCCGAAAACAAAGGATACCGCTATATCGAGTTGTCAAAGCAGGCCAACTCCTTCACCAAGGCAAGTGACTCACCAGGGACCAAGTTCAGCAGAAGTTTCCTCATCTCATGGAGGAACTCAATACAATGGGGACCATTGCTTCCTAAGGGGGGAGGAATGATCTAGGTAGATATTGGTGGCCACCCACCTATTCCACTTGAACCCCCACCATTTCTTCTTTCAGTTTTTCAGTTTCCGCACAATTTACTATTTTTAGCAGTTTTTCGGGTCCTGAACTTTCAGAGTCATTTTGAGGCCTTAAACGACGTTTTTTGGGAAAACATGGAGCAACATGGATCGTACATTAATGTTGCTCACCCAAAAGTTGTAGTCCTCAGATAGATATTTCTAACGAGGTATGGAACGTGTCAAACGGAGATCGTATGCCAAAGTTACGTCCCCGGGAAGTTGATGTACCAACATACCCAAACAGGGCCCATAGTCTTGGCGTTTCATCTCCTAGGGTTAGGTCTTTGGATGTTTAGGGTTTTCCATTGTTTCTCAATAATAATAGGCCTTCGAGCCTCATTGTAAGAGAATTCAAAGGCCAGTAGCTGCCACATCTCTTCTCAGAGATAAGCTACCAGCGCCCTAGCTAGTTTATTTCCATTCTGTCTGTAAGCATATTTCAGTCATTTGTTATTAATGAAATGAAGTCTTATTTCCACTACATCTCTGCGTTTATGTGTATTTATTTATTTCATTGTGTTCCTACATAAATATCGATCAATGATAGCGTCCCATTCCCTCACTACTGCAGAAACCTGGTTCCTACAAACCCAATAGATACCGCAGGTTAGACTTCATCTTTATGCAGGTCATTCCAAAAGGTCAGATGTCTTAATGGTTTTTTTTGGTAAAGATAAACTCAAACCTAGGGTCTTACAACCACGCATAGTACCAACAAATGGTTTCATTGCCCGAACCCAGATTATGTGATTAAGGGAATGTTTTGGAGGCTGATTAAGAAGGAAAGTTCATAATGGTTAGAAAGGAAGGAGTAAGAGTTTTCCTAAAAATAGAAGAGAAAACTTCGGATGAGTAATGAAAATTGGATGAAAATGTATGTATACACAGAGTTGCATGAAATTTTCTTTAGTGAATTTCCAATTATTATAATGGAGTGGTTAGAAATAATAGTGGAGAATACTGGAAGGTACTGAAATGAAACATCAAGGAATTGGACTCATGGGTTGGTAAGACAATTGAATTTTCTAATTAATAACACTTCTCATGCATTTGATTTCTGGCTGGATAGAATATTAGAAGGATATTTACATAATTTCATATAGATTGTACCCAGTCATTAAGTATTACATAAATGAATTTATTCAAAGGTCCATGAGGAAGGTTCATGAAATCACTGGGTACGTGGATAAAGATGTCATTGTGTGAAAGGTGTGTAATGACCATGGAATCTAAATGCTAAAGGGATTCTTGCACATAGGGGAATTGGGGGATGATAAGAAGATATTCTAAGGACAAGAGAGAATGAAGGAAGTGATGAATAAGGAAGGGAGGGGTTGAGGATGTAGAGAACTAAAGAAGGTATACCAGAGGAAGAAGACGATTTTAGAGAACTGTCCAGAAGAATGAGGTACAAGAGGAAAAATACTAGGATTGAGAAAGGAGAGCCGTGAAGTGAGCCAGAACAGAAAGGACCTTGCAAATTAATCCAAATCATGGAGATAACACACCTAAGAGGAGAGGATGAGGAGTTCCATTCCAGTCCTATAATAGAATATTTTTTAATTCAAACTCAGAAGGGATCATGTGTCGAATCCACGAACCGATGTGAATCACCACGATCACAAATAACAGTTAAAGTATTACCAAAACAAATTATAGTTAGCAAGGGAGGAAAAGGTAGTATAAATTAGAGTAGTGGATGTAGTGCATAGAGTTAGAGTCAACCAACATCACCAAGAGGAGGGAATACACAAAGAAACATGGAAGTGATAAAAAACACCCTCAAGTTTCCCGAGTTCCAAGGAGTGGGGTCAAAGGACCCATGATAACATCATTTTGTCTGTGAGACAATTTGGGCTACTAAGAACATCCAGGATGAGGCTGTGAATATTGCATAGTTGGAAATATGAACATACAGAGTACCCATGCCTATAGAACAAGCCAGGACATTCACAGAGATAATACAGTCATTGTTAAAAGAGTCCAAGTAGCCAAAGTAGAAGTCTCATTACATTACAGAACTCAAGGAGATTAAACAAGTGCATACTGAATCAGTCTATGATTTTGATCAAATATTCAAATATTTGATGGGTAGACTAAATTTACATATCCTCAATCAACAACATCAAGAGTGGTTTATTGCAGGACTTGTACCACATATTCACAGGCCCCTGATTCAGCAAAATATTGCGTCATATCCCAAGGCTCTGGAAACTGCAATGAAATTGGAATCATCCCTATAGGAGACAGTTGAAATATGGAATAGGTTCAGACGTTGTTCGATGCATTGAAAAGTCAACTGGAAGAACTTACAAAAGGGAAGGAGATGCGAGAAAAATATTGGTGTACCAAGTGTAGGAATGAATAGCATCATAAGGACGAGTGCTCATCATTCGCACAGTATTTGGCTATTAGAGTGTCGAGTCCATTACCAGGAGGGGGTATTGTGAGATATGTAAGAAGTGGGGACATCATCCAACTAAGTCTCCATTACTATAGAAGTATTAGAGTACATCAAGGAACTTGTTATCAATTTTTTCAGGTCAGTCAGACATGAAGAGAAGGATTTCCACACATTTGATTTAATTACGGAGCTCACTTCATATATGTACAAGATTCATGAGGACAAAGTTGTGATAAAAGGAGGTGGTCCATATTATAATAATCAAAGAGGATTTAATCCAGGGAACAAAGGAAATTTTGGTAGAGGTCAAGACAGAGTAGATATTGGCAGAGGAGGAAGAGGACCGATAATATGTTATAATTGTAATCAACCAGGACACTTAGACCATAACTGCATGAATTTTTGTACAATGTGCACATACTATAGAGCACTAAACCATGCAATAGAAGATTATCCTAAACAAGTTACAAAATAGCAATCAAGAGGGAATCAAAACCAGGATCCAAATCAGAATGTATAGAAAATATCAGTGGAGAAACACAACGAAGGGCCAAGAATAGTATTTTTTACGCGCGGAGGAGATATAATAGTGGCTAGTATGACAAATGGAGGGAATTAGGATGAGAAATGGGTAAGGAGCTTAGTAGGACCTATGTCAATGTTTGATCATCAACATGAAAAAGGAGATATATTAGAGGGAAACAAAAGAGGTTCTTGGATAGGAGAGGGAATCATCAACATCATTTACCCCTCAGGTTGGAGATCACGTTGTACCAAAAAAGCCATTTGAAAAGGTAACCATTGTAAGAGAATTCTTGATAAGTTGTGCAGAGATAATGAAAGATGAAAGTGCGTTGAATACATTGTATGACATGATTGATAATTATACTATGTACGAAGAGGACCAACTGAGAATCTATATTTAGTTCACATATAGGGAAATATGATGTGGATTATGTTATCTTGAACTTGGGCTCTGATGTGAATGTATTTCCTAATGTAACATCCAGTTCCACTGAGAACATTTATACTGACTTATTCTTTGAGGGGACTTATGAGAAACTAATCCATTTATGATACATTATGATTATGCTTTGCTTATGAATTACATTATGATGTCATTGCGATTATATTCTAAATTCTCTCTCTCTCTC
>ML792042.1:315233-325915 GCA_009831015.1 Picea engelmannii
TATGTTTATAACTCTGGATTTCACAGTTAAGACTCACTGCCACTAAGATTAATGATTCAAAGTTAAAAATGAGAGTAAATTGTTAATAAATCTACACTAACTGATTCACCCCCCCTCTCAGTTAGTTCATACCTGTAACAATACATTTACAAGTCCATCTTATATCAAGGTACGTTTCTTAGAGTTTAATGGTATACATAAATAAATTGTTTAAAGAGTACTCTTATAGGTTGATTAGTCCTTCCATTAATTTGATTTTTAAAGAATCATCTAGGTGTAAAAAATTCACTTTGCCTTCAATGGAATTGTATTAACAAATTGAAATAAGATAGATAGTGAAATATTTAAAATTATAGAATAATTAATTATTATATCAAGTTATCTAAGGAACCATAAGACTCAAGTGGTAGCTGAAAATAGAATTTAGTGAATTGAATTAATAATTATCACAAGGATGGTATTGAAATAATGAAATCCATTAACAATTGAAAATAGGTAGAGTAATTATGTTAATAGACACATCTTGACTTTCAATTGTTAGATAAAATCTTGGAATAATGTGAGACTAGGAATTTTATTGATTTATTGTTAGATAAAATCTTGGAATAATGTGAGACTAGGAATTTTATTGATTTATTGACCTTCGTAATTGTATAAGTTTTAAATTATTAATTCCAATCAATAAATACTTTATTTAGTGTAAGTATGGTAATGTATGTATGATTTTTTTATATTCATAAGAGATTATGACCATGATGATCATATCAATTGTACTATTGAATTAAATAATTGAAAATAATAATTGTAGCTATAGAATAATATAACTAGACAGGTGTAGTAGAGTGGCATAATTTTTATTGATATTAATTTTTTTCATACATAGAGGAGATAATTAAGTTGTCAATGAATTTGGCGAAATATTAAAAAGGATTTTAGTCATCTATATTCTTACACTTGTATGTCATTAGATTTATCTTGAATTTATATTTGGATTTTTAGAAATGCTTGTTGAGATGAAATTGATTTTTTGTCAATTAGGTTAGTCATTTTTAGATTAGAATTTTAATTGTTGAATTTACTCAACAAAACTATTAAGTTAGAATTGAGTTTTTCTCCTTTAAGTATTTATATTCATGTGATGCTTATATACTATGGATCACAAATCGAGAATGGTACACCTAAATATACCTAGAACATAATGGGAAAACCCAATATAGTATGGTCTCATGTTCATTTAAGGCTCGCGAATCAATACAAAATAGTATCGATTGGTCGATTGACATGAATACATGTGAACATCGATTCAGTGCACAGTGTGGCAGACTTTCAGGTTATTGATATCATGGATGATTTTCAACCATATCCAACATTGATGGTACTGGAATGGCCATTTCATAACCAGGAAATAATAAGCCTAAAGAGGAGGGAAATGATATTTGAAGTAATAGATTTGTGAGTTACTACACCATTGGACCCAATGGAAGGAAAGGGATACATAGAGGGAGCAAGAGGAAATGACATTGACAATTTATATAACATGATTACATGGATGGATGATTATGTAAACCCAAATGCAGATGGTGCACTCAATTAGATAAGTATCAATTCATGTGCATCATATTTTGAGGAAGGTCCAAAGAATTTGTAGCAGAGGATGCATGAACTCTCAACTAGACGATCTGCACGCATGACCTGATCCTTGCGTTGGACTGGAAAAGATCTATGTGATCCACACAAGTGTGATGGATTGACTGATATAAGTTTGTTTTTAAAGGAATTTGAGTTACAAGTACCCCCAAAAAAAAGGATTTTAGCATTATATGTTGTCCTAAAACACACTCCAACCAGATGGTGGGATGCACATAGAGAGGGGGTGAAAGTCTCATCGTAGTGTAGAAGGCCAATGCAAGCGATATTTGCTATTGAGGTAGAAAATATTACACATACGTATATAGGGGAGAGTGATCTAGTAGGTCATGTTGACTAGTGCAGAACCTTATGGATTTTAGTATCGTAAATGAAATGGACACATATATTTATACATACACTGGACAAAATTATGAAGAAATGGTATTTGGAAGTGGAAATGCGCAAATATACAACAAGGTGGGATGATTTTGTCCAAATATTCAAGGTAGCATTCACATTTGAACATGAATCCACATTAATGGATGCAGCACTACATTTTATTGGAATGAAAATATTTTTCAGTAGAAGGGTCGATGGAGGTGGTACCAGTCTGTAATGCGCACAAAGACTTGATGACTATCCATGAGTTATTGGAGTGATACAGTGATGCTAAGGAATAACATGATGAAAAATTTCCCAAGAATGTACAAGTACCTGAAACACAAGGAGAAAAAGAAGTAGAAGGGAAAGAGCTTGAGTTTTTCTCATACACATAGCCCATAAAGATGTGAAAGGTAAACATTGGGACAATAAAGAATCCCAAGTTTGTGTAGATAGGGGATTAATGGAGTGATGAGATAGTAGAGAAAATTGTAGGATTGTTGTGTGAATATCATGACCTATTCCCAACTACATTCTTAGAGATTAAGGGGATAGTTGGGGACTTCGGTGAGACGAATATTCCATTGAAACTAGGTGCTAAGTCAGTGTGACAAAGACCTTATAGGTTAAATACAAAGTACAAGGAGAAGGAGAAATCCAAAATAGATAGAATGTTGGATGCAAGGATCATTGAACCCATTGAGGAATCATAGTGGATCAGTTCAATAGTAGTGCAAGACAAGAAAAAAGGAGGAATCAAGATTTGCATGGATCTGATGAAGTTGAATGATGCGTTTTTACATGACCCATTTCCAACACCATTCACATATAAGGTGTTGGAGAATGTAGGAGGCGAAGAGACATACTTGTTCACAGATGGATTCTTGAGGTACCATTACATAAAAAATGCATAGGAATATCGATACAAGACTGCTTTCACGAAAGAGTGGGGAAGTTATTAGTATACAATAATGGTCATTGGATTGAAGAATGCCCCTACAATGTTTTTCATATTTATGGGCAGCGTTCAAGGAATTTATCCATAAATTCCTTTAAGTATACTTACATGATTGGAAGTTTTTCAGTCTACTAAAGGATAACATATAAGTATGCATGCTAATGTTGGATAGGTTTAGATAGTGTCATATTTCACTGAACTTGAAGAAGTGTATTTTTTTCACACCATTTGAAATTTTGTTGGGCCAGGTAGTCTGCAGGAAAGGATTACTAGTGGATCCAACCAAGGTTGCAGTAATTATGGATTTAGAACCACCTACATCGGTTAGAGAGTTGAGGGAAACTCTAGGTCAAACAAGATATTATAGGAAGTTTATCAAAGGATATGTTTATATTACAACACCGATGGAAAAGTTGTTGAAGAAGGAAGTGAAGCTCCAATGGAATGAGGATTTCCAGAAGGGTTTGGACACTTTAAAGAAACAACTCATGACCAAGCCGATTTTAATTTTCCTAGATTGGAATAAGGATTTTCATGTTTACGTAGATGAATCGTCCATAGCATTGGGTGCAATACTCTCTCAACCAGGGGAAGGAGACATAGATCACCAAATTGCATTTGAAAGTAGGAAGTTGTCCATAACAGAGAAGAATTCCACCACTACAGAAAGAGAAAGGTTGGAAATGGTACATGCGCTACAAAAGTTCAAACATTATTTATTGGGATCTCACTTTAATATGTATACAGATCATTCTTCTCTAAAATATTTAGTGAATAAGCCAGTGTTGGGGGAGAGAATATGTAGATGGATACTCTTGTTTTAGGAATGCAACTTTGAGGTTGTGGTGAAACTAGAGAAGTTGAATGCAGGACCAGATCATCTATTATGCATACTATCAGGAGAAGATGCGGGCAATTTAGATGACATCTTACCAGATTTAAAACTATTTGCAGTCAAAATGGTGGATGATTACTTCTTGGAAATCATGTATTTTCTAAGTACATGAATGGCTCTGTCAGACATGACAATGGTGTAGAAGAATGAAATGGTAGTGAAAGAAGTGAAATACCAGCTGATTGCAGGGAATCTATAGAAGTTAGGAGTAGACAGAATATTGAGACAATGTGTGTTGGAACATGAAAGACTGATGATACTCACATAAGCACATAATGGTATTGAAATATGACATTATGCGGGGAAATCAATTACATAGAAACTTTTATGCATAGGGATCTAGAGGCCCACACTTCACAAAGATTCTAAGGAATAGTGTTAGTCATGCGATGTATGTAAAATGGTGGGAAAGCCATCTAGGAGGGATAAAATGCCTTTAAACCCATAGGTTACATTGCGATCATTTGATAAATGGGACATAGAATTTGTGGGGCCAATTAACTGACAAGCAAGAAGATCAGGTGCAAGGTAAATAATTGTTTCGATGGAGTATTTGACTATATGGGAAGAAGTAGCACCAGTAACAAAATGCACTACAAAAATAACTATGAGATTTTTGTTTGAGAATGTAGTCACATTATTTGGATTTTCATGCAAGAAAAGTTATGAAGTATGGTACTGAAAGGATCATTAAAGGGAATTAAAGAAAGGAAACGACGGATAAAAATTGGTAATGACAGGTTATAAATATGTTGTATAATCTTAAATTATCATAAAATTCGTCAGAAATCATGACAGATTGGAAGTACAAGGAAAAAATCACACGATGGATTTGGTAATAAAGATGAATTTAGTTAACCATTCATAAACCACGTTGGTGGATTGGACAAGTGAGTTAAGGAATAAAGAGACAGGAACAATTGGAAAGAAGGTACAAAAAAATTTGAGGGTCTCCAAGCATGAATCATTGTTACTAAGAGTTTCATGCAAGTGAGAGTGAACCAAAGAAAACCACAGAAAACCAGGGTGAATCAGAGCACTAAAATCACCCCAACACACACAGAGCAAGTAAAGAAACCTGTCACATGAAACTACTGAAGGCTAGAGAAGCATCAACATCGGCACAAAAGAAAGCAAAACGACCTTCAGTTGCACCAGAGGTCAAGGAAACACCTAGAACTTCATCTTGACAAGCAATCTTCCACATATATTATATCCCACCGAGGAAAGACGATGTGTCACAATTCAAAGTACCAACATATGGGAAATAATCATTGGAAACCTCACCAATAACACATAGTGTAAGTGTGGAAGGAGACATGCTTGGTAAGGTCATTCCCCTCAAGTTTATGGATCATGATATCACAAATGAGTAAAAAATTTTCGAGATGGACAGGGAAAGTAATTTTTCACTAAGAGCATATTGGGAATAGGAGAGATAGTGTTGGAAATATAGGTGTGGGAAATAGGACTCGATAAGTCGGGAATATTGAACCTACTAGAGGTTCCACACTTTGGATGCATCCTGGAAATCAATGCATGTGTTAAGTTACTATTGAGTTCCATCCATGGGGGTACATTGTGGCTTGACCCACAAGTGTCAACTGATACTACATTGATTGTGTGGATTAAATGGCTACTAGAAGAAATATAGGATATGTCCACCTTGTTCAACAAAGCAGGGGAGAGAGCCCTCTCAGAAGCCGTGAAGGAGAAGTTTCACACCTTTAGCAGGGAAGGGGGATTGGATGTCATGAACATCAATGATGGAACTTTTTTTACTTTTCACGTAGTTATTAGAATAAAAATTGTTTTTCAAGTGTCTTAAGTAAAAATTATCGTCCATAGTGATCGCAACCCAAAAAAAAATGTTCCGAAGGGGTCCAAATGAATTGGGCCACCTTCTTGGTCAATCATTTTTGGATAGACTGTATCGAGGCTCAGGATAATGGTATTGAATTTCATTATGCATGGATTTTTATTTTTATTTCATTGGTATTATTGATCCAGGAGGATATTGTTGGCCACCCACCTTGTCCAACTGACTCAAAACAATTTTTTGGCAACTTACTATTTTAGCATTTTTCAGTTCCTGAACTTCCAAGGCCATTTTGAGGGCCTAAATGATGATTTTCCATGATCAAGGACATCAATGATATTCAAAGGCCTTGATTGATCCCCCTAAATGAAATTAATTGTCAATACCTTTCCAATGAGCTACCGTATGCTCAAAACAAAGATCATATGCAAAAGTTACAACCCCGGTAAGTTGATGTACTAACTTACCCCAACAAGGCCCACCTGAATTTTGGCGCTTCATTTCCTAGGGTGGGTTAGGTTTTTGGATTTCTAGGTTTTTGGATGTCTAGGGTTTTGGAATTCTTGTTTATTTTAAAAATGCCTTCAAAGCCTCATTGTACTCATCTTCTCGCAAATGAGTGTAGCCATCACCTCTCTTCTCAGAGATAAGTTGCCACCATTATAGCAAGCTTGTTTTAGTCAATACTTTATAGTTTTCATCATATTTATTATTTAATAGAAGACAATGTTTACTATATATATGTTATTGCTCATTATTTCTTTGTTTTAATGTTATAAATATGTGGTTTCATTTTGTTCTTCTCATAAATTTGGATCAGTGTTATCAGAGCAGTCCACTCCTTGTCATTTTTTTAATGCATGTCCCTAATGCAGTCAAGGTATAGAGAGTTGGGTCTCTATCTTGTTTCTATTGATAAAAATTGCTCTTGCATGCACCAGAAAATTTCCATGGTGGGTGAAAAGAAAGACAACGAGACAGGAGATCCTTTCAAAATCTTGCTCAAGGAAGCCCTTGAGTGACAGAGGAATGAAATGATGGAAAAATTTTCACAAATCCTTCGATGACTGCCGACAAGTGACGCATCCCCCTCAAAAGGAGGTGCCACCCCATTCAAGGTACAAATCAATTTTGATATTCCTATATTTTTAGTTCAAATAAATGTTGATGTCGTAGATAAATGGCTAAAACTTCTAGAAGGGTATTTTTCTGTCCACAACTTTTTCGATAGAGAAAATATTACATTTGCGCTCCTTAAGGCCGTCCCCTATGTCAAATGTTGGTGGGAGACTTTCTGTGAGAAAAATGAAATAAAGGGATCCACATTATTTCTATTTGCACCCACTTAGGGTTCCTTCAATGATGTTATTAAGGAACAATACTATCCTATTGGAAGTTATGAGGACTTGTATACAAGATGGACCACAATGCAGTCGAAAAGAGAGGAAATTGTTGATACTAAAAGGGGGGTGAATCAATATCAAGTACATTTTAGAGCCTTTTCCAACTTATAATTAAACCATTCAATTATATCCAATGAGAAATGAACAATATTATAAGATTTACACCAATACACCACAATACACCATGCACAATATATGAGAAATAATCAATAGTTATTGTTCAAGGGAAGTAATGACTTCCAGAGGTAGCTACGGCTTCCAAATGTAAAGGGAGGGATAAACCTCCAAGAGGAAGATACAATCTTCCAATATCAAGAGAGAGTTGAACTCACCATCCTTTCCCCTTCCTTCCACCCAAGAATATATGAGAGATAATAAAACTTTATTTTATATCATCACCATCAACCAATCATCACATAGAACCTGATAATGCTTCCTGAGAATTCTTCAATTCATGCAATTATTCAATTCTTGGATTACTCTAATCTTGTATATAAAATTACTCAATGTATTCTCTGAAACGCATCCAAGTTTCACTCCTCGAATCCTCCTCAAAAAGAAGTTATAGAAAGAATGGTAGACTTTATTCAATTCTAGTCTATTCTAGAGAGTGAACTTGCACATAATGCCCCATGCTCAATAATTAACATCCAATTTTGAAACACACACACAAGAAACTAAAGTCCATACGATTTCCAATGAAATTTTTCCCACGTCAGTTGGATTCTCTATGAAGAAGGTATGACTATTTTACCCAGAACACTTGTTTATTGACTAGCTTCAGGACTGGTCACAAACCCTATCTTCCATAGAGTGTATCTCCATAATTATAGTGAATAGAGAGCTTAAATTTTTACCACAAGTACCTTGATATGTCTTATCAATACCATAGCAATTTCACCATTTGAATCATTCTAGAAAAAATGTTATAGAAAAAATGGTAAGATGACCTGAAAATAACATACCTTAGAACACATCACCAAAAGACTTCATCCTCCTTTGAAATCCGTCCTTCTTTACTTCTAATTTACTCTGAAATTCAACTTGTATCAAATGAATGTATAATGATGTGTATTTATACCATTTATTTCACTTCCTTTTAAAATTAGGGCCAACCTGACACTTTCTTATTTTGTAATTCTTTTCTTTAATTATCTTAAGGGCCTACATGTACTTCCTTCTTCAATTCACTTTGTCATCTTCAAAAATTCATTTATCCTCAACCATGAGGATCCACATGACAAGACACATACCACCAGAAACAACATGATGTATACTATCCATCCATGGGTTTTGTATATGCATGTGTATTGTCCTTCATGTCCAAATACCTTCATCAATCTTGCGGTCCAAAACCCATGACTAGGGTTGACATCAATGAAAGCAACCAATCTTCCAACAATCTCCCCCTTTGTCATTGATGGAAACACGCATGCTCCCCCTATCATCATGATCCCAATTTCTCTCCCCCTTTGACATCAATGGAAAATATTAGGGCTGCTCCCCCTAAGTTTAATGGAAAGATGTAACTCTCTTCTTTGGGGCTGCTCCCCCTGAACATGTGGAACTCAATAATACTTCATCCTTATTTTTTGTCTTTGGGAATTTTTCTTCCTTAGAATCCTTTTGTGTGGCTTTTTTCTTCTATCTGTTCTTCATGTCTAGGATGTGTATGTTGTTCAATATTCTTGTTGCAGTTGCAACCAATCTTCCTAAGTTATTTTCTCTAATTTTACATTTTCAGGAGTCAAATGTAAGAGTGTATCCTTGATCACACATTTTACTAACACTGAGTAGATTATGATTCAAGTCTTCAACCAATAGAACATTATTTTCTTTTACATTTTTTCTTCCAAGCTCTGCTACACCTTCTCCAAGTATTTTGGTAGATGAGTCATCTCCAAATGCAACATTGCCACCCTTTCTCTTCAAGATGATGAATTTGTCTTCATCCCCGGTCATGTGTGAAGAACACCCATTGTCTATGTACCATTCATCTTCTTCTTTAGATTCTTCAGCGGTTAATGCTATTTGACAATCTTCATTGTTTGGAATCTCTTTCCTTCTCCATATTGTGGTTGGCATAGGGACATCTTCATTCATATATATGCAATCTCGTGCTTTGTGACCAAGATAATTGCATTTGTAGCATACAATATTTTTTCCATCAATGGGTAAAATGAATTATAACTTATGTTGACAAATCAATGATTATTTCCATATCTTTTGTTTACACCATTCATGTTTCTTGTGTATTTGTTCCTTTCATTGATTCTACAATTAATTGCCTTTTGTCCAAAATTTTTGCAAGTATAACAATGACCAAGAAAGAAATTTTGATACCTGGGAGTAAGTGACCTTCTTTGTGATGTAGTCCATCTGGATTCATGATCTACTATTATGTAGTTTCCTTCATTCTGATTGAAGCTTCTTTGATTCCTGAAGGTAGGAGATCTTCTTGGATATTCATCTCTTTTGTAGTCATTCCTTCTTTCTGGTATCATGGTCCACTTCTCATCAACTATCTATGTAGCTCTTTCTTCAACCTTCTTGTTGGTATTTTCATCTTCTTTGTATGAAGTTTCACCCATGCATCCAAGATGTGTTAATTCTTTTGGCACTTGAGAGTTTATTAAGCTCTTCCTCAATGAGACAACTTTGTGTTCAAGTTTCTCACAATCTTCTTCTTTCTTTATCATTTGGACCTTCTTTACTTATGTTATTATTATTGTTTCTTCGAGTAGAGTTTTAAAAGAAATGGTTTCTTCTCTTAGTTTCTGAAAGTATTCTAATTGTTTCTTTAAGCTTACAATTGTCTTTTCATAATTACCCAATTCACTTCTTAGTTTTCTACGCATGTCTTTGAGCTTGCTATTTTCAATCTCAACATGCTTCAACTTTTTAAGATTCTCATCTTCTTGTTGAATCATTTCTACTTCATGATTTTCTTCTTCTTCGTTGTCATCTCTTTCAATCCTTGGATGAGGACATTCAAGTTCAACATGTCCTACTCCTTCACAATTAAAGCAAAAGAACTGACCTCTATTTTCTTCTTTGAAATCTAAGATGTTGTAATCTTCTTCAACTTCTTCTTCTTCTACTTCTTCCCTTGCATACAGTTCTTGTAGCTTGTCCCAAAGCTCTTTTGTTGATGCACATGATCCCATCTTGGATTTCACTGAATCTGTCAATCCATCCAGGATGGTATATATTGCTAGTTTGTTGTTCCTTTTTGCTTCCTTCTGAGCTGTAGTCTATGGTTTCTTCAAAGCATTGTATCTTGAAGAAAATGAGAACCAAACATCTGCCCCAAGAGATTTCAAGTAAGATTTCATTCTATTCTTCCAGTATTCAAAATTGCTTCCATCAAATGGTGGAATCCCATTTGGAATGTTGCCTTCCATTTCTGCATAGGATCTTCCTTCCACTGTTTAAACTGTATTGAAGATAACCCGCTCTGATACCAATTGTTGATACTAAGAGGGGGGTGAATCAGTATCAAGTACAATTTAAAACATTTTTCAACTTATACTTAAACCATTCAATTATATCCAATGAGAAATGAACAATAGTATAAGAGTTACACCAATACACCAC
>ML792042.1:325965-354236 GCA_009831015.1 Picea engelmannii
TGCCCCTTCCTTCCACCCAAGAATATATGAGAGATAATAAAACTTTACATTAAATCATCACCATCAACCAATCATCACATAGAACCTGATAATGCTTCCTGAGACTTCTTCAATTTCTTCAATTCTTCAATTATTGGAGTACTATGATCCTATATATAACATTACTAAATGTATTCTCTAAAACTTCTCCAAGTTTCACTCTTTGAATCCTCCTCAAAAATAAGTTATAGAAAGAATGGTAGACTTTATTCAATTTTAGTCTATTCCGGAGAGTGAACTTGCACAGAATGATCTGCACTCAATAATTAACATCCAATTCTGAAACTTGCACACAAGAAACTAAATTCTGTACTATTTCTAATGAAAATTTTCCCACGTCATTTGGATTCTCGATGAAGAAGTTATGATTATTTTAACCGGAACGCTTGTTTATTGACTAGCTTCAGGACTGATCACAGACCCTATCTTCCACAGAGAGTATCTCCATAATTATTACAAATCTAGAGCTAAAATTTTTACCATAGGTACATTGATATGAATTCTCAATACCATAACAATTTCACCATCTGAATCGTTCTAGAAATTTTTTTTTAGCAAAAATGGTAAGATGACCTGAAAATAACATACCTTATAACACATCACCAAAAGACTTCATCCTCCCTTGAAATTTGGCCTTCTTTACTTTTGATTTACTCTGAAATTCAAATCGTATCAAATGAATGTATAATGATGTGTATTTATACCATTTATGTCACTTCCTTTTAAAATTAGGGCCAACCTGACACTTTCTTATTTTGTAATTCTTTTCTTTAATTATCTTCAGTACTTCCTTCTTCAATTCACTTTGTTATCTTCAAAAATTCATTTCTCCTCAACCATGAGGATCCACGTGACATGCCACATACCACAGGAAACAAAATGATGTATACTATCCATACATGGGTGTTGCATATGCATGTGCATTGTCCTTCATGTCCAAATACCTTCATCAATATTGTGGTAGAAAACCCATGACTAGGGTTGTCATCAATGTCAACAACCAATCTTCCAACACAAATAGTGCCAGAGTTCATGACTGTCTTCCATATCTTGCGCACCAATATGGATATCAAAGGTTTTGAGAGACATATGGTTCTCATGTACCGCGAAGTTCTGCATTGATACATCTATACAAAAATGGATTTTTTGGACATCTCATCCTTGGGTGCGGCCTATCGATATGTCGTCAAAATCGAGAAGAAGTTGAAACAAAATATGCGATCGTTTGGGTCTAGGAACCCCTCACAGTAGAAAAAAGGAAAGGGAATCTCCAACCCACAGAAAAAAAGACAGAGAAAATATGTGCAACCTCAGGAAAACCAGTCTAAACCAGAAGCAAACAAGGATAATAGGAAGACGAAGAAAGATATCAGGAAGTGGTGCCACTTCCATAAGAGCCCCTAGAATAACACTGTTGATTTCCACTCAAAGAAGTCATTGTTGGTTGAGGTAAAACACTTTGAATCAGATGCAGGTTCTGACTCTGAGTTAGAACTAGAAAAGGGGAGACAGATCAATGATGCAAAACCCAGTGCCACCTTTTCTACCACCAATATCTAGCCCGATGAACTTGATGTTCTAGAGGAAGGCAATCACCTATTTCATTAAAAGATGTGGGTAAAAATCATTCCATTGTAATTCATCATTGATAGAGGTATCCATAAGAACCTCATCTCATTAGATTTAATCAAGAGGCTAGCACTACTGACAATGTTGCACCCACATCCCTACACCATCAGATTGCTCCATCAAGGAAGTGATCTTTGCGTTAGCCAATAGTGTCAACTATCGTATGGAATCACGCCATTCAAAGATGAGGTATTTTTTTATGTTTCTCCCCTTGACATTTGTGATGTTCTATTGGTCCAATATTATTTATGGAAACTCTATATTGTATATGAGTCTAAGCCTCGCAGTTTTATAACTACTTTGAACAAAAAAATTGTACATGATATCCGAGGTAGTCCCACCTAGTGTTATTTCCTTGATCTTTGCCACGCAATGCAGGAAGGTAATTTCTCATATTGGGAATTTTGTATTATCCATGATTCACTCTCAAAGTGAGCGAAAGGTTGCAACCACATCCATGGCCTTCGTGGCTCACTCTTCACATAGCAGAAGAAAGTGGATAAGGTCATGGAAGAATATAAATACATCTTCTCATCACCTACTGGGGTACCTTTGCACTGCCATGTCAAGCATCCGATTGATCTGACCCTAATGGGCCATTCTATCACCGCTCTTTGCTATAAAATGAGGAAATCAAACATCATATCCAAGAACTACTCCACAAGGGCCACATCCGATCCATATCATCACCTTGTGGAATCCCAATTATGTTTGTGCAGAAGAAAGACGAGACTTGGTGACTCTACATTGATTATCGTGCCCTAAATCAAATCACAATCAAGAACTGTTACTTGATTCCCCGAATTGATGATCTCCTTGATCATCTCAAGGAGGCCAAATAATTCAATAATATTGATCTGAAGTCTGGCTACCATCAGGTCTCAATAGAACCAACAGATGTATGGAAAACTACCTTCAAGTCAAAAAAATCTATTTTTGAATGGCTAGTCACGCCATTTAGTTTGACAAATGCCCCAACAAATTTCATGATGATGATGGAAGATATCTTGCGGCCTTTAATTAATTCTTTTGTGGTGGTGTATCTGGATGACATCCTCATATACAAAAAGACTTGGGTGGAAGACTTGCATCATATTCAATAGGTTCTGCACACTCTACGATAGCATAAGCTATATGCCAACTGGGAATAATGATCCTTTGACATCGAAAGGGTCAAGTATCTAGGTTACATATTTTATGCACATGGTGTGCATGTTTATCCAACCAAGATCCAAGTCATTCGTGACTAGCCAGCCCCAACCACACTCACTGAGCTTCATATCTTCTTAGGCCTTGCCAATTTCTATCGAAGGTTTGTGTTGGGATTATCCCATATTGTAAGGAAAAATTTGTGTGGTTCATATCCCAACAAAAGGCGTTCAATGATCTAAAGTAGCGCTTGTGCTCTTCCCCAATGCTTTCATTATCTGACCTTCAACAACCCTTTGATATTGAGACAAATACTTTAGACTATGTTGTTAGCACAGTCATCACTCAACACAACCACCCCATGGCCTATCATAGTGAGACACAATTAGATTTCATACTTAATTACCCTACTCCATTGTGTAATCTTGCTGCCAGTGGAGGCATTACATTCTCAGGAAGGAGACAGTCATCCACACTAATCATAATTCATAGCAGATCATGTAGACACAAATAAAATTGCAGAATGGCCTCCATCATAAGTGGTCAACATATTTGAAACATTTCCACCTCAACATCAAGTATAAAATAGGAAATACCAACCGAGTCACTGATTACCTCAGCCAACCTCCAGTGGAAAGACTTACCAAATTGCTCAGTTATTGTGGCCACGAGACCTCCAGATGGCCCGACCTCTATGAGATAGATATTGACTTCGCCAACACCAACTAGATGTTGGGCACAAACATAGTTGTCACCAATTTCCATCTTCAGGACAGGTTGTTGTTCCATCGGGGCCATCTATGTGTTCCATCAAGTGAGCGAGTGAAGATGATTTGGGAAGCCCACTATAGTCGGGAGGTAGGACACTTAGGCATGGAAAAGATAGTGGTAGTGTTGTAGGTACATTTCTACTGGTCGAAACTTCGATAAGATGTCAACAAGTATATTTGATCCTCCACAACATGTGCTATTGCAAAACCAAACATCAAGAAACAAGGCCTCTACACTCATATGCCTACTCCTTATAGGCCTTGGTAATCCATCGCAATGGACTAAATGTTATGCCTTCCATCCACCAAGCAGGGAAATGATTTTGTTTTTGTGGTTGTTGATTGGTTTTCAATGATAACAATTATGGCCACCTACAAGAAGAGCATCATAGCAGAGGCAACTAGCAAGATATTCTTTGAATAAGTGTGGGTACACTTTGGGATCCCACAAACCATTATCTCATATTGGGACAGTCAGTTCCTCAACACATTTTGGTCTATCCTTTGGTCATTGTTGGACACCAATCTCACCAAGTCCACTACCTTCCACGCCTAGATGGATGGCAAAACCGAGGTCCTCAACTAGATGATCATCCACATCCTGCACATGTACAATTCTAAGAACTCCCACACCTGGGATGAGATTCTTCCCTATGTTTAGCACATCTACAACAAAACTATACACATCTCAACCGACCACAAACCATTTCAGGCGGTGTTGGGATTTCAACCATTGGGTCCCATGGTAATTGCACTACCCCTTGCGACAACCCAAAAAGAAACGTCACATGCTCCAACTGGAGCTGATAAATACACTAGGTTCATTGAGTGGATCTAGCACATCCACCAACATGTTTAGGATATTTCACAGAATTCCAATGCCAAGTACAAGTAATGCCATGATTAACAGGTGCCACCCCAGTTTCAGGTGGGAGAGAAAGTTTGGTCGCACTTGCAGAAATAACACTTTACACAACCTCATAGAAATCTTCATCCACTCTGTTATGGGCCCTACACCATCACCAAAGCTATGGGTGACAGTGATTTTGAGCTCAACCTTCCCCCGTTCTTTATCTTGCACCCAATATTCAATGTGGACCTCCTTTGACCTTATTTCCCACAATTATTAGACACCTCTAGGAGAACAATTGACACCAACAGAGCTCAAACCTGACTACATGTTATAGGAATTCATTGATCATATCATGGAAACAAAGGTCAAGGTAACTCACCACTAGAATATCCAGCCCTATTAGGTTGTTAAAGCAGGGTGGCTCCCACACTAAGGCAAGTGGCTCACCCAGGGTCAAATTTAGCATAAATTTCCTCATCTTATGGGGACACTAAACAAAATGGAGATCATTTCTTCCTAAGGGGGGGGGGATTGATCTAGGAGTATCTTCATGGCCACCCACCTTGTCCAACTGGCTCAAAACAATTTTTTGGAAACTTACTATTTTTAGCAGTTTTTCAGTTCCTGAACTTTCGAGGCCATTTTGATGGCCTAAATGATGATTTTTCATCATTAGGAACCTCAATGATATCGTAAGGATCTAATTTATCCCCCTAATTGAAACTCCTCCTCAATAAATTTCCAACAAGATATTGTGCACTCAAAATAGAGATCGTATTTAAACGTTGCGACCCTGGGAAGTTGATGTACTAACTTACCCCAACAGGGCCCACGTGACTTTTGGATCTTCATCTCCTAGGGTTAGGTTTTTGGATATATACATTTTTTTCATTGTTGTTTATTATAAAAGTTCCTTCAGAACCTCATTGTACTCACCCTCTTGCGAATGATAAGAGTTGTCACATCTCTTCTCAGAGATAAACTTCCACCATTCTAGCAAGCTTGTTTCAGCCTGCATTTTACAGTTTTCAACATATTTCTTATTTAATCAAAGCCAAGTTTTATTGTATATTTTTTATTGTTCACTGTGTCTCTGTGTTAATATTATAAATCTATGGTTTCATTTCATCCCGCTCATAAATTTGGATCAAGGATGGTAGGAACTGAGATATTACCAATGCATGGGAACAACCAGTAAAGGTAATGTGGTCGTGTGGTATGTGAACTTATGGAATATGCCAAACAAAAGGAGTCAATAGGAAAATAATGTTACATTTTTCGTATACTTTGATAACATGAGGTATATAATTGAAAATACACCATGCATCACAACTGAGACAGTAGAAACCTACAAGGATATTGTTCGATTCAAATCATGGATGCATCACATGTATGTGCAAGAGAAGAAGGGCCCTCCACGTCAGTGGTTTCCAAAAAAATATAAGTTGACAACAAAGGACGTAGGAATGATCATGAATGGTTGGGAATATGGGTGGAAAAACCCAATAGAATAAACAAGCCACCCATAGGATGAATAAGAATAGGACAAGGGTGATGAAGAACTGGATGAGGGGTAGGGGAATGACCAGAAAAATGGTGCACGAAACACACATGGCTCATCAACAACAGAGGCACAACATAAAATCCCCATGGAATTAGTCAAATGAAAGGATAAGGGGAAGGATGCAGCAAAAGGTGTGCGCAAGAATACCAAAGTGCACAAGGTACCCCCATTCTATAATTTGACATATGACGACATGGAATAAATCGTCTACCAAGTATGGGATGTTGTAAAGGAAGTCATTGACGAAGTGACAAGGAAATAAGAAAAGAAGCACCGGAAGGTGTAGGATCAGTTTATAACACTACAAAAACTCTTTGAACCATCGATAGTAACACCATAGCACATAGCGGGAGGACAACCAATAAAATTTTCGATAGAGGAAGCACACATTGTTCATCTAGTATTGAATGAGCTAGTAGAGGGGCACAGGACATTACAAATCCGAATATTCTCAATTGAGTTACCAAAACCGAAAATACAAAAATGGATGAAGAAAGTGAGCTACTTGAACATATTGGTATCAAGGATTTCCATACACTTATTACAAACCTTAAAAATAGGAATTTTGCATGAGATTAGGCTCCGAGGAGATGAAGCACACCGGGAACTGACCAAAGTAATGAATGAAAAGGATCAGTTGGAGAAACAAAATGACACTGGGCTCCAATAAAAGAGATATTTTGAAGGTAGAGTGGAAGCAGTAATGAAATACAAGAATGAGGCCAAGGAAAGTCTAAGGAAATAGCCAAAGGAAAAGGAGGAACCTCAGATTATGGTGCAGAAAATGAAAGTGGTCATCCAAAAATTGTACAAGTAATTTATTTTGGAAGTACCAATAGTAGTAGAGGCTACTATGGAAGAGGAGGTATTGAAGATTGGAGAAGTCATCAAAATATTTTGATCACATATTGAGGACCTACAATTGCGATGTATGTCGGGAACGCCACTAGAGGAACGAGTAGGAAGGGAAAGAAAAACATTGATAGACATCACCAACATAAAAAAGGTGGAAGAAGAATGTGTGAAACTCTGTCGGGAAATTGAGAAAATATGGACAGAACTAGTCGAAGATACAGAGATGAAGGTCAGATTAAGGGAAGCAAAGGAAGAGGCCTAGAAAGTGTTATAGAATATGAACACCCTTCCATTGCCAGAATGAATGATGACCATTTTTCCGCAGAGGTAGTCATACATGGAAGTGGAACAGATGAGGGATCCTTAGAATATAATTCGACAACAATTAGGAACATTGTAGGATGAAGCATTGAGGGTGATAGGAGAATTTACATTGCGTAGGGAAAGGTGAAACAAGAAACACATGAGACAGAGGAAACAATTACGTCCTTGACTGTGCAGGGTGTAGTAGAGATTGTGGAAATAGAGGCAATGATACTAAATTGAGTTGAGGTCACTAAGGAAGCCTCCCAAAATTTCATCGAGGCATGGAGGAGCAGGAAACAGGCATAAGTGGCTCAGGACGAGCCACAGGTGAGTGTTGGGGGCATGTGGCACAAGAATTTCGGAAATAATATACCTAAAAATACTAAGTATTAAAGATATACGCAAAAGAATAAGGAATACTTAGTAGTGCGCAGTTGAGGCCAACCCAGGAGTATAGTGCGCAGAGAGAAGAATATGGCAGAAGAATAAAATAGAGGAATACAACAGAGAGAATAATAAAGGAAAATAATAAAGTAGATAATAAAGGAGGAGAAGAAGAAAGATGGTGAAAAGAAAGGATGAAAGCCAAGGGTAATAAATATAGAAGGACACAAAAAAGTAAGAATAAGAACACCCAGAGTGAAAAAGCAACATGCATATGGAAACGCAAGTGAAAGAAACCCGAAAAACAAGTTAACTTGAGTTCTCATGTATTGTAATATGATTTTGCGGATAAAAAAAATGGTTTTTTAAGCCCTAGAATGTATGTATAAATATGTAGTGGGTTGGGAGAATAAGGGTTCTTCACAAGAGATACTATGGATCTTGTTCAAAGTTGTCGAGAATTCCCATTAGTAAGAAAAGTGATATGATAGGATGAGAAGCAGAGAGTCTATGTCTGAATGTTGAGGAGGTGATGTAGAGAGAGAGAGAGAGAGAGATAAAGCCTTGAAATGCAGAACATCTAGGTTAGGAGAAGGAAAATATAACCATGATGTATCTTTGTAAGTGCAGTGTGCAAGCGTGAGAAAATTACCCTAAATCATAGTAAATAAACCAGTCATTGTGGATGTAGCCCAGAGTTTGGAGAACCACATTAACTACTCTATTGAACATCTTTTGTTTGATTGTTCATGGATTCTTTCTAGATGCATATTAGAATATATTTTAATTACGTGTAATCATTGCGCAATATTTACGATTGTTATAGAAACAATTTTATGTTGTAACCCAGAGTATAATAGTAATATGAATCTAAATTCACTAAGTAGCTAACGAAGAACAAAGAAAACAAAACAAATAAGTAGTAATGAATAGAATGATAACCTCCCATTCCCTCAGTACTGTATAAACCTGGTTCTTGTATTCCCAATAGATACCTTGGGTGATACTTCATCTGCATGCTGGTGATTCTGAAAGGACTGACGTTTGAAGGGTTTTTGTTGGTGAAGATAAATTTGAACCTAGAGTCTTATAACCACACACAAATCAAAGAGGTAAGAAGGTATGTAATTGTTTCCCAAGGATTATCATGGCATTGTATCATTGTTCATTTGTAAGTTCCACCCTTGAAGAGGCAAATTAACAGTGCTCACCTTTTGGATTATCATTAAAGAGTTCTATTTCTACAAGTTCTATAATCTTGTTTTGTTTCTTTTATTTCCTGTAATTTGAATTTATGCATATATTGATGTTAAATCCTTTCCTTATAAAATATAATCTAAAACACCACCAAAAAAAGTACACATAATCTCAATAATACTATCCCTCTTTACTCAAATCCAAAATGGGATGGGTCAACTAACTCCTCTATTGAAATAATATTATTTCAAAAAGTTGGTATTGATATGGTAGTTGGTGGTGTTGCACCAAGTTATATATAAGATATGTTACAATCACAATTTCATCCCAAATGAGGTCCTATAAAAAAAAATGGAGAGAGAGTTTTCATGTAGTAATTTCTAGTTTTCTCAACAAATTCATAATAAATAAATTTGGAAAAATATAAAGGAAAGGGGTGGTAGGTATAGGAAGGGGGAGGGGGGTGGGGGGTGTGTAGACCATATATAATTTTGATGGACAATAGGAATTAGAGTGTGCCTATGGATTTTGAATAGTAACAAATAATGACGTAGAATGAATCATAGCCTTCCAAGGACTATTAATGCTTAAGGAGAAAGGGGTTGACGATAATGGTTGGATATTCATCGATCATCATAAGGTAATTATCCCATCAAACCTCTCTTCAAAATGTTCACCTTTCATATATTATTCAAAGGACTATTGAATCAGCTCAAAGCTTCATAAAAAAATGATTCTTCCAAGTTTTATGAGTGCAAAATAAAGGGGTCAAACTCTAGGCCAATCTAGGAGGCTTAATGAATGACCAATTAATCATGGTAAATAGGTTGGCCGCTTATTTTATTCCTCTTCCATGAAATTGTTATTCATTTAGATCAGGATGTAATTCATAATAAAGTGTCTCATCATCCAAGTGTAAAGGGACAAGGAGTTATGGCTCCTACAATGCTCAATCCACCACTATCACTCTCTGTCAATGTATGAGTTGATGAATAGTAAATTTAGCAACTAACTCTTCCATGTGTGTTTATTTTTATTTCTTGGTTCATTAGGTATAATTTCATGATTCTCATTCTTTCTCCTAGCCGACAAGATATTAAGTAATTTCATCGATTTTTATTTTTTTTTGAATTGGTAGAGGCATTGCATAGTATTAATTTAGTAGGAAATGGTACTCAATTTAGGGGATACTCAATATAGAGTACCTATATATATGTGAAGGAACTCTCTCATACCATTCTAGGGGAAATTTTTGTGTCCTTTGTCAAATTGTAGAGTTCAAACATGGGGTTACAAATTTCCAATGACACGTAGCTAAGTCCAAATGTTTTTGATGAATTGAACCATCAAATCACATATTTCACAATATTCTTGGATCAAAAGATCAAAATATCAAATATGAGAATCAATT
The DNA here is from genome assembly GCA_009831015.1 of Picea engelmannii. NCBI lineage: Eukaryota > Viridiplantae > Streptophyta > Pinopsida > Pinales > Pinaceae > Picea > Picea engelmannii. Next base: position 336,123 of record ML792042.1, read on the forward strand.
TTAGGATTAGTGTGTGGTGGAAATTACCACCCAACTGTTGGAACTAAATCATCTATAAGAAGAGGTCATAGAATTCATGAAGATTCAATAGAATAAGTATGTGGAGATAGAATCTGAATATGTCTCTTTTCATTATTTGGTTTATAGAATTCCATATCATTTTCAACTCCCCTACGAGGTGATATTTTCACCTCTCCTTGTCCCCCTACTCCATGACCTCTACTTATGTTGGAAACTCCTCTCACTATGGTTCTTGTTTATATTGGTGGATGTTTTATGTGAAGTTCTCCCGGATAAAAGAAAAAAACATGGAAACACAGTTAATGGAGGTATATTTACACACTCAAGTGGCCATAGTAGTAAATTCGATTTAAGGGAAAAATATTTACTTATGGTTTATACTTATCATGATTATGGTTTATACTTATCATGATTTGTGATATATTTTGGTTGAGTTGTATCAATTTATAAGGTAGTATACTTGCGATGTTTATTGTTATAAAATCTAGGTATCCAAGGATAAGAGTTTTTGGCAAAAACACTACATGTTTTTGTTAATAGGTTCTTGAAAAACTCAAACCATGAGGTATCACAATGTTATCTAGTTTAGTCATGTCTATTCCTAATGAAAAACAAATTGTTATTGTGTGTATGTATATGTGCATGTGCACACATGCACGTGTGGGAACCACATCATGGTATAGGAACACACTGCATGCACCATAAAATAAATCATAAACAAATGAGGACGTGAACTTTCAAGATTAAAAATTACATAATATAGGATTTTTAACCTTGATATCCTCTACAGGGATGTCAAAAAAAAATACCTTCACGTTTTCACTCTTTATGGCTACATCACTCATAGGAACTTTTCAAACCCCGAAATTTTATTTCTTGTCCTCTTAATAGTTTTGTTTCAAACTCTACTCAATAGTCCAAGTTACCTATATATGATCACAAATTGAAATCTCAATCTCTAACCTCATCATCATTCACTGACTACTAATGTTGTCACTTTGAATTTTAATTATTTGGCTTTACAACCATTAATGTTAATATTTCCATTTTAAGGTACTATATTAAAATAAATCACTATAATAAAATAGGAAAAAAGAATTTGTTCATTAAAAAATTTCCTAATATAAAAACTATGATAAAAAAGTTAACTATTTAAAAAAAATTAAATTAACTAAGAAGTTTTATAAATTATTTGAAAATAAGAAGTTCTCTAAATTATTTAAAAATAAATTTAATTATAGGTTCACATCTCATAATATAATAAATTAATAGTTTCATTAAATAAAAACATAACATAAGATTCTCATTAGATAGAAACATAACATAAAAAAACATCAATATAGAAGCATAACATAAAAGCACATCCATAACTTTACAAATGTGCACAATGCCTTCCTCCTTGATATATGCACTATATGTTGATATTTTGGCAGTTGTAGGAGGTATTAACCTCCACGTGTAACCCTGACAAGAATATAATATTCTAGGAAGCAAGAGAAACACTAAGATCCTTGAACATAACCCTAGAAGACAAGTCGACTAAAGAAAATAATTAATACTGATTTTCTAGCCTCTAGAAAGAGAAGTCGACCGAGAAAGCTAAGAAAGAGCAGTATAAATACAAGATTCCAGAGCTCATTTGGACACACATAGCTCGCAACTGTAGAAATTTAGTAAGTGTGCAAGTTTGAAGAGTAGTTGCAGTTGCAGCTACTACAACTTTTATTTTCGGTTTTAGTCTTGGACTTTCTCTTGGTTATGGTTTGAACTTTCTACCTTGTGCTCTATATCTAGAGATAGGTACGGTATATTAATTATCTATTAGTTCTAGGGTTTTCTTCTGGAATTATTCTCTCTGTTAAGGTTAAGGTGCTTGAGGGTGGCTTAGGCCTATGGTCGGGTGAAAATATTGTTATATTGTCTATGGTGAAATGAGCACACCTATTTTTGTAACAGGTTATGGGACCACACTATCTCCAGACAGTCTAACCACTGGAAGATAGATTGGGAGGATTTTCTCAGCTATAGTTGTGGTTGCAGTCAAAGTTTTTGATGCAGCAACGAAACTGTAACCCTCTTGTTGTGGCACATTAAGTGAAGAGATTGACCTAATTTCTAGATAGCCTAGTGCACCCTAACTTATCATGCCTCCTTATATTCTCAACAACCTAAGACATCAATTTTGAGTTTTTGGTCAAAGTCAAAGGTTGACCAAGTCACAGTTAAAGGTTGATCAAGTCAGAGCAGTCATGACTTACTCTATGAAGTCAGAAAAAAGTTAGAAGGGGATTCTAACTTTAGAGTATGGAAAACAAGGATTGACCTCATCCTTTCCAAGAATAAAGTGTTGGATATCGTGAAAGGAAAGATCATGAAACCACAGTTTGAAGAAGGAAAAGAGAAAGAACCTTAGAAAGTTGCAATTATGGAGAAGCTCAAGGAAAATGACATCAATGCCATGATTATCATATTGGACTCTCTAAAACACAACTTGATACCCAAAATCTCTCATCTTGACTCATATAATAAGATGTATGATGCCCTAACTAATATCTTCCCAGACAGAAACATTGGACAAGTAATGAGTACCCTTAAAGTACCCTTGGTTGTCCATGTACATCCATGATCCCATGATGGAAGGAAGAAGTTGGAATATTCAGGTCATGGAATCTATAGAAGACTCCATGGACCAAAGAGATAAAAAGAAACATGAGGAAGAACATGAAGATCCCAAGAAAGAAAGAAAACCTAGAACAAATAGTTATTATACCGGGAATCACAAAGACTACCAGCTTGGTTTGAACCCACTAGAAGAAATCAAGTAGAAGAAATGGAAGTTATGATAAAGAAAAATGTATGTAAGAAAATGTGAAAAGAAATTATGAATGGAAGAATTGTGAGATTCAAAATTTCTTCGAGAATAAGAGAAAAAACTATTATGACAACTCGTTCCAATAAACCAAATATACCTCATGTAGTATCCATGGATTGGAATTTATATATAAAAGATTGTTCTTCCCAAATAAAGAAAATTGAGAAAGAATCTTATACCAGAAAGAGACTCGTGTAAGAAGATATAAGAAGACATTTTATGGATTCAAACAATTTGATACAGAGTATCTTATATATAGCAGAAGCGTGGTGAAAACCTTCTATGACAGAAATAGTGTATTAGAAAACCTTATGGGATGATGGATTGCTAATCCATGACAAAATCTCATGATGACAGAAGAAGTGTTACTTGGATATGTTTCAGTTTGAGATTTGCCACGATGTCATCAGCTAGAAGGAGATAGAAGTACTGAATTCAACCATGATATATTGTAATGATCATAGTTATGTGAAGCCTTCATAGAAAACTAGTGCTCCATGACAGACTGAATTACATTGAGATCAAGAATTTTATTCTCCATGATAAAGTTTAGAAGAGTGAAGTGGTTCTCTAGTATATCTCCATCGATGAGAAGATAGAAGATATTTTGGTAAAGCTTGTGTCCAAGATGAAAAGTTTGCGTACTTAAGAAACAACCCAAGGTTTGTGGGGACAACCTCCTTATTGAAAAAGGAAGATATTACTACTGAGTTGGGAGGGAGAACTGATATGTAATTGATTTATGGACAATCATTTTTCAATTCGAAAAATGGTACAAGATGAGCATTTTTCTTCCAGTTTGCAAAGTGGTTTGATATTTATGATGGACAAGAATTTTCTAGTTCGGAAAATGGTCCAGATCGGACAATCGTTTTCATATTGAAAATGGTCTAATAAATTGTTGATGTACCATAGACAACAATTCCCCTTCTGGCCAGTGTGGGGGAATGGTCTGGGATAGTCATTATTCTTGGTAGTCACTCTAAGTAGTGGCCAAGTAGAATGGTCTACCTCGTTGGGAATTCATTCTTTTGAATTTCACATTTGTGAGTAGTTTCGAAGAATGGTATGTTTTGGAAGTTGATGCAGGACAGTCATTTCCATTAGGAAATGATCCAGAAAGTCATTCCCTATCACAGATGCATTATCTCCAGGTCTCAATATGATTAGTGCCAAAGGAATGGCCTAGTGAGGTGAATGTTCTAGGTTCAAGAATCAGGGACAGTCATTCCCTAGGGAAAACTCAGTCTCTCCAAGGTGCACAATGAATAGTGTCAGAGGAATGGCCCAGTTAGGTGAATGATCAAAGCTCAAAAATTAGGGACAATTATTCTTCTATTCTTGAGAAGAATAGACCAGATAGCCCATGTATGATGTTTTACCTTCTGAGAGAAGATGATCTTCCATATCTCACAGAGGTGAGTGGAAGAATGGCCCAGATGACATAATTTATATCATGATATTGTTTTATGCAGGTTGATATTAGATGATATGATTTCTATGGAGACTGTATGTCTTTGGATAGTAGATGTATGATAATGTGGTGGATGTGTTCCATTGGTTGTGACTATGTGTCATTGATTAAGTAGTTGTTTGCTACTTAGTGTTGTTGTGTACCACTGGATAGTAGTTGTGTACTACTATGGATAGACACAGTTTGTTTCCTATTGAATGAATTTTTTTTTATTTCCATGAAGACTATCAGTAGTGTTGGAAATGATTACTATCTAGATGGATAGTCATTGTGCTTGTGGATGGACATTTTACAGGAGGAAAATGGCTGAGGAAATTTATTCTTCTAGGACGTATGTCTGGATTAGAAGAATATTCCTTGTAGCCCATGGTGTGGCTTCCAACATCTGTTGGAATAGTTATTCTTCTAGGAAATATGTCTGATTAAAAGAATGGTTCTTATATCACTCTGTGGAGTAAGTGAATTATTCAACATCATGCATGATTACTCAGATAGAGTATGGCTTTGAGACATGATGTGGTTGATGCTATCAAATGATACTAATAGTGATGATGGTGAACATTATTTGATCATGAGATAGTCTGTGTGGATATGACGATGTTATTGGTTGAATAATTTGTTTGTGCTCAAGATCATTTCCTTTAATACCTCCCTAGCTAGGATGGAGTGTTTATATTCTGGTAGTTGCAGGAGGTATTAACCTCCATGTGTAACCTTGACAAGAATATAATATTCTAGAAAGAAAGAGAAACCCTAAAAGCCTTGGACATAACCCTAGCACACTAGTCGGCTAAAGAAAATAATTAATATTGAGTTTCTAGCCTTTAGAAAGAGAAGTTGGCCCAGACAGCTAAGAAAGAGAAGTTTAAATAGAGGATGCTTGAGCTCATTTGGACACACATGTCTTGCAACTGCAGAAATTTAGTAAGTGCGCAATTTTAGAGAGTAGTTGCAGCTACAACTACTGCAACTTGTATTTTCAGTTTTAGGATTGGACTTTCTCTTGCTTATGGTTTGGAATTTCTGCCTTGGGAGCTAGCTCTGAAGAGAGGTACGCTATATTTATTGGCTATTAGTTCTAGGGTTTTCTTCAATAATTATTCTCTCTGTTAAGGTTAAGGTGCTCGGGGGTGGCTTCGGCATATGGTTGGGTAACAATATTTTTATATTGTCTATGGTGAAATGAGCACACCTATTTTTCTAACACTACCCACTTTGATTCTCACTTCGAGATGGTCAACATATATAAAATCTAATAGAGAAACAAGGGAAATAGCTGAAAAGCATTTAGTCCCTAGCTCTTGAGTGAGAATTATTTCCTTTTTTTGCTTTGCATTATCATTCAACAACACAATTTATTGCTTTCACATTCAACAACACAATTTAGACATTCCCCTGGGCACCTTTGAACAAGGTTTTGTAAGGAAGTTTTCCTCTTGGGAATATTCACTCTATCATCCATTCTACTAAAAGTCATTTTCCAAAGTCAAATGTAGCTACTCCTTAGCCAACTTCGCTGCCTAGTTACCAAACAACCCATTATCTAAGTCGACTATTGGCAATGCATTAGTAGATCACGGTGTAACTGCAATGATAGTATATATTTTGTTTTCCTATAAATAAAGTGTGTATGATGTGTGTAAGGTAGAGTAATGTGATCCACTTGATGAGAAGTAATGTTAAAATATGTTGTCACTACAATGGTAGTCTATATTACGTTTTCCTATAAATAAATCATGTGTGATATGTGTGAGTTAGAGTAATGTTAAGGTAGAGTAATGTGATCCACTTGACAAGAAGTAATGTTAAACTTGTGATAATTGTGTCCAATAAGTCAAGAAATGACTAAATTGTGCAAAAGGGTTGTCCCAACGCAGTGAATATGTTGTTGATGTTTGGACAACATTAGGAATACATTCTCTTAGAATAATAATTAATAATATAATTATTGATTATTAAATATCATATATAATAAGTAAATGATAATAATAAATAGTTATTAATTATTCAAGGGACACATCCTTTCATGGATGGTCACCATATGTTCCCTGTATATATCGAACACTCATCATTGTAATAATATATCGATCATATCCTATATGAAGAAAAACAACATGGTATGAGAGCAGGACTAGGCTTGACTCCTTCACAGGAGGGAGAGTAGAGTAAAATGTTGGGAGTGTTAAATTTATGGGGTTGTTACAATATCAATGTACAACATATTTACTTTTTTACTCCTACCTAAATTATAGGAAGAATTCCATAAATTATGATGGGCAATAATTTCTAGTAAAAATGTCTAATTACCTAAATATGAGGAATGTATTGCATATTTACTTCAACCTATATTTATGCAAAGAATAGCATGAATTATGTAAGAAAAATTTAACAAAGTCAAATGCTATGTGGATGGATTATAACCAAATTAATCCTTTTGTAGTTACGGAGGTATTCCCCAATTATTTATAAGAAAGAAAATTTAATTTAATTTTTCAAAGAGACGTGCCTATTTTTTGGATCATTCTAATATTACTATAAAAAGACATTTGAAAGACACAACAATAGACACACACAATTTTTCTCTCTCATGCGTGGGATAAGTGATCTAAGGAAGAGACTAAGAAGTTGAAATTTTCTGAGTTACTTAGTGATGTTCTAGTGTTTACTAAAGTAATATCATATATCATTGGAAGTAATTACCACTTGCAAAAAATTGTGCTTGTTTATTTTAACACTAGAAAATCAACATGGGTAGTTGTATGACATCGAGTATATGATGGATGTGTGTTAGTAGTCATATGACATCAAGTATATGATGGATGCGTGATGGTATCTGTATGACATCGAGTATATGATGGATGTGTTCTAGTAGCCGTATGACATTGAGTATATGGTGGATGTGTGTTGGTCATAGTAGAATACATATTATTTGGAGGGTCTCTATATATAGTTGTGCACAAGATAAATTGAGCTCCTATAGAAGATTCCTTTTTTTGTTCTTTTTCATGTTCCGGGAAGGTCATAGGTAATAGCTCTGAGAAGGAGACATAATGAAGGTCACAAGAGTCATACATGGAGGGAAACACCTTCCAACATGATATTGAGGAGAGACACTTCTAGACATGATGTTGAGAGACATGAAGTCTCTAGGAGCATTGTACTTCCCAGGACAGGACCATGTTAGATAGCAGAGATATTTCCAATGATCATGAATATAGAAAGTCAAGACCAATTGTAGCACAACTATGGTAGATCTAGTAAAGGAGGAAAACACATTATGAGACTCAGAGGGAGAAGGTGTAGTAGTCCCAATACATGAGTTGAGCCATGAGATGTTGAGGAAGAATGCATGGCAACGATTCTAGTGTATGTAGAGTCACTCCCAGAGAGGGAGGTGGTGCTACATCCAGATGGAGAATAGATTGAGTTACCTCCAGAGAAGGAGGTGGTACTACATCCAGATGGAGAATAGATTGAGTTACCTCTAGAGAAGGAGGAAGAGATAAATTCAGTGTTAGAGGGAGAAAAGATGGAGGATGAGTCACCTCCATCTCCAAAGGGAGTGTTGATGTTTTTCATCTTCCAAAGAAATTGGTTTCCTGATGGAACCTCGATATATCAAGTATTGTCCAAGATGATTTAGCATGATAAACATTTACCTATGTTTATGTGGGAAAAGGCATCCATGAATGTAATGTATGTTCATAACATGAGTCCTCATAAGACTTTGAGGAACATGACCCTTTAGGAAGAAAGGGTACATTTGTGGGGTACAATGAATCTTCAAAGGCATATTGGATCTACATCCCTGGTCAAAGAAATATTGAGGTGAGAAGATATGTTACCTTTGAGGAGGAGGTATCCTTTAAGATGTCTAGAGGATCTTACATGCAGATTGATCAAATTGATCAAACTGATCATGTTGATCTTGTAGCTCCAATTGATGTTCCCATAGATAGTGCAGTAGGTCATAAAAGACCTACATGGGATCGTTAGAATATGCAGGAGGAAGAAGGATATGCACCTCCTCATGGTACCTTTCGAGTGAGAAAGATACCTTGGAGATATACATGTTATGACATAGATACGAGCCACATCATTCATTTTGAGCCTTCTTGTTATGAGAATGAAACTAATCATCCAGTATGGAAAAATGTCATGATGGAGGAGTATCAATCCATCATGAAGCATGTTGTGTGGGATATTGTTCTGAGACCTGAGGGGAAGTCTATAGTGACTTCCAAATGGATCTACAAGATCAAACACACAATTTATGGGAGCATTGAGAAGCACAAAATGAGATTTGTTGCCAGAGGATTCTCTCATGTGGAGGGAATAGATTATGAGGAGACAATTTCTCCCATTGCTTGATACACTTCTATCTGGATGATTATTTTCCCTACAACATCCATGGGTTGGAGAGCACATCAGATAGATGTAAAGACAAAATTTATTAATGGAGAGATTGAGGAAGAAGTATACATTGAGAAGCTAGATGGTATCATGATACATGAGAAGGAGTCTCATTTTTGCAGGTTGAAGAAGGCCTTCTATGGAATCAAGAAACCACCTCAAACTTGGTACATGAGGATTGATGGACACCTAATGATTTTTGGGATTCAACAAAAGTGTTTTTGATCCTATCCTATACTACAAGACTATTAATGGTGATTCCATGATTTTGGTCCTCTACGTTGATGATTTATTCCTCATTGATACATAGAGCCTTATTGTTGAATGCAAGTATGTGTTGGCCTCTAAGTTTGAGATGAAGCACCTTCATATGATGCACTACTTCTTGGGACTAGAGGTGTGGAAGAGAACTGATGAGATCTTCATGAGTTAGGGGAAGTACACAATTAAGATATTGAAGAAGTTTGGGATGTTGAACTTGAAGCCCGTGGCTACACGAATGGTGATGAATCTCAAAAAACTAAGTGTGTCTTCTTCTGATTATAATGAAATTGATTTGACTCTATACAGAAAGTTGATTGGATAATTGATGTATCTAGTTAACACTAAAGAAAATACTTTCTATGCAGTGAGTGCACTTAACCAATTTATGAGTTAGCTGAGATAGACACACTAGATTGTTGCGAAGCATTTGTTGAGATACATGTGAGGCACAGTTGGACATGGTCTGAGATATAGTTCCAATATTGATATGATATGTCATGAATATATTGACTCTGATTGGGTAGGGAGCGCAGTGGACAGAAAGAGCACCTTCGGGTGTTGCTTCACTTTGGGATCTTCCATGGTTTCTTGGTGTAGGAGGAAATGGACTTTTGTGTCTTTGAGCACAACATAACCAAAGTACATTTCATTAATTATGTCAGTTCGTGAGGCAGTGTGGCTTCACAATCTCCTTGTAGATTTATCTGAACATGTGTTGGATTCCCCCATTATTCATTATGGTAACCAAAGTTGTGTGAAGATATCAGATAATCCATTGTTTCATGACAAATCAAACCACATTGAGATCAAGTACCATTACATCCGAGACATGGTGCATAGGAAGGAAGTATTGGTGTAGTACCTTCCTACATATGAGCAGGTTGTTGATGTTCTTACCAAACCAGGACAAAGTTCAATTATTTATGTGAAAGACTTGGCATGGCATAGAATGTCTCCCTGGCTGAGACGGAGTGTTGATGTTTGTAGCTTCCACATACATACTCCATATCGTACTCCTCTATGAATTGAATTGATTTGATATGTGAGGACACTTATTCGAGAAGAGATAAGTGGGACACTTATCTGAGAAGGGATAACTGTGTTTAGGCTTATATCTGAATGTCCCTTGTGGAGAGAAGATGAGGACACATCCCTTTTGGAGAGCACATGAGGACATGTCAAGGGAGTTTTCCTTGACATCCCATGCTATGAGGAGTTGAACCTAAGTGTTCCTAGAGGGAGTAGCCTCTAGAAGTCCACATGGGAGTGCCATGTGTAACAAACATTTTTCTACTATGGTGGTTATGTACCATTGGCAGAGATTGTGTGTCTTTGGACATAAGTTGCATACTAGTATGGAAAGATACCTCCCTAGCTAAGAGGGAGTGTTGATTTTTCATCATTGGGCATACCTTATCCTATATTGGGTTGCATAACAAGGGAGATATGATACATTTATAATAAAGATGCACTTGTGGTAAATGGACCTAGACGTAGTCCTTCCTTGATCATGACAAGGAATAATATGGAATCAAGGTGCTTGAATTGTTTTCCACGTGTTAGTTAGTATCAAGATGACATTCACTCACAGGTGTGTATTTGCGATGAAATATCATGGTGTGGTCTTTTTCCTTGTCATGGTGATTTGACAAGGAATAATAAAGACTCAAGATGTTATATTCTATTACATGTGGACCCAGAGTGAGCATGATCTTAGAGAGAGTTAATTGGCTTAGAGGAGACCTTCAGAAGGAGTTTCTCCTTAGTTTAGGTGGGAGAGAGACATCTCTCAAGACTGACAAACAAGTGTCATGAGTCTAGGGAGAAGTTTGTATACTTGAAATACAAGCTTGGCATGATACAGAATGTCTCCCTCGTTGAGAGGGAGTGTTGATGTTTGGAAAACACTCTCTTATAATAATAATTAATAATATGATTATTGATTATTAAATAGCATATATAATAAGTAAATAATAGTAATAAATAGTTATTCAAGGGACACATCCTTTCATGGATGGTCACCATATGTTCCCTATATATGGAACACTCATCATTGTAATAATATATTGATCATATCTTATATGAAGAAAAACAACAAATGTAAAACCCATAAAACAAAATCTTGGTTCAAATGAAAAACCATCATGGAATCTATGCTTCTTCCGAGGAGAAGTGGGAACAATTATTTGTGTTTTCCAATTTTTTCAATGGAATTCAGTAATCCAATGTCTATTGAAATTCATTATGAATCTATTAAAATTGTAACTTTAATTTTAAAAATAAATTCAACTACCTTATAAATCAATTGGTATTACCATGCACCATTGATGGTATGTAATACCCATAAAGAAAAATCGTAGTCAATTCCAAGGGAAAAACATCATAACAATGAATCAAAGATTTGCCTTTTTTGGGATAGAGATTTAGTGTGAAGTTTCATTTTGTGGTAAAACTAGATATCTAGTCTATTGAAATTGCAGATTTTATTTAAAAAATAAATTTAAAAACGTCCAAAACCCCTACAACCATATTATGCAATTTATGAATTTAGTTTGGAATAGTGAATTTAACCTCCCATTAACAGAAAATGTTATACTTACCCTCAAATTTTAGTTGAATTTTATGCATGGCAATCGAGGCCACCCTCTTGACTCGCAGAGTAAATGGCGCCCAACACGTCTACACATGCTACACAATTTGTGTTTCCAATACCTTTATTTGGGCACTGGCCACATATATTTCTCGAACCCTTACTGGAAAATTAGGTATCTCTTAAACTAGACATAGCCTCATTTGGAATGGAAGTTTCTACGTTGAAGCTACTCTCCAATATTTTCTCCTATCATATAATCCCCTTGTTGTCAATCACTATACTCCACCCATCTCTTAATACTATACCCATTTCTAATTTGGAATGGAAGTTTCTACGTTGAAACTACTCTCCAATATTTTATCCTATCATATAATCCCCTTGTTGTCAATCACTATACTCCACCCATCTCTTAATATTATACCCATTTCTATTTTGTAAATGTTTATATAGTTTGTACCACCTATATTTTCATTCAATTACATAAAAGAGAGTGGTATTCCAGCTGATTCATTTATTTGATCAAATCCATTACCTTTAATATGGCCATTTTGTTTTAAAAAATTAGGTACATGGATGGTGGAAGTTTAAGCAACAAATTCCTTCATATTGTTAGATTTTTAGTTTATTTAATTAATTTTGATTATTTTTAACAAGAAATCTATGATACACACAAACGAGCTTCCTTTGCAAACAAATTTTCGCATGAGGAAGGATACACACCTTTATATTTGAAAACAATTGAATGAGAATTGATACAACAAATCCCTTCATATTGTTAGATTTTTATTTTATTTTATTAATTTTGATTATTTTTAACAAGAAATCTATGATACACACAAACATGCTTCCTTTACAAACAATTTTTCACATGAGGAAGGATACACACCTTTATATTTGAAAAAAATTGAATAAGAATTGATACAACAAATACCTTCATATTGTTAGATTTTTAGTTTATTTTATTAATTTTGATTATTTTTAACAAGAAATCTATGATATACACAAACAACCTTCCTTTGCAAACAATTGTTCGCATGAGGAAGGATACACACCTTTATATTTGAAAAAAATTGAATGAGAATTGCTACAACAAATCCCTTCATATTGTTAGACTTTTAGTTTATTTTATTAATTTTGATTATTTTTAACAAGAAATCTATGATACACAAAAACAGGCTTCCTTTTTGAACAATTTTTCGCACAAGGATACACACCTTTATATTTGAAAAAAATTGAATGAGAGTTGATACAACAAATCCCTTCATATTGTTAGATTTTTAGTTTATTTTATTAATTTTGATTATTTTTAACAAGAAATCTATGATACACACAAATGGGCTTCCTTTGTAAACAAATTTTCGCACGAGGAAGGATACACACCTTTATATTTGAAAATAATTGAATGAGAATTGATACGGCATTCGAAACTTTTGAATTTACCTCATATTATGTGTCTTTTTCCAAATGATAAAATAATAAATGAAAAAAAATGTATATGAATATTTATAATGGCTTATATTCAACTTCCATCAACTCCGTTGTGAAATTGGGTGTTGGAAAAGACCAAAAGAAGCTTGGGAAGAAAGGTTGTGTGTGTTCTTCACCTCCGGAAAAGTGGAAACAGAAAATCATTTCATTTTAGAGTGTGAAGCTTTCAATGATAGTAGGGACAACTATATAAATATCTTGGCAACTAGCTCTTGGAATGACTTATTCAGCGAGGGGACGATGGAGAATTTAGGGGAGCTCATAATCAAGTTGAACAAGAAAAGGGTTGAACTGTTGAAATCAGTGTGTGAGAAGGTCTGTCCCATAGGCTATTGTTAGCCTCATGGACGTTAAAATTACTTCTTCTTCTTCTTTAGATTTTATGTTGCAGGAAGGCATTTGAGTCATTGCACGTTACATCAAAGGTAAGTTTAAATATTTTAAATTCCTCATGGGCGGAGGATTATCGTTCCTTACTTGAGTATGATAAAAAAAATATTTATATTGTAGATATTATTCTTTTCTTCCGACTAAATTTTGGAGCATGCGTTGCACCTAAAGTTATTGGATTTCAATAATCTCTTTTGTCTAAAAATTCAAAATATATGCCTCAATGTCCTAGTAGTACTTTGTAATGAATGAGAATTACCATAAATTTATGAAATCAAACTTTTATCAATGATTATTATTTATAAGTAAAAGTAAAAATCTTGATAAGAACATCGAACATGCCCCTAATAAAGAGCACACTAATGTACCGAAAAAATTGGATAAATATTTAATTTTTAAATTAAATTAATATAGTTTTTAAATTAAATTAAGAGAAACCCATCAAATCTATCATTTTTCTGAAGTATGAAGTCCTTCTTTACTTTGAGATAACATAATTAATGAACTATGCTTGTGCCACATTTTCATGCATAAACAAATTCTTGGTGGCACATGGAATTAATGAACTATGTTTTTGCCACGTGTTCATGCATAAACAACTTCTTGGTGGCACATGGAAGCTGCATGAATGTTTCCATGATGCCTGCTATGGATGCCACACTTGTTTCCATTCCAATTCTCTCTATCAAACCAACTCGGTGAAACACTCATGGGTCTATATAAAGAAGACCATTCTTCCCATTCTTCCCAAGTGACGAAATGAAGGCAAAAATATAGAAGGCAATACAAAAATACAGTAAAACCCAACTTCTATTATTGAATAAGATAGAAAACCATTGTAGAAAACAAACTAGAAAAATGGGGTAACTTATCTCTAAAAAGAAAGAGATGTTGGCTACACTTAATCCACAAGAAGCTTTACATCACACTCCATTTCCTACTCAAAGGGTCTCCTTCACCTCAATTATATATGAGTGAGTGAGAAGAGAAAAATTCCCATGATGCATGTGGCATAAATTGGACTAAGTTTATAAAATTCCATAGGCATGTAAAATAATAGGACTTCCCTGGCGGTCACCCATCCCATTACTACTCTATATTGAGTGTGCTTAAATGTGAAGTTCTAATGGGATCTGATGCATTAACGCTATGCTATAGGAATGTACATAAAACCACTAGGAAATCATTACATGATGTCTATAATTAACAAATGAAGATGACATTACATTCCATTCATGTAACACCATGTTTCCCCCAATTTCTAATTAATCATAAAATAGGAATTACCATGCTAAGGCATGAGGACAACGTAAATGTGTTATTGTTTGAGTTGCCAATAATTGACTGTGGGGGTGAAGCCTTGAAAGTACTGGCCATGATATCACTAGAGGAGAGGAATCAGTTAATGAAGAAAGGACTAGTGGTTGAACAATCAACCACCCCCATGAATGGAAACATGGGTTGTTAGCCCAAAGTATCATAGAGACCTACAGACCTGATCTTCCTTCTAACAGAAGGAACATGATAGGTCAGCAAAAAATAAACTTCGAAGGTAAGGGAGATACGCACACGAGGACAACGAGAGGGGAGCGCAAGCTCGTAAGGGAGATGCACAGAGCTCTCCAGGGGAGCATGATCAGAAGGTCATGAGCTTGATGCTATACGCGCATTTGATAAATCTCATCGAGGCCATAACAGAGAGGGAAACCTCTGAAAGTGCACAGAGAACAGAACCTAAGAAGAAGTTGAAATAGAGAAAGAACTCTTGAGAACCGTGAGAGATCCCTAGTGATATCATGGCTTGGCACAGGGGTGGCCAGAGTGATAAGATTGAATGCCTATGAGCCTATCGTCGGGTGGAAGGATGAACACCCACAGTCAGTTGGTTGGTGACAACCTATAATAGATAAGTGATCTCCTTCCCTGTGCAATTTAGCTATAGCTATGTATGAATTGGTTATGTTGTGAATGTTTTCAAGAATGTGCATGTTTGCTTAATGGTTATACTATATTTCCTTATTCTTGTTTAAATTGTGTATTCAAGCAAGTACTGAATTGCTTGATTTTTACACGTAAATGCCTGAGCCCTGTGATGGCTAAGTTAAGATAAGTGGACTGTGATTTCGTCGAACCTAAGTGCCAGGGGTGCACATAAGACACTTCTAAGTTATGATTTCAGGAGAAAAAGTGCAAAAGCTTCTTAAGTCCCTTAGAGCTAACAAATCTCAAGAAGAGTAGCAAGGTCAAAGTATCGAGAGGGAAGGTTTCCTTGTTTTGTAAGACGAACGGACAATATCTGTTCGGAAAGAACCACGGTCGGTCGTGACCGTTGGATACGGGGAGAGCGGGAGAGTTAACCCTAGGAGTCATTCGGACTTCGTGAGTTTGGTGAACTGGGTGAGTTCGTCATAAGGGGTATACTCCTCGAAGTCTTGAAGTTAACTATGAACCTTAGATCTGAGGACACTCGGGAACCATCCCGACCATTAAATCTAGGAGGAGCATCGATAGTCACAAGCCGTTGGATCAAGTGAAGTTGCAAGGAGTATAATGGTGGGAGCTATTCCACTCCAAAAACCAAGGAAAAATGGGAGTCGTCAATACATAAGAGATCTGAACCATTGGCTCATTTCGCGGGATCGGATATCAGAAGCTGAGAGGATAGAGGTCCATAGTTTCCAAAGTCGCATTTTGCGAAATCGCAATTCGATTGCAACCATAGATCGTGGGAGGATCTGGACCGTCTGATCAGAATCTAGACAGACGAGAACATGCATGAGAGGAATATCAGAGATGTATTGTTGGATCTGAGTACGTGGACCGACAGTCATTGGATCCAGAGAAAGGTCCACAAGAGAAGTTCTAAAACAATTGGAACCGTCCATCATTAGGAGGACAGGTGGCAGCAGATCATGGGTGTTCGAGGAACCGAATACCAGGAGATTTGCAAGGAGAAGAGGAAAAAACTTGCGAAGGAAGGATTCGCAAAACTGTTATGTACCTATGGATCCAGAAGGACACGTGAAGGAGATCCATGCACACACCGGAGGATCAGCATCGAAATATCAGAGGCAAATACAAGAGCAATTTCATGAAAGGAGAACTCGTGAAATAATTAGGACCGTCCATCGAAAAGGATGTGTGGCGAGAAAGCATCATTTCACTGACTCGCGACTCAGAGGAGTCAAAAGGCGGAGATGTTGGAACTCTTGGATCGCTAAATCACAATTCAATTGTGGATCATTGGATCATGGGGAGGTGTGAGCTATTGATTTGGCACCATCATATTTCGGCACTTCAAAAATTGGGAGAGAGAAGGAAACAACAACCCAGAAGTTGAGACATGTGAAATCTCGACATGCTCGGAGGTTGAGCCCTAGGTCACAATCGAGGGTCACCATGAGAGGATTTCAAATGGAGGAGCTAGAGATCATTAGCCCCTTTTGGGATTTCGGGACTTGGAGGAGCAAGGGTGCCTTGCACTGTGAAACCCTGACCCGCGAAACCGTGGCGCGCCCCTTTTTGAGTCAAGTCTTTGATCACGTGAGTGGTCATGAGGGGTGAAGGGAGAAGCCTCAGGACCGTAGATCTGTCACAAGGAGATATTAACGTTTCAGATATGTGGAGAAGGGAGGTGAGTGATCCTCCAACTTTGCAAAATGCGAAGTCTTGATAAGCGCTTGAGGTGGAACCCCGGGGTTATGGGTAGTAGCCACGTGGAAGGGGCTTCCGCCTAGCATTTGTCCTTGTGAAGGGGGAGTAAAAGACGAAAATTTAGTGGCTTTACACTATAGAATCTCCTTCACAAGGGTGGGTGTGTGACAAAATGGTATCAGAGCATGGTTACAACACTTGGCCTGCTTGGGCTCAAGCATGATTCATATGAAAATATTCTTGAAGTACTTTAAGGAAGGGTAGAGACTTCAAAGAATTCAAAGAAAAGGTGGAGGTCAAAGACACCACACAGACGTTGATTCCAGAATAGTTGATGCCAAATTATTTGGCTTGAAGTCATTGAAAATATGAATGGACGGTGGAATTTCTCGGAGGGAGGAATACCAAAATTTCGTGAACCGTTAGATCTAGTAGATCAGTGAAGAAGATAAGGCTGATAACCTTTCATCACTCACGATGTCAGGAGGAATAGTATCTGTTATATTGGGATCAACGAGAGTCGTTGATCTAGATCTTCGAGGTTTCGACGATTGGGAAAATAGAAGCAAAGACTTTCCCAAAGTCGCGAAAGGTAAATCATTGATTTAATCAAGGTCATTGGTTAGCGGAGGACCTGAACCATAGATACGATGTAATCGGATATTCGGGAGTCATAGATTTGGAGGTAAAGGCAGAGTGGTTCGTTGATTCTCCGAATTGCGAAGTCCCGAAATATTTGGGAGCTGGGACCAAGTTCCTAGCGGAAGGTCACGACGGGTGCATAAGAGGGAGGGCTAGCGCTTTCTAAGACCTTAGTCATATTTTGGGATCTCGGGGGTTGGAGTGTTCGATTTGTATCACACAAATAGTCTCGACATCGCGAACCCCTAAATCATGACACAATCGTAGCTGTCGATCGAGGAGAGCTCAAGACCGTCAGATCTA
>ML792042.1:354292-368465 GCA_009831015.1 Picea engelmannii
CGCATGCAGGAATCCTGAAATCGCAAAATGTGAAGCGTCGTTTAGTTCGGATCGTAGTCATCGTCGGTGGTCATGTGAGGAGGAGGAGACGTGAGTTAGTATGATGAATACTTAGTTGTGTGGGTATGCTTGAATGCATGGGTTTAAAGCACGGTGAATCTTCTTAATATGAATTATGATATTGATACCAGTTAGATACGAATGATATTAAACGTGCAAGTGATGCACGTGTATGATAAAAGAGTATAGTTGTAGGTAGTGGAACCATATGGTTTCCCTGATGAGAGAAATATAAAGAAAGAATAACACTTGCCAAGATTGAATGAATACCATGGGTGCATGGTTGAATCCATTCTGAAGAGTCATGAAAGTTTTGTTTTGAATGAAATCTTAAGGGGAATGTGCTCCATCTCCCTAGGAAAATCTAGTACAAGTAAATGAAAGAGTAAATGAGAAAGGATGCTCTGTTGTCATGATAAGAAGCAAATGATTATGCGTTTTTGAATCACATGAGAAGGATTGTGAACGAATCTGAATTGATTGATCTTAAACTAAAGATGCATGTAGGCTGTGAGATATACCAATGACAACTACATGTAGGCTTAGTATTATAAATATGATTAAGTACATCATGGATGTAAGTTTAACAAAAACCAGAATATATACGAATACATAATTGGGTACATGACAAAGATGCATGTTTATATTCCTTATGGCATATTTCGTAAACGACTAAAGCCAACTCAAGGCTGAGTTCATCATAGATGGTGATGGATGTACAATAAGGAAGTATCATGTTGAAGGAGTTCCCTGTGAATACACTGTATAAGGACTATGTCAAAAGAACAGAGTCGCAACCTTAATGACTGTTGAGAATTAAGCAGTGAGTCACAAGCTTATTTATATATATATATATATACATACCAGAACCCTAGATTACATTTTAAAAAAAAAAACATCATGTAATGAATAGAAGACTAATAAATGAATATTGACCATTCTAATAACCGAATGGTAATGTGAAAGATGCACAGGTTCATGATTTATTATGGGCAAAAGATTTTTCTATTAAAGCATGTTGATGCATCCTAAGAGTTAGGATGAGCCTATCCCAGGGATGCTCACGAGAAGAGAAAAAAGATCACATAAAAAAGGTAGATTGCATAAGTAAAGGAGGAACACTTTCCTCACCCTAAGAACCCTAAATTATTTAACAGAGCCGTAGGATTAAAAGAGAAGTTGTGGAAAACCGGTATAGTTGATAAAAGGCAAGTAAAACCCCGAGTATGATTAAATAAATAAATGAGTATGTTTAACTGATTAGGCTCGGTTGAAGCCATGATTAAGAATAGGAAGTGAGGCCTTAGAGATAACTCGATTGGGATGAAAAGTCCCAGTCGGTGTAGGAAGAGTTGGGAGAAGGGGAGAGTCCTCAATTCTTCCTTATTGAGTATCATGTTTTCTCTTGGATGAAAAAAATGATTTACTAATAAAAGTGAATGTTTTGACACCATAGTGATAAGGATTGTATTGCTAAAGATACAATCAAAATCTGTTTATGTTGCACTTGTGGAAACATTAAGGATAATGTGATGAAGTGCATACATATATGCTAGTACATGTCTGAAAATATTTTATTAATTTAAATGCTATGGTACTTGCATTTTAATTTACATGATGACTAATGTGCTTATGATGTATGTCATGTGTAGAGAGAAATAAGATTGGAACTGTTGAGAAAGATAGTTGCCAATAATGAACAACCCCAATCAGAGGATGACTATGAGAAGGTTCTTGTTGAAATATTATTGAAGGGACTTTAAAAGTCAACATGGAGCACCACTGATGGGATAATATTAGAGAGAGTGATCGAAGCCAAGAACAGGTATAAAAATTCTCATGCTTATGTCACTCAGGGTATGAAAGGATTCAGATGAGAACCCCTTCCAAAATATTTTATTGTCTCATGTTATGCACGAAATTTGAAAGGCCGGCGGTATGCCATGGATAACCAAGTAGGGTATGATTCGAGAAGAAGAAACTAAGTGATGGAGGTGTGAAACTCCAGTAGTAGAGACTGATTGTAAATCCTTGGAAGAATTCATGAACTGGTATGTCATGAACATATGGAACAATCTAGGAATGATTGGAAATCAAAAGTGCTCATAGATATGATGTTGCATGGGGTTGCTTCAAGGAAATGCATGTTTGCATAAAGCACAAATAATGAAATTTTCAGTGAGGAAGGAGAACCTTCCAAGGTTTTACTTACATTATGAAAACACTGAAGGAAAAAAAAATTGGGTGGCCATGAGCGGTGGCACATTGGTTATCAATGGAGGAAGAATGCTTAAAAGCATTCATGTGAAGCCTTTGAGTTTCAGATGCACTGATCTGGGGTCGTGATCGGCCTATAGCAGAAAACATGGTCATGTTGTAAGAGTGAATGAAAATGAATAGACCATGTGGTGAAGAGGTTGGTTAAATTCCAACATGCCATGGAAAAGAACTTGTCATAAAGTGTGACAAACTTGAAATCAATGCAAGGGTGCATTGGGTATGAATGTGGCCACGAATGTTGGTGCATTCATTAAAATCAATTGATATCCAAATCACATTTTGAAAATTTGGTAGTTGGAATGATGCATAGGTAAGGGATGATGTATCCTTTCACTTTATATCCTTGAATAGATTAAATGACTTGGACTGTTAGTATACTTGATTTTGAAAAAGGTAATGTGCACGAAAACTAACAGTTTGTTTGGTTGTGTAAACAATGAATTGCAGGGAGGAAACGGTCATGGATATGGTAGTGTTGTAATTCCATAAGGAATACCGATTGCATGCTGAGCCAAACTGCAAGGAATGTTGAAAGTGCAAGAAGCAAAGGGGTCTTGGATATGGCAGCATTGTAAGCCCATAAGGAAGGCCAATTTCCTACTGAGCCAAACCGTTATGGGAAGGAAAGTACCATAATTATGAATTTGGTTCCTGTGTGGAACAAATATGGAAACAAATTATGGAATGGGAAATCTAAAGGTGACAGATTTGCAATAAAATTCTGAAAGTTAGAATTTATAATGATGTCTCATGAATCTTGTATACCTGTGATGCAGGTGAGAAGAAAATATTTGTCCTTAAATAATAGATGAAGGTTGTCAAAGATGAAGATGATGAACATGGCTACTACTGAGCCATGAAAACCCCGTGATAAGCCATGATCACCTCAAAATTATTGTGTTGAGGTAACACAAGCTGGAGGGACGCCTTGATAGAGAAAGTTTGAGGGATGCCTTGACTGTAAGACTCGATAGAGTCTCTAAAATTATTTTTGTGCGAGAAAACATTGGCAGGGCAAGATGGATTTCCTGAGGGATTGTATAGCAGTGAAGGGGATGCACGATCCTGGGCCTAGAGGGTGAGTGAGCGCAAGGAAGAGGAGACCTTAATAGTTCTTGTAAACTATTGGGATCATGGACATGATGGGTATTTTTCCTATGTGGGAAATCCTTGGCAAGGCAAGATGGACCACCCGAGAGACTGCATAGCAGTGAAGGGGATGCCTGAGCCTGAGCCTGGAGGGTGAGTGACCGCAAGGAAGATAAAACCATGATATATCTTGTAAACTATTGAATTGGAATCATGCACCCAATGGGTATGTAAAGGGAAAACAATGAGACTGGATAACAAAACAACCATGTGGATACAAATCCACAAAATGCACAGATAAGTATTGTGCTAGATTATGAAATTTTCCTCTTGAATTTTGAACAATTGTAAGATGTTTTCACATAAAAATTGTGACTAATGTTCTTGTTGTCCAATAATTATTGAAGGCAGGTGACAGAGACTAAGGGTCTGAGAAAGGACCTGACCAAGAAAAAAAGATCAAGATTTCTGAAACAAATGAATGAGAAAGAAATGACAGGTGTTTTGAGAAAGAACTCTAAGGACGATGTTCCTTTAAGGGGGAGGGAATTGTAACATCCTGTTTCCCCCAATTTATAACTAATTATAAAATAGGAATTACCATGCTAAGGCATGAGGAAAATGTAAATGTATTATTGTTTGAGTTGCCAATAACTGACTGTGGGGGTGAATCCTTGAAAGTACTGGCGATGATATCACTAGAGGAACATAATCAGTTAATGAAGAAAGGACTGGTGGTTGAAAAATCAACCACCACCATGAATGGAAACATGGGTTGTTAGCCCGAAGTACTGTAGAGACCTGCAGACCTAAGCTTCCTTCTCACAGAAGAAATAGGATAGGTCGGAAAAAAAAACCTTCCAAGGTAAGGGAGATACACACACAGGGACAACGAGAGGGGAGCGCAACATCGTAAGGGAGATGTGCAGATCTCTCTAGGGGAGCATGATTAGAAGGCCGTGAGCTTGATGCTGGATGAGCATCTGATAAAACTCGTCGAGGCCATAACAAAGAGGGAAACCTATCAAAGTGCGCAGAGAACAGAACTCGAGCAGAAGCTGAAACAAAGAAATAACTCTTGAGAACCACGAGAGATCCCTGGTCATATCATGGCTTGGCATGGGGGTGGCCAGAGTGCTAAGATTTAATGCCTCAGAGCCTATGGTTGGGTGGAAGGACGAACACCCATAGTCAGTTGGTTGGCGATAACCTGTAATAGATAAGCGATATCCTTCCCTCTGCAATTTAGCTATAACTGTGTATGAATTGGTTACACTATGAATGTTTTAAAGAATGTGCATGTTTTCATAATCGTTATACTGTATTTCCTTATTCTTGTTTAAATTGTGTATTCAAGCAAGTAACGAATTCTCTTATTTGTACACATAAATGCTCGAGCCCTGTGATGGCTAAGTTAAGATAAGTGGACTATGAGTTCATCGACCCTGAGTGCCAGGGGTGCATAGAAGACCCTTCTAAGTGATGATTTCAGGACAAATAGCACACAATATCCTAAGTCGCTCATAGCTAACAAAGATCAGGAAGAGTAGGGAGGTCAAAGTATCGAGAACGAAGGTTCCCTTGTTTCGTAAGATGAACAGACGAGATATGTTTGGGAAGAATCACGGTCAGTCGTTACCATTGGATATAGGGAAGAGAGAGAGAGTTGACCCTTGGATTCATTCAGACTTCATGAGTTTGGCGAACTGGATGAGTTCGTCGTAAGGGGGTAAAATCCTCGAAGTCCCGAAGTTAACTCTGAGCCTTATATTTGAGGACACCCGGGAACCATCTTGACCATTAGATATAGGAGGAGCATTGATAGCCGCAAGCCGTTGGATCAAGCAAAGTTGCAAGGAGGATAATGGTGGGAGTTATTCCACTCCCAAAACCCAGGAAAAATGGGAGTCATCCATCTAGAAGAGATCTGAACCATTGGTTCATTTTGCAGGATCGGATATCGGAAGATGAGAGGACAGAGGTCCATAGTTTTCAAAGTCGCGATGTGCGAAATTGTGATTCGATTGCAACCATAGATCGTGGGAGGATCTAGACCGTCTGATCAGAATCCAAACAGGTAAGAACATGCATGAGAGTGAGATCAGAGCTGGACCATTGGATCTGAGTACGTGGACTGACAGTCGTTGGATCCAGAGAAAGGTCCACAAGAGAAGTTTTGAAACAATTAGAATCATCCATCATCAGGAGGACAGGTGGCAACAGATCAAGGGTGTTCGTGGAACTAGACACTAGGATATTTGCAAGGAGAAGAGGAGAAAATGCGTGAAGGAAGGTTCGTAAAACTGTTATGGACCATTGGATCTAGAAGGACACATGGAGGATATCCATGCACACACCAGAGGATCGGCACCGAAAGATCAGAGGTGAAGACAAGAGAAAGTTCACGAAAGGAGAACTTGTGAAATAATCAGGACCGTCCATCGGAAAGGACACATGGCGAGCAAGCAACATTTCGCTGACTCGTGACTCATAGGAGTCAAAAGGAGGAGTTGTTGGAACTCTTGAATCATGAAATCATGATTCAATCATGGACCATTGGATCATGGGGAGTTGTGAGTCGTTGTTTTGGCACCACAAGATTTCGGCACTTCGAAACCCGGGAGGTCGAAGGAAACAACAACCTGGAAGTCAAGGCATGCAAAATCATGATGCGCTCGGAGTTTGAGCCCTAGGTCACAACTGAGGGTCACCATGAGAGGATTTCAAAGGGAGGATCTAGACACTGTTAGCCCCTTTTAGGATTTTGGGACTTGGAGGAGCAGGGGTGCCTTCCACCGTGAAACCCCGACTCATGAAACCACGACGTGCCATTTATTGATTCAAGTCTTTGATCACGCGAGTGGTCATGAGAGGTGGAGGGAGAAGAATTAGTATTGTATGTTTGTGGCGAGGAGATATCATCGTTTTAGATATGTGGAGAAGGGAGGTGAGTTATCCTCCAACTTCATGAAGCGTGAAGTCTCGATAAGTGCTTGAGGTGGAACCCAGAGGTTATGGGTAGTAGCCATGTGGAAGGGGCTTCCACCTGGCATTTGTCCTTATTAAGGGGGAGTAAAGGATGGAAATTTAGTGGCTTTAAACTATAGAAACTCCTTCACAAGGGTAGGTGTGTAACAATTCCCCATCAATAGGGTTAATATCATGGTTTATCAAAACCACATGCTCAAGATGGTGATTCAGTGAAAAAGGTGGATGGCCATCGAGATCCATCTGGATCATTCCTCTCCCCTTAGGAAGGAATGGTACACATTGCATCAAGTTCCCTTGGGAGACAGGGGGACTTCCACTAAATATGAAGCTTGGTGCGTTGTTTGCCTTGCTGAAGAAGTTGTCATGCTTAGCTTGTTGGAGGCTGTCATGAACCTGTATGAAGGGTTGAAGGATCAAATCTTGTCACTGAGAGGGGCGGGGGGTGAATCAGTGACACAACAATGATATCAATTTTTCATTTATTAATGCACACAGAATTTTAACATGGTATTTTATCGTGGAATCCAATTGGGAAAACCACATACTCTTTTCTATTAACTGTAAAATTTGTTTTACTTGTTACATAGAAGGAAGATGTACATCCTTTTTTATCAGCACCAATTGATTAGGATGCACCCACACCCTAGTTTACCAGCACCAACTGGTAGGAGGCTACAACCCCCTATTTAGTCAGCTACAATTGACAAGGAAGCACCAACTTCCTTTGCCAGAACCAACCTTCCCTTGCACCACCCAACCACCCTTAATACATAAGTATCTTCAGCTTTTCTTCCTGGAATCTACTTTAGCTTTTTAATCTTCTGATCTGGACTGCAGAGACACTTTCTTCTCCCACTCTTTCATGTTTATATATTCTTCAAAACAACGTGAGTGTGAAACACTGTGTCCCATCGTTTGGACCATCACACCTCTTTAATTAACTTAACCATAATCTTTGTTATTATTTTCACTATGATGGATTTTCATAAATTGATCACTTATGGATTAATTTCATCCATTAAATTTGATCTTGAATCTCTGTTTATTTTCACAGAGACCAAATTCCACGAAGGCACTTCCTTCAAACCATCACATATGACCGTGAATTATAGAACCATGGGCTTGCCAACTATAGTGACATATTATAATTTCCTATTAAAAATCTTATATCATATGACCATCGGCGGTGAACAAACACTAGGCCAAGAAAGTGCTTGAGTTCTCATCAAATCAACAGTCACGATTCAATCTTCTGATGTGATGGATGGCTGACAGAACTTCGCACTTTAGAACTTTGATTTTTCAACATTTAAAAACTTTTGAATCAAAATTTTTGAGCTGATCGGACGGTTGACGTTTATTTTGCAGAGTCGGATCAATCATCAGATTTGATTCTTTGTAAGTCTTAATCTAACATCCAGGACTTAATCAAGCGTTGAAAATGGATGGCCACCATTTACTCCGGGTCTTTGGACTTTGGAGATTTCAGATCTCAACAAGGTATTTCCTCCAGAGTGATCACCTGTTGTGGTAAGTAATAATACGATGGAGACCACTTGCTATTAGTTAATGCTTCCATTACTCTATCCTTCCACTATAGTATATTGACAGATGAGACTGCTCCCGAAGTGATCTTCAGATCAGACATCTCGTGTCCACTTCAGGTCTTTGGCATTCCGGACTTCGGAACTTTGGGCGAGCACTCGTGGTAAAACTCCTGAAAAAAAAATCCTGGAGTGGCGTAACTTACTTGCGTCACTTGATGATGTGTCGTGAGCTGAGCATCTACCACATGTCAGTTAGTTTCATGATTTTCACATACCTAAAATGTTGATTTCAACTTGACACTTTTCATTCTATAACTATGTTATGTGTCCTTTCTGACGTAGTCTTGTTGACATGGTCCCTCATGTGGAACATGTTCATGATGATGTTGTTTGCCACATGTACTTGTTGACGTGGTCTGCTGACCAACGGGCCTGATCCAACAGTCCTCGTATGTCCTCCAAATTTGATGGTCCTTATTCATTTCAAATTTTTGGGCTTCGCATATTTCAGATCTCAAACTTCTGGAGCATAACCTCCTCGCTTCTTTATACCCGAAGTGAATTATGCTCGTTGATCGGGTTCTTTAGATCAACGGTTCGATCTATTATGTGATGCAACTCTTGTAGATTTATCCTATCCTTCCACTTTAACATGATCCGACGGCTGATGGTAATCAAGTTTAATATGATGGATGATAGGTATTCAGCTAATCAAAATCTCAACCTTTTATCCCCTCTTATCCTATCCTTCTATTTTGAGATGATCTAACAGTCGATGTTGACTCTTTGAAGTAGATTAACGGTCGACGATGATTGTGGAACTACAACTTGTGAGTGATTTAACTCGACACCCAAATTCCGTAATTTGAAGTTGTTCCTTGTTGGTGAGTCAAGCACAATCATCGATATTAGAAGTTGTAAGATCGGATGGTCCTGACTAATTACGGGATTGGAACTAGTGTGATATTTAATTCTCCATTTGATATCTTTAATTCATCCCTGTCGTTGATTTGGTGATTGTGCATCTAACGGTCACGACTTAATCTTAATTAAACACATGGTTTGTTGGATCAACCGCAGTCATATATCTTTGAAGCTATGATATTTAACGATCCAGACAAATTGTGGGATTGTAACTAGCGAGTAGTTTAATTCTACTTCTGATCTCTGCAATTTATCCCGTGTCATTGATCTAGCTTGTAGATCTGATGGTCTTGATTTGATCTGAGTTTTATCACGCCATATCTTTTGATCTTTAATATTCATTCGTTTGCTAAACCTCCTGAGATTTTATTGTTGATCCTATCGTGATCAACAATAATCACAAATTTCTTTAGCTTTAAGGTGATGTTATTCTGTCGATTCTTTTTCTTCCTTAGATTAACCTTGTTGCTCTGCTTACTATGACTGTTGGCACCAATGAAAACACATGAATGAAAAATTGTCGAAGAATCTCCCCCTTTGTCATTGAGGGAAACACACCAAATTTATACACAATCTCCCCCTGTGGTGACGCTTATGTCCTATGAAGTTTTTCTCCCCCTTTGGCATCAATGGAAAAGGGTTTCTTCTCTGATGATCTATCTATATAAATATTTCTTTGACCATTGGTAAATCCTAATGCAATCACACTTTTCCTATCATAATTGAATGAATCCTTTTGATGTTGATTACTATCTCTCCCTGAATAGGTTCCAACTGATGCATTATATTCTTGAGAGATTTAGGTAGGAAGAAGGATTACTCCTAATTTTTTCCCGAGATATTCAAATACATCTTTGAAGGGTTTTGTAAAAATATCTGCGACATGTTCTTATGTTGGAACATATTCCAATTTGATTTTTTTGTTTTCATCCTGATCTCTTAGATAGTGGTACTTTATGGGAATGTGTTTTTATTTTGAGTGTTGGACGGGGTTCTTAGAGAGACTTATCACGCTTGTATTATCACAGTGGATAGTAGTGGGTTCTTAAAATACTATTTTGATGTCTTCTAGAGTTTGTTTCATCCATTCCACTTGTGTGCAACATTTTGTTGTTGCAATATACTCATCTTCAGTGCTAGATAGGGAAGTTGAGTACTATTTCTTTCTTATCCAAGCAACCATTGATTCTCCCAAAAAGAATTCTCCTCCACTAGTACTTTTTCTTTCATCTACACTTCCTGCCCAGTCAACATCTAAATAAGATTTTAATGTGAATGAATCCTTGCTAGGGTACCACAAACCAAGATCTATGGTTCCTTTCAAATATCTAAAGATTCTTTTTACATCTTGAACATGGCTCTCCTTTGGTTCTGCTTAGAATCTAGCCACCACCCCAACAACTTGCTTGACATCAGGTCTGGAAGTTGTTACATAGAGAAAAATATCAATCATTGATCTGTAGTGTTTTGGATCTATAGCTTTGGACTCATCATCCTTTCTTAGTTTATCCAATGGTCATGGGTGTACTAACAGGTTTGCAATCATTTAACTGGAATCTCTTAATAATATCCTAAACATATTTAGATTGATGGATAAAGACTCCTCTTTTGAACTGAATTATTTGTAATCCAAGAAATAAATTCAGTTCACCAAGCAAAGACATTTCAAATCCTTGCTGCATCATCCTAGCAAATTCATTACTCATTTTATCATCATCACTACCAAATATAATATCATCAACATATACTTCCACAACAATCATGTTATTACCATCAATTTTACAGTAAAGATTGTTGTTTGTTGATCCCCTTTTTAGGCCTTGTTTTTGTAAGTAAGAATTTACGCTTGCATACCATGCTCTAGGTGCTTGTTTTAGCCCATGGAGTGATTTCTTTAGTTTACATACATATTCTCTTGTGTTGGTTAATTGGAACCCTTTTGGTTGCTCAATATAGACTTCCTCTTCTAAATTTCCATTGAGAAATGTTGACTTGACATTCATTTGGTACACTTTAAATTGTCTATAGCTGGAGAAAGCTAAGAACATCCTAATTAGATCTAATCTAGCCACAGGTGCAAATGTTTCTTCATATTCTACTCCTTCAACCTGAGCATATCCTTTGCATACTAATCTGGCTTTGTTCCTGATTACTTTTCCATCTTCATTCATTTTATTTTTATATACCCATTTAGTTCCAATGACATTTTTATCTTTTGGTCTTGGAACTAGTTCCCAAGTTTGATTTTTTTCAATTTGGTCCAATTCTTCATTCATAGCCTTGATCCAATTCTCATATTTACATGATTCTTTGATTGAGTTAGGCTCAACATGTGACAACAATGTTATTTTTGTTTGATACAATACTTGTCTTCTTGTGTGCACTCCATCATTCATATCTCCAACAATCAGTTCTTCGGGATGATTCTTTTGAGTAATTCTTGAGGGTGTATTTGTATCTCTTATTGTGAATTCTTCTCTTATCTCTCCATCTTGACTATCTTCATTGCTTTCACTAGTATCCATATCATCTTCTTCCCTTTATTTTTCATTCTCTTCTACTTCTTCTAGTTGTGTGTCAAATGTCTCATCATCGTCTTCATCTTCATTTTTAGGTATGGTCTCCTGATTTTTTATCCTTATCGTTTTTAGGTCATCCACCTTGACATATGAATTCTCAAAAATCTTATGTGATCTAATATTGTAGCATATGTATTATTTCTTATTTGAAGCATATCCAAGAAAAATACCTTCATCAAATCTGGCATCAAATTTTCCAAGACTCTCATCTAGTCTTTTGATGTAGCATTTACTTCCAAAGACCTTGAAGTATTTTACTGATGGAGCTCCTCCAAACCATAGTTCATAAGGGTTCTTATCACTATTGAGCCTGAGTTGACCTTTGTTCAATATGTATATTGTTGTTCTTACAACTTCCCTCCAATATCCATATGGGAATTTTGCTTCATTGGTCATAGTCCTTGCAGCCTTCTGAACTATTCTATTCTTTCTCTCAGGAATCTTGTTTTGCTGAGGTGTTCTGGCAGTAGATAATTGTATTTTTATTCCATGGATTTCATAGAAGAGATCAAACTCTTTTGAGGTGAATTCACCACCATTGTCTGATATAATACATTTGATTTTTGTCTCCATTTCATTATCAACAAGGGTTTTAAAGGCTTTGAATTTATTGAGTGCTTCTGATTTTTCTTTGAGAAAACATATCCAACCCATTCTAGTAAAATCATCAATGAACAACATAAAGTAAGACTCTCCTTGAAAACTCTTGTTCTTCATAGGTCCACATAGGTCAATGTGAACAAGATCTAAAGGTTTAGAGGTTGTGTATCATTTTGCCTTGAACCTTATTCTAGTTTGCTTCCCTAGTTAACAGTGTCTACACATAACATTTGAGGGTTTTATGATCTTTGGCAAGTTTCTTACTGCACCAAGGTTGTTGAATTTCAGAACATTGTCAAAGTTAATATTCCCCAACCTTCTATGCCATAGCCAACTTTCATCTACTGCATTTATATGACACTCCTCATTCAATTTGCATCTAGTATATATACATTTTCAGGATTTCTAGGAGCAGTAACAACTAATTTTCCTGTGTCTTCTCTCCTAATATCACATTTTTCGGAATCAAAGATGCAGAAGTGCCCCTAATCATAGGTTTGACTGACACTTAATAAACTAGGCTTCAGTTTTTCGACAAGTAACACATTTATGGCTTTGTCTTTTCCGAAACTCATAGTGCCTTTCCCAAGTATGTTACTTGAAGCATTATCACTAAATGTAGTTTTACCTATTTGTTTATTTAATTCTAAGAACTTGTCCTTATTACCTATCATATGTTTTGAGCACCAAGTATCGACATACTAGAGATCCTTTTTATCTTGAGCTTTTAGGGCAATAAGACATTCCTTTTTTTATGTTTTTTCTCTCCAAAGTTTCTTTTTCTCTCTAATGAACTTTGGCTATTCTGAGACTTCCATTAATCTACAATTAATGGCCTTATTCCCATCGTTATGAAATTTGAATCATTGTAAGGCCCCTTCTTGCAAAGGTGCAAAGGAGTTATAGTTTCTACTTTTAACTCGATTTGTTGTTTGTTTATCTTTACGAATATAGTTCTTAACCTTCATATTTGTGTTTCTATATGCTCTATAATTTATAGCTTTGTGTATGAAATTAGCGCATGCAAAGCAATAACCAAGGAAAATACAAGGATACTTGTTTTGATAAAACTTATTTGGTATTGTCTTGTCTTCCTTCTTAATGGATGGAAGTAATCTTCCGGAGTTCTGATCATTACTTATCTTCTGTTCATTTTTCTTCTTGAATGTACTGAGAAGAACATGTTCATAATATTTTGAGTTAACCTGGATTTCCTTTTGAGAATAACCTATCCCATTTTGATTACTTGAATCCCTTTGCGTGGTAATAATATTATCTAATATTTTAGAGCTATTTTTAGATTTTGCTTGAATGATTTTTTCATCCAGTTCCCTTTTTAGATGAACTATTTCTACCTCCATTCTTTCACAAGTTATTTGTTTTTCCTTAAGAGACTTTTCCAAACTTTCTTTGATCTTATTTGCTTATCATATTTGTTTTTTCAGATTGCTCATGAGTTTTTTCATCTCCCTTTCTACTTGTTCGTGTTTTTCCTTTTGTTCAACTACAAAACTTTTCAGTTGTCTATATCTGGTTTTGTATTTTCCTAATTCATCTAAGGCACTGATAATTTTTTCCTCCATATTACTTCTTCTTCATATTCTAACTCCTTCTCATGTTTAATTGTTTATATCTCATTAGATTCTTCAATACCTAAGAAAATGACTTCATCATCATCAGATCCAACATTGTCACTAGACTCTGACGAGCTGTTGTTTTATTCTTTTGAGTATAAATAGAGACACAAATACACCAATGGTGGTGGTAGATGGAGAATCTGAAATGACATCGAGTGATGTTGGAACAGAAGACCCAAACCTAAGAGAAATCATGGAAAGGGAATGGATAGACCTCCTGGATGTACTGGAACAAGGAAAAGGAAAGGAGTCGACAATATACCTACGGATCAATTGGATCACATCCAATATCTCTTCCTCTTGAGAGAGGAAGAAAAAACCATAGGAACCAAATGCATGCATGGATAAATAGGAAACATGGGCATCAAGACAGGAGACAGTCAACCACAACACTCACCAAAGAAGGCAAGATGGAAGAAAGGGATAAAATCAAACAGGGTATCCCTACAAGTATTAGGAGCACTTA
>ML792042.1:374932-409924 GCA_009831015.1 Picea engelmannii
CTGGATGGGGTGTTAGTAGAGGACAAGTGTCCAAGTGGAAGGGACGACGCCTGCCAATGTAGTACCACCCACATGTCTGGCACATGCACATCCCCTCCTCCCACACCATGAAGCTACACAAACCTCACTCCAACCAGAGTGCCATTAACTCTTCCAGTGCGCTCCTATTAGTCTCCTCGTTTGATCAAAGGAGCCTCATTTATGGTGGTCACCTCTGCGCATGAGCATCTTCCCTCTCGAGCACTATTCATACCATGGCACTCCTAGGATGGTCCATAATTTCTTCCTCTTCCCAATAGAGCCACCACTCAGTCTATACTCCTCCCTGGTTCTTACCTGTTACGTTAGCGAGTTCTCAGCGCCTGCTTACCTTGGTTTTTATTTGGCCATGCCTATACTGTAGGGGAAATCCAAGAGAGGCTTGACCTAGTACCAAAACATGCCATGCATGGCCATTCAGCCTCAACCTGCCCCTACACCTTAGCAAAATCTCTACATTCTTCGCCATCCTCCTCTATCCAGTCCTCTCAGAGTGATGGGCTTGCCGAGTCAAGTGGTTCAACCTCCTAGGGAATTCACTGGGTTCTCCTCGAGACCATTACTGGACCTGGCCTCTTCCTCCCAACTTGCCTTGGTCATTCCACCAAATTCACCGAAGAATTCATCTCTTGCGCCACCACTAGTGCACTCACAACCAGTCGAGTCTCCTCAGGAAGACACCTACATCCACTAGGAGAAATCACCGGACCAACCACACTCTTATTCCAACTACGCCACCTACACAAAGTTTCAAGACGATATTACAATTTTGCAAGACCTGGTGTTCAAGGTCCATAAGGAGGTGGACCACTTATGGTTTTGTCTAGAAATTATGGACAAGAAGGGTACATGCATTCTGCAATTGCTATCCTCTCTACAAGGCACTCGACACTCCACATAACAGGCACCCAGTTCACTAGTGGCCTCAACGGTGATCTTGGTTCTGACTCTCCAAATGTCAGCAGTGGACAACGTAACGATGGTCTTGGCTTTATATCTCCAAGCACCAACAATGGACAACGTGGCATGCAACACGTCGGCTGCATGAGCCACGACACCTACACAGGTGTCAGACTGCCTGGCATGTTTTTAATTTTGTTTATGTTTGGACACATGTTCTCTTGGACAATTCCCTTTTCTCCTATCATAAGTCAGTGCTAGATGTTCTAGAAGGCTAGGCGAATTGATTTCCCCACGGGGCGATTATTTTTCCAGATGCTTGAAATTGATGTTTAAATTTGAGGTCTTCTTTGGTTTGGGAGGCACTAGCTGAATTGGTTTCTCTCTAGGGCAATTCAACAATCACAGTCCTCAGACACTCATGGTGCTACTATATTTTTTGTTTCTGAAAGGTAATTTATACATACTTACAAAAAAAAAAAATAATAAACCTAAATTCATCTTAATTGTGGAACTATCACGACTTAAGAAATATTAAATCTCATTAAGTCTAAAAAAAATTGTCAATCTAAAATTTTCCTCTCCTTGAAAAAGATATATATATATATATATATATATATATGTTAACTACAAAAAAAAAAGTACACATTTCCTTCATATTGAAAAGTACACTATTGAAATATTTTAAATATAAGAATTTTTTACCATTCAATTATTTTATATGTAAAAATTATATATTAAAATACTTTTTTATAAATATTACATATCAACTCTATATACACATTTTCTTCATATTGAAAAGTACACCATTGAAATATTTTAAATATAAGAATTTTTTATCATTCAATTATTTTATATGTAAAAATTATATATTAAAATACTTTTTTATAAATATTACATATCAACTCTACTCTATATTGTTATTAATATTTTTATTAAATATTAATATTAAACGGATAAAAAAAACACCTTTTAAGAGAAGAATAAAATTACTTTAATATCATTATATTTAATATGTAAATACACTATTAAAAATTAATTGTATATCTTATTGTAATGTTATAATTTTTAATGTGTCATTTATACCAAATTATAGATTTTAATGTATTTTAGCGTTTAAATCAAAATCATTAAATAAATTATAAGCTAGCTAGAGTTAGGATTAAATTAATAGATTAAAAGGTATAAGTACAACCTTTGTATACATTAAAAAATATAATGTTGTGTTATTGTATTTGTTCTTTAATGTGTTTTAGATTTTTAATCGGAGCTATTAAGTATATTATAAGTTAATTGTATACATTAAAAAAATATAATGTTGTGTTGTTGTAATTGTTCTTTAATGTGTTTTAGAATTTAAATCGGAGTTATTAAATATATTATAAGTTAGAGTTAGTATTAAATCGATAGGTTAGAGATTGAATTAGAGCTCTTATATCCCTAACAAATAATGTAGTGGAATGCTATGATATTGTAATTGTTCTCAACCTTTTTATATTTGCAAAATAAATAATATTTGCTTGTGGCTATAAAGCCATAATTAGAGATCTCAAGCATAAATTATTTTCAAAATTATCACTCAACTATCATTTATTTATTTTCTCTTATGACTATAGCCAAAGAGTTTCAAAATAATAAATACAATCTCTTAAGTTTCTTTCTCATCGACAGTGGAAAATTTCAAAATTATCACTCAACTATTATTTATTTTCTCTTATGACTATAGCCAAAGAGTTTCAAAATAATAAATACATTCTCTTAAGTTTCTTTCTTGTCGACATTGGAAAATATTTTAATATATTTCTTTGACATAAATTTTTGAACACACTAGAAGATATTGAAGGCCCCATTGGGTTGAGAGATGTAGCGATGAGATTATATGATACAGTCATTGCTATTTATAAGAAACATGGGTTGCTTAGAAAAAATTAATTGTAATATAAGGGTCAAACAATGATGACTTATGCTCTCATTTCTGAATTTACATACATAAGTTAAAATATTTTATAAAGTAAACAGGGTGTGTCACGACTAACCTTGTAGGGATGATTATCAACCTCGTCTCTTATGTATATGATAATGTTATTTTAGAAACAAATTGTTCGAACCTTTAACATAAACATTTATTTTTTTCTTAAAAAAATCACTAACTCTACAATGAATATAGACATTAAAAAAACAAAAATAATGATCGTAAAGTATAGGTGTTCCAATACCGTAAATTTTTTTATTATAACCAAATCTTGGAAAAAGTATCTTCATCTAAGTATCTAGGAAAATTCACATCTATGATAAGCTACACTATGATTATAGTGTTGAAATAAGGGTTGGCAGAGTTTAGGAATTTTTGTTTAGTTTAAAGAAGCTAAGTTGTAACTCTACAAAAAAATGAAACTTATCTTTGACATTCTTTACATCTTAGTGATTATGTATGGTTTGGAACTTTGAGGTTGTATTATTTCCAAGGAGACTTGGAGGAAAATTGAGCAAATCTAGAAGTTTTTTATAATAAACACTCTTAAAATTAAAAGCAATACACCATAAATTTCTTTTAGACATTGGTCTCCACCCACGGGTTGTAAAGATATGAAAAAGATAAAGTTATATTTTAATTTCTTTGCATCCCAATGATTATGTATGGTTCTTAAGTCTAAGGTTGTATCATCTCCAACAAGACCTCGATGGAAATTGAGCAGATCTAGAAGTTTTTTATAATAAAAAATATCAAAATTAAAAGCAGTACACCCTAATCTTCTTTTAGAATTTGGTCTCCACCCACGGGGTGTAAGGCTATGATAACATACCTATTATACAAGTACAAGTTGGCTAACATGAATAAAGAGAGGCTTCCTATCACAACTTCAAAAAGTTAGTAAAATTCACTCAAGGTTAAAGACATGGTGGACTGGAAATGTTACTTACTGGGTCCACTATATTATTGGTGGAGTAGTAGAAGAGGATGTCCTTGACATATCAACACCGTTAATGATCTGGATTGGATCATCATACAACTTTTCATCTATGATGGTACATTTTGGGTGGAATAAATTTGAGGAATGAACTTCCAGGGTCATTTTAACAACAGGTCCTAGTTTGGAAAATTGGGGTCGAAAGCTGTCTGAAATATTCCAAGTCCATTTTGAGTTATCAAATCATATATTTTTGTCTAAAACATTTATGGGACCAAGATAGCATATTCTTCACATCTAGACCTTTCCAAAGGTGTAATAAACACCTCAATGAGAGATCACATGCAAAATGTATGTCTCTCAAAAGTTGAACTACCTGGTTGAACGCTAATCATCTTATTAAAGGCTGAGAAGGCATATGCGATACGAGAGAAACATAAAAGGGACAAGATGGAATAAGTTCCCCACTTATATTGATTAAGTTCTTCACTGACTTCTTGATTTAGATATTTCTTATTTGAAAAGAGCTTATCTCTGCGCAAGATGCTCCGACTAAATCCAATATTGCGAGTTGAAATAAGTGTTATTACTTAGTACAAGTGGATGACACATCAGATCCCAGTACTCACACAGGTGGGTCTAGACAAGTGTGTAATTTCATAAAGATTATAGAAGTTTCAAAACCTTATCATTAGAATGGTTGAGGAAGTCAAATGTTAAGCCTAGACTCCTATCATCCTTTATTAAAAACTAGGATGGTAGGAGGAGAAAGGGTTCCATTATTTAACATTGTATTTGTTCCATAGTTGAGTAGATAATATAGGAATGGTAATTTGAGAGAATAACATAGGATGAGAGATTTTGAACTAGTCATACAAGCCACATTGTTCAAGGAAACTCCATAGTGAGTGTCTCTTTCTTTCTGTTTGCATTTCCATAACTGAAGAAAATAGAGTAGATCATAGGTCTCACCTTCTATTTGGGTTTTCTCCCATATTGAGTTTCCTAGGATATACCTTATGTTCATTTGTGTGGATGGTGTGTTCTTTTGTCCATTTCTTCTATTTTCTTGAATTTAAGTTATTTTCATAATTTCAAGCAATAAACTACAAATCTAAAATGCTACAATCTATTCCAATGGAATAGACATGGCACTTTATATATCAATTAATAGTAATATAGTAACTAACTATAAAGAGAAAATATGGTGTTGCAATAAGATTGAGAATAAGAAAAATTGTGTTACAAAAAACTCATAAAGAAGATAACTATTGCAAAAATAAGAATACACTTCCATAAAATAAATATTGCATACAATATTCTACAATTAATTCTTTATAATATTAAATTTAATATTTAAATTTGTATATCAATTATATTATATTATATTATATGGATATTTACTTCAAATCTCTAATAAAAAAAATTCTTTTAATTTATATTTTTATTTATGTATAAAGATTATTTTGGATGAATATCGATGATAATGCATATATTCTTATACAATTAATTCTTTATAGTAATAAATTTAAATATTTATAATAATAAATTTAATATTTAAATTTGTATATAGATTATTATATTATATGAATATTTACTTTAATTTTTTTATTTTGACGGCTTAGATGCCCCTGAATCAGTTTCTCAAGCCACGGGTTAATCATGATGCCAATAGGTTTGGCCACATTAACAAACAAAAAAGAAAACATCTTCTTTATAAAATATATAAATATGATGATAATGCATATATTCTTTTATAATTAATTCTTTATAGTAATAAATTTAAATATTTATAATAATAAATTTAATATTTAAATTTGTATATAGATTATTATATTATATGAATATACAATTAATTATTTATAGTAATAAATTTAAATATTTATAATAATAAATTCAATATTTAAATTTGTATACAAATTATTATATTATATGAAAATTTACTTTAAATATTCGTCAAAATCACCGGGGTATCGCACTCGGTCTGAGCCACACTAACCCTTAACATGGTTGGATTTTTTGTCCCCGTAGGTTTCGAACCGGTGACTTTAACATCAAGGAGTGCCTTAACAACACATTCCTTCACCAACTATCCTACACCTCGGTGAGAAATACATATTTAATAGAAAATATAAAAACTAAAAATACAATTTATGTATTCATATTATTTTATTAATAAATATTTGAAAAAATCTAAATATAAAAAAATTGTAGTTTTTCTTTTAAATTAAATATATTTACAATTTTTTAAAGATGAAATAACAATTCAACTCTATTAAAATACATTAATACACTATTAAAATAATATATTAATAAAGTAGTAATACATTAAGGAATATTTATAAATGAAGACCTCATTCCCGAAGACCAAGTTGAATTAAGAAAGGAAGTTCAAAAGGTAAAAGAAGCCAGGAAAGAAGGAAAATGTGCAATAATTAGAAATCGAAAAGCTATTGTTAAGGATAGAGACCAAAAGGATAATAATAAATAGGAATTTTGGACACTTGGGATATTTTTTTGGAATTGTTGTGGTTTTCCATGGCACAAAGGTCCTATGATAAGTTGGATCCCGAGTGATATTGATATTATCTGTCTAGCTGAAACTTGAGAGCATGAGGAGTCTAAAGTCCCTAACATGGAAGGATTTGTCTTGTGGTCGGCATGGAACAAAAAATCCCACCATAGAGGGATAGGAGGCATAGCTTGTTATATTAGAAAAAACATTTCTCCTCACATTCAACTTCATAAGATTGACCCTCTTAATCAATACATTTGGATAGAAATTTCAGACACCAATGCTAAGAAGATGTGTATAGCAATTTGTTATTTTGCACCTATTAATTCTACTTTTTATAAGAAATGTAATCTAGATAAAAATTGTCCCTATAATAATTTAGAACAAGATATTTATAATTTGAAAAATGAAGGTAATATCCTCCTGTTAGTAGACTTTAATGCTAGTACTGCAACTAAACAAGCTACTCTTTTAAGTGATGACTCCAACCATAATCATTTATGGCTAGATGAGGACCTTGCTTTATCTAATAGTTACAAAACAAGCTTTGAAGACCTAATTGAGAATTTGTTTGGTACTGAGTTGGTCAAGCTCTGTATCTCTCAAGGCCTAATAATTTGCAATGGAGTAATGAAGTGGCCAAACTCCAACAAAATGACTTGTGTTCATAGACTAGGCAGTAGTGTTGTAGATTATGTGATATTTGATATCCCCATTTCCAACCAAATAACAACTTTTGACCTTTTAAATGACCATGAGCTTGACTGTAATCATAAACCTTTAACCCTAACTCTAAAATTCTCCATGCATAGGAGCATCATTGAAGAGAATTCTAATAATCAAAGGAATTTGCGCTTTCACAAAAGTAAAGTTGACATTTTCTTAAAGGATTTAAATAGTAAATTAAACCTCCTAATTTATAAGGACAACATTGAATAACTCTATCATAATTTTACAACTACCCTTTCCACTTCTATTAACAAGTTCTCTTTTGAGGTGTCCCATAAAAAGAATAATAGAACAACCAACCCTTGGTATGATAAAGAATGTGAAATTTCTAGGAAATCCATTAGGGATGCTTCTAATGATCCCTTAAAAATCGATAAGATCAATACATACAAAGCCCTAATTAAAAGGAAAAATATATATTATATCAATAAAAGGAAAGAGAAACTTTCACAACTATACAAATTGGATCCTAAAAAGTTCTGGAGCCAAATTCTAAAATGCAATACTAAAGAAAATAATAGGATTCCCTTAACGAAATGGAATTCCTACCTTAAAATTCTTTACGAGTTCCCTAATGCCATGGACACCATTCCTATTGTCCCTACAAAGGAAGAAGTATTTTCTTTAGAGGACATAGAGTTTAGGGTTAAGCGACTCGCAAATGGGAAAGCTAAGGACATTGAAGGCTCCCAAGCTGAAATTTTTAAAATCGGAGGGCCAATCCTTATCCTTCACATACACAAGCTCTTCAATTTAGCAGTCAAGAAGGGCTTCCCTAAACCCTAGACGCAAAGCCTCATTATTCCTATTTTTAAAAATGGGGATAAAAGCATTCCCTCTAATTATAGGACCATTATGATTAGCTCGATTTTAGCCAAGCTTTATGGAATTATTTTGGAAAAGAAGATTAGCATTTGGCTAGAAATTCATGGTAAAAGAGTTGAAGGCCAAGCTGGGTTTAGGAGATGTCATTCAACTGTGGACCATCTTGTTACCTTTAGGATCATTGCAGAGGAGTTCCACAATATTAAAACCAATCTTTTTTGTTGTTTCGTTGACTTTAGAAAAGCTTTTGACATGGTTCCTAGGAAAAACCTTTGGAATAGGTTGGAAGAGATAAAAGTTCCTCTCGAGTTGAGGGTTGTTGCAATAAGGATGTATGAGAATGTTATTGATAAGTTTAAAAACATTGAGGGTTGGTCAAAAGAGATTAACTGCAATATCGGAGTCAAACAAGGTTGTCCCTTGTCCCCTACCCTTTTTGGCATATACATTGATAAGTTAGAAGAATGTTTCAAAAAAGCAGGTTGTGTCAGCCCTACTCTCACTGGTATAGTCATCAATCTTCTTCTTTATGCTGATGATATCGTTCTTATGGAAAGGAGTCCCCATGATCTTGAAAACCAACTAAGAATCCTTAAGGAGTTTTGCTCCAATATGGGTATGACTATTAATAATGATAAGACTAAGGTCATGATTATTAAATCCAATAAGATCCCTTATGATACCTTTGTATATGACAACAACAACTTGGAGGAAGTGACTTCATACAAATATATTGGAATTGATATTCACCACAAGCTCAATTGGAATTATAGCATTGAGAAAAGGATTATTGGGGGATGGAAATCTTATTATGGGCTTCAAAACAATTGTAAATCAATTGATCTTTAAGTTGGGATAAGAAGAAACTCCTCTTTGAGACTCTTTTTACACATGTTATTCTTTATGGATGTGAAGTCTGGGGCTGTAGTATCTCTCATGAATCCTGGAGAAAGATAGAGCAAATACAAAAGAATTTTATAACCTATAATCTCAAAATTAAAGGAAATACGCCCTATCCCATCCTCCTCATAGAAAAAAGCCTCTCATCCATTGAGAGCATGGCTATGACTAGATACCTAATGTATAAGAACAGGTTAAACAACATGGAAGACAAGAGGCTACCTAAAATTGCTTCAAAATCAAGTCATAACCACCATCGACTCAAGCGAGGATGGCATAAAGATGCCTGGTCTTGACTAAACTATCGGGGAATCATGGAAT
Organism: Picea engelmannii; assembly: GCA_009831015.1. Classification (NCBI taxonomy): domain Eukaryota; kingdom Viridiplantae; phylum Streptophyta; class Pinopsida; order Pinales; family Pinaceae; genus Picea; species Picea engelmannii. The sequence goes on from ML792042.1 coordinate 384,071, forward strand.
AAACCATTTTGCAGAATAAAGATACTATTAAATAAAATGTCAAATCAAAATTTAAGGAAAAAATGTGGTGCGATAAAGAGTTAGAGGAAAAAACAAAATTAAGGTATTATAAAGATGTAATCAACCCTAATCTAGAGGATCAAAATTATCTATCTGTTTTCCCAAGTGTAAAGAAAAAATAACATTGCTAAGATAAGAACAAATTCTCACGAGCTCCATAGTGAAACTAGGCGTTGGTCAATTCCTAAAACGCCTTGGGATGAAAGAGTGTGTTACCTTTTTTAGACTAAGAAGGTTGAAGATGAAAAGCACTTTCTCTTAGATTGTCCAACCTATACCCATATTAGATCTCATTTTCAAAATATTGATCACACTAGCAACCTTCCTAACATTTTAACTCAACAAAAGTATGGTGATCTTGGAAAGCTTCTCTTAATGTGTTTCGAGCACAGAAACAAAATTCTAAAGAATCACAAGGAATCGCTTACCCTCTTAAGGTCCGATAGACCAATTAGGTCTTGGTGGACGTCAATCATCATCATCATCATAAAAATATTAATATATTAATATTACATTAATATAAATTAAAGTATTAATTTATATTAATGTACAATATAACATATTAATTGATTTTTAAAATTAAAAAATAAAACACTATATTGATCATTTTGGAATTCATTTGTGATGATAAAATTTCATTTAATCAAATTAAATTAGATATTTTAACAATTTTTTTATTTAATTTAGAAAATAATAATAATGTAAAATGATTAATTTTATTTACAGAATAATAATTACCTTTAAAAATATAAAATTTTAAATTTATATTTATATTTAATTAATTTATTAAAGATTTAATTAACTTAAAATTAAATGTATTTACAATTTTTTTAATTTTTTAAAGATTAAATTTTTTAGAACTTATAAGATTTAATTATATTAAAAATAAGATTTAAAATTATATTAAAATTTTATAACATTTAAAATTATATTAAGATTTAAAGTTATATTAAAGTTATATTTAAAATAAGATTTAATTATATTAAAATTATATTTAATTAAAGTAAAATTAGACATATTTACAATTTTTTAAAGATTAAATTGTTTATAACTTTATATTAATAACCAAATAATCTAAGCCCCTGCATAATCAAGTACCCTAATAACCTATGCACCTGCATAATCAATTGAAACGCCCACACAAAGCTTTGTTCATTGAAACGGGGAGGTTGGAGGTTGGGCACTTCACATCCACGCTGCCATAAGCATCCCCACTAACAATACTTTTTGTTGTTATTAAAAGCTCATGAAAGTCTGTAAAAAAATGACAACTCACAAAGAACAGTTTAAAATTGTTTAGAACTTTTTAATTCGCATCCAGTTCCATGGTTAATTGAAACACTCACACAAATGAAATGGCAAGGTTGATACTGGGAGTTCTCATCTGCCCAGTAACAATAATATCTATTGTTATTCATAATATCCAGGTAGAGGAAGCAACATACCACAATCTATGCCAATTTTCTACATCCTCATCTTCCAACCTGTCAATCTAGCAGTGTTTTAAGTATAATCAATTCTTAATCACAGAAAGGGGAAATCTGGTGGTGAGCAAGTAATTTTTTAATTTTATTTAGTAAATGTGAAAAAGTAATCACATAAACATACGTCTTTATAAATGAGCCAAAGTTAGTTTATCAAAATTGCATCCATTGATTAGAGAGGACCACGAAGAATGATTAGAAAGGACGACGAAGAATATGCGAACATCTTCAATTACCAACCTTAAAATTGAAATTTATGATTAAAAGTTGATTAATCCACCAAATATGCTAGCGTCTTCAATTACCAACCTTAAAATTGAAATTTATGATTAAAAGTTGATTAATCCACCAATTCCAATAAGGGGCGTAATAAATATTATTTTGAATGAATATTGATCATAACGTGACAATTTCTCCCACAATAATTCACAACACAGTACTTATAAAACCACTTCATTAAGGCATCCTCATCTCAACATGATCATTATTCTTCTTTAACCACAATATAGTTTAAACACATGAAATTCCATGCTACAAAGAAGCATATGACATTGATCATATTTTGATAAATCCCTACTTAAGCATTGGAATTGGTACCGAAGCATTGGAATTGGTAGCAAATTCTCTTTTGACCTTAAAACAAAGTAAACTATGATCATTTGTGGAGAATGATTTGTTATAAAAAATTACAAGAATATGATAATTCAAATTAGAACAAATTACAAGAATATTAGGTCATTAGAGGCATCTGAATCTTCGTATTAAACTTATAAACTTAGCATCTATTTTATAAACGTAGTGTATAAACTTATTGCATTAAATTCAAAGTGTTCAACCATTAAAACTTACCCAACTAAGTACTGTGTATGCCTCTAAATGGATGTGCAAAATCCTACTGAATTTCTTGTGTACGTGCTATCCCCCAACTGCTCTGTATACCACTATATGGCTGTGAAAATTTTTAATCTCATGTGAAAAGACTTGACAAGGTTATTTCTCTTCTCAGATCTGTGTCCAGAGATTAAGATTGACGAAGTTTTGTTTTGTAGATTGCCATCTGACAACATTTTCCACTCTTTCGTATCAAAGAATCCTAAAAAATAAGATGAATATGGAACAACCAAATATTTTCTGTATTCAAGAGACCAAATGCAATATGGACATGATGGGAATAATAATTAAGAGGTACTAGAATAGGTACAATTTTCTTACTATAGATAGTCAAAACACTACTTGAGGCATTCTCACCCCATGGAACCCACAAACAATGAATCTACTTTCAGCAGAAGCCACAAGGAACTTTTTATTTGTAAAGATGCAAGTGATAGGGAATACAAAGGAGGTCATATGTACCAATGTATATGGACCCCATATGATGGAAGATAAAACAAGAATGCTCCCAGACTAAGAAAACCTAAGGGATCAGAATAGTAACCTTCATTGGATTCTAACAGGAGACTTCAAGTTTATAGCCACCATGGCTAGGAAAAAAAGGTGCAATAGAAGATTGGGCATAGATGTTGAGGAGTTCACAACATTCATTTAAAGAAAAAAAATAGTAGATATTACGATTAGTAATGGACAATTTACCTGGAACAATAAAATAAATCAACACCACGAGGTGGCTACGATGTAAGACAGGTTTCTAGTCTCAGAATCAATAATATTGCAATCTTTATTTCTAGAAGGAAACATCCTCCCCTGGGGGGCTCATACCATTGGTCGGTTCATCTGGAGGAAAAATTACAGGCAACCCAAAATTACGTGCCTTTCAGGTTGAATAGATTCTTGATTGATCACCCAACCTTCAAGGAGAACGTCAAAACTTGGTGGCAAGAGGATTTACATGAGCAAGGGAAAAAAAATGTTTCGACTTTAGAAAATACTTAAGCACATAAAGGAAAAACCCAAGAGTGGAACAAAGAAATTTTCAGGAACAGAGACAAGGCTAAAAAAATTATATAGGAAAGAATGGGAAGGCTTCAGGAGCAGTTCATTCAAGAAGGATACAATGAGGAAAGGAAAAAAGAAAAGAACCAATTACTCCATGATTGAGAAGCAAAATGTAAACAAGAAGAGATCCCATGGAGACAAAAGTCCAGAGTTCAGTGGCTTAAGGAAGGGGAGAGAAATAATAATTTCTTCCACAGATCAACTATAGCGAGAATATCCCATAACAAAATTTTGAATATCCAAGACCAGGATGGGATAGAGTGAGAGTCCCAACAGGACATTGAAAACACTATGGTCCAACATTTTTAGGAGATAGCCAAAGAACCCAACCTGGACTAGACTGAAGAAATCCAAAGGATTGTAAGGCATATCCCTAAGTTGGTAACATAGGAGAACAATTTAAACCTATTCAAACCCGTATCAATGGAAGAAGTCGACCAAGTGATCCAGTAGATGCCAAATGGAAAGGCCCCAGGTCTAGATGGATTAATAGTGGACTTCTTTAAATCTTGTTGGGATGTGGTTAAGTATGATATATATGACACAGTGGAGGACTCAAGACATTCAACCTAAATCCTTAAATCCATTAACTCCACGATGATCACCTTGATCCCGAAATAAAATGAAGCTAGAACTCCTTATCGATATAGACTGATAGCATTGTGCAATGTGGTGTATAAGATAATATCGAAAGTAATAGATAATAGATTGAAACCCCTACTCCCCACTCTGATCTCAAAGGAACAGTTAGAATTTGTGGAGGGGAGGAAGATACTGGATAACATCATATAATCCCATGAAATAATACACACCCTCAAAAGCAAAAAAAAAAAGAGGGAATGATAATATAGTTGGATTTGGCCAAAGCTTATGACAAAATAAGCTGACACTATAAGGAGAAAACGATGGAAGCCTTTGGGTTTGACTAGCACTGGATTAAATGGGTCATCAACCTAGTTTCTACAACCAGTTTCTTGCTACGAGTTAATGGAGCTCCAACCTAAACATTCTACCCCTTTAGGGGTATAAGACAAGGGGACCCTTTGTCCCCTTTCCTGTTTATTTTAATGTTGGAAGGGCTAAGGAGAAGCATAAATATTGCAACGGTTGAAGGTAAAATAAAAGGCCTAAAACCATTTGAAGACTGCCCAACCTCAACACACCAACAATTTGTGGACGATACCATGCTTCACAGAATTCCCACGGTCAAGGAAGCAATGACTTACAAAAACATTTTAGCATATTTTGGAGAAGCCTCTGGGGATGAAATAAACCACTCTAAATCTATGATCTAATTTTTCAATGAAAATCTTGCAGTGCAAAGGAACTTGATTAACATTTTGGGGCTTGAGAGGAAAACACTCCCATCGAAGTATTTGGGAGTGCCCCTGATGGACAAGGCATGTAGGAATACAACGTGGGAAGGGATCATCAAAAAGCTGCAAGAGAGGGTTAAATATTGGACATAGAGAACTCTTAACCTAGCAGGCTAGTTAATCCTAACAAAAGAAATCTTAAAATCAATCCCAACCTTAATTATGTTGGTTTTTCCATCCTCAAAAGGAATCTTACAAAAAATCATAGCAGTTCAAAGAAACTTCCTTTGGAGAGGAGATGAGGATAAAAAGAAATGGACTCTGGTAGCTTGGGAAAAATTGTGCAGGCCAAAGAACAAAGGGGGGTTCAGGTTACAAGACCCTCAAGTAACAAATTATGCATACGAGGAACAACTGTGGTGGAGATGGGTAAAATACAACTTGGTTCCATGGGCTAAGCTGTGGAAAGCAAAATACGCCCCAGGTTTCAACCCCCGGGAGATGATTTGGTTCACATGCACCTGGGAAGGTTCAACCATCTGGAATCTAGCCTAGAGAAATAAAAAATGGAAATAGGGTCGCAGTTTTTGGGAAATTAGGAATGGGAAAACAACGAGATTTTGGGAAGACGCTTGGTAACAGGAACCTCGAATGGAAAACTAGGAGAAAGATCTTATGAAGCAAGAGTTGATTGGGAAAGGGAAAAACAAAATATATCAGTACGGGAAATAGAGGGAGGAGAACACCAGATGGAGAATTTGGGACAATATATAACCCCAGAACAGAACTCAAGAAGCACCGATGGTCAAAGAGATTGAGGAAGAATTGCGAGAGAGGAAAATTTAGTTCTCGGGCGAGGAGGATAAATTAAGATGGGGAAGGGAAAATGGAGGGGAATTCAATCTAAAATAATCTTGTCACTATATAGCAGGACAAGACCAAGAAAATCCAGAACCCTACTAGGAGAGGCTTTGGAATTACCCTCAATGGAAAAATATTAAATTTTTTAAATGGTTGACTCTTCACAAGAAGATCCTAACCTGGGATAACCTAACAAAAAAAGGATTCAATGGACCTTCAAGATGTCATCTGTGTGAAACCCAGGAAGAAACTATTGACCACCTCCTCAATGAGTGTAGTGATACAACTGAGATTTGGGATTTGGTGGCTATGATTTAACGTAAGACAAATAGGGTAAAGGGAGATACCAGAGCCACAATAAAGAACTAGAAGGAGAGGTATAGCGATAACAAGGTCGTTAACCTGTTTTGGGGGTTAACGTCAGGGATGGTAATATGGGAAATTTGGAAAGAAAGAAACGGGATAATATTTAGGAATGAAAGCTAGTTGACCTCCAGGATAGAGGATAATATTATAAACCAAATAAGAGAGACACTGCGGAGAATTAACCTTAACAGTTCAAAAAACCCAACCCTAGGCCAAGATCTAATAATTATGAAAATGTTTCAATTGAAAGAATGGATCCTTAACATACATGTGCCCAGTGCTCCACATATATAGGTAGGAGTGAATACATTGGCTCCTCCTGCGACAAGATTTATCAAGATGAATTTTGACGAGGCGTCGAAGGGAAATCCTGGAATAGTAGGAGTTTGTGGGGTGATAAGAGATAGTGGAGGGATCATCATCCTCTTGTATGTTGGAAACATAGGCATATCTACAAACAACGCATCAGAGTTTGGACCTCTGGAACTAGGCCTGGAAATTCTTTGTAGAGAGGGCCTGGAAAATGTCATAGTGGAGGGAGATTCAACATTGGTCATCAACACAGCTAAAACAATTTCAGTGTGGACCCAAGCTAGGTAAGGTGTTAAGGAATTGGAATTTAGTGTGCACTCCCTTCAAAGAATCAGGAAACACATGTAAGCCTTAAACACAATAGAGTTTAGATGGATTCAAAGATCGACTAATGTGCTGGCGGACAGGCTAACCAACGAAGGAGTGAACCATGAGGGAAATGTGTTGGACAAGGTATCATCCAATAATGCAAGGGATCAACTCATATCGGACTACATCTACTTGGCGAAATGATATCACTGTGATAGCTTCAGGAATGATGGTCACATCAGGGAGGACACGAGGCTCTTTGAACCGGCATGGGACCCATGAGGAATATGATGTTCACAACACCTGGCCCTCAACTATCATGAAGGAAAAAGACAAGAAGCAAGTGGGCTGACAGATGAAAGTACAGACATAAAAGGATAGATATGATAGTGCGAGAGAGATTTCAAGTAGCAGGTCGAACAATCATGAGGAGATAGGTAGTTATGAGATGGAGGTAATCAAGGGAGGATCATCGGCCCCCAGGACAAGTTTGGGACCCATAGTGACTGGATACAAAGATAACAAGGATAGAAGCAAGGTTCGTGGAAGTTATCAAAACATAATGGCCTGAAGTGCCTTATTTGATAATAAGTGTGGTCGATCTCACCACCTCAGAATCGAATTAGTAGGTGGTATAGGGAATCAAAAGAGAGACCATTATAAGAAAAAGAACCACAGATAGGGCTATATGCTGAAATTTTTAGCTTGCTTTGAAAGTTATAGTCCCAAGCTCAGTTTTGTTAAGGGGAGATGCAGAGTGAGGTACCAGGAGAAAGTTCATAGTAGAAATTCAGGAAGGAATAGTGGCATGGCATGTATGAAAAATACCATGAGGAAGAGAAGTCTCTGGGGGAAGGAGATTCAGGAAATCTCGAGGCGATTGACGAGAATCGAGAAGGTTGTGGGGGATACAACAAATACATTCTAGGAGATAGTATTGAAGAAAGGGAAGGAAGCAGTAAATAGGTGGGAGGAGGAGGTCAAGGAGGAGCAGAGTGGAAACAATATGGGGGAGACTTCCTAGGAAGTGGATTGGATAAAATATTTGGGGGCCACCCTCCTCATGGAGACCCTCTACTATAGAACATTGGAAACAACATGGGTGACCAAAATGTTGATAGAGAAGGTAAAGAATGATCGGGAGGAGGAGCGCAAGGATGACCATTGGGAGATAAAACCCATGCTGGAAGAAATTCAACATCGAATCAGCAGGTTAGAAACCATTGTCAAGTTGTTAGTGGAAATAGAGAAGAACCATCAAAGTAAACAAGAGAGGCTCACACAGCAGTTCCATCTGTTCCTAAGATATATCCATCATATAGACATAACACACACAGACAACCAAGGAGGAACAACTCAGATATGTAGGACCAAGACAGTCTCCTCAAAGGAGGATAGCAAAGGCCAAGCTGGTGAGGTGACAGACCACTCCTAGGTCCTCTAGTGTGGTTTAATTTTCTGTTACTATTTTTTTTTTATTATACTAGAAGTTATGCCCAAGACGTAGTTGGTTGCTTAGTAGTTGGTTGCATTCTTTGGTGTTCTCATCAAAAGTCGGGTAGATATTCCCAGGACTTAGTTGAACGGCTAGTTAGCTCTCTCTTTATGTTTTGCTGATAAGTGTCTTAAACTTTAAAAGAGAGGGATTGGTCTGGTTTCCAGTTTTGGCAGACCAGTATCCTCCATGCATTTGATCCAAGACAAATAGTAAGGTGGATACTTGGTCTGGTTTCCTTTTGGCAAACCAGGGTCACCATTTTGTATTAGATTTACTATAGTAATATAGTTTTCTACTCTAACTTACAAAAAAAAAAGACATTATAATTTCATAAGTGAATGTTAAGCTCAAGCCTATGTAGACATATTTTTTATTTAACACGTCTCCTTTCAATTTTATTGATGACTTATTTGATAGAATAATTAATAATTAGCTCATGATTTATTTAAGAGAATTTTGTTTCCTTATATTATAACAAGAGACTGCCATTATTTATTGGTTTTAGTATAATTTTTTTTTTTATTATGAATATGTTTTAAGTGATTTTGATAAGTAATGCCCCACCACTTCACCTATAAAACTAGTTTTAGGAACATAAGCTAATGCAATTTTTGTATTGGTATTTAATCATCTTCAAGGTGGTGGCATGCAATGTAGTAATTCAAACTTATGCATGAATTCAAATCTATGTACAATTTTTTTTTTGTACGGACATGGCCACTAAATAGCCCTTGTTATCATACTACTCACAAGTGATGTTACTATTCTCATGTTTGAGAGCAATTCATATATACATTTTATAATAACTTATATATGTATATATATATATAATAATAAAACATTAATAATAAATAATTGTAATATCAATGCTTAGTTAATAATAATAATAATAATAAGCCTAAATTCCCTAGATGGGGTGTTAGTAGAGGACAGGTGTCCAAATGGAGGGGACGACGCTTGCCAGTTTAGTACCAACCACGTGACTGGCGCATGCACATCCCCTCCTCCCACACCATGAAGTTACGTAGACCTCACTCCAACCAGAGTGCCATTAACTCTTCCAACACGCTCCTCTCTGTCTCCTCATCTGATCAAAGGAGCCTCCTTTATGGTGGTCACCTTTGCGCATGAGCATATTCCCTCTTGAGCACTATTCATACCATGGAACTCCTAGTATGGTCCATAAGTTCTTCCTCTTCCCAGCAGAGCGGCCACTCGGTCTGCACTCTTCCCTGGTTCTTACCTGTTACGTTAGCGAGTTCTTAGTGCCTACTTACCTTCCTTTTTCTTTGGCCATGCCTATATTGTAGGGGAAATCCAAGAGAGGCTCGACCTGGTACCAAAACATGCCATGCATGGCCATTCAGCCTCAACCTGCCACCGCACCTTCGCACAACTCTCTACCTTCTTCGCCATCCTCCTCTAGCCAGTCCTCTCAGAGCCATGGGCTTGCCAAGTCAAGTGGTTGAACCTCCTAGGGAATTCATTGGGTTTTTCCTCGAGACCATTATCGGACCTAACCTCTTCCTCGCAACCCAACTTGGTCATTCCACGAAATTCACCTGAGAATTCAGCTCTTATGCCACCACTAGTGCAATCACCATCGATCCAGTCTTCTCAGGAAGACACCTACATCCACCAGGAAAAACCATCTGACCAACCACACTCTTGTTCTGACTGTGCCACCTGCGCAAAGCTTCAAGACAACCTTACAGTTCTGCAAGACCTAGTGTTCAAGGTCCATAAGGAGGTGGACAACTTACGGTTTTGTCTGGAAATTGTGGAAAATAAGGGTACACGAATTCTACAATTGCTATCCTCTTTGCAAGGCACTCGACACTCCACAGAAGAGGCACCCAGTGCACTAGTGGCCTCAGTGGTGGTCTTGGTTTCGACTCTCCAAATGTCAGCAGTGGACAACACAGCAACGGTCTTGGCTTCGGATCTCCAGACGCCAACAATGGACAATGTGGCACGCAACACGTCGACTACGTGAGTCACAACACCTACATATGTGTCAGACTACCTGGCATTTTTTTAGTTTTTTTTATGCTTGGACAAATGTACTCTTGGACAATTCCCTTTTTTCCTATCATAAGTCAGTCCTAGATGTTTTAGAAGGTTAGGTGAATCAGTTTCCTCACGTGGTGATTATGTTCTAGATGCTTGATATTGATGTTCTAAATGCTTGATATTGATGTTCTAGATGCTTGATATTGAGGCACTAGCTGAATTGGTTTCCCTCTAGGGAAATTTAGCAATTACAGTCCTCAAACACTCATGGCGCTACTGTAATTTTTTTTTTCTGAAAGATAATTTATACATAGTTACAAAAAAAAAAAGAAAAAAAAAAAAGCTTAAATTCATCTTAATTGTGGAACTATCACAACTTAAGAGAGATTAAATCTCATTAGATATAAAAATTTTGTTAATCTAAAATTTTCCTCTCCTTGAAAAAGATTTAGGTTAGTTATATATATATATTAACTACAAAAAAAATACACATTTCCTTCCTATTTAAAAATACATAATTAAAATATTTTAAACATAAGAATTTTTTATCTTTCAATTATTTTATATATAAAGATTAGATATTAAAATATTTTTTTATATATATTACATATCAACTCCACTCCATATTGTTATTAATATTTTTATTAAATATTAATGTTAAACGGTAAAAAAACACCTTTTAATAAAATTATTTTATTTTTTATCATTATCTTTAATATCATTATATTTAATATGTAAATACACTATTAAAAATAATTGTACATCTTATTGTAATGTTATAATTTCCAATGTGTCATTTATATCATATTATAGATTTTAATGTATTTTTGCGTTTGAATCAAAATCATTAAATAAATTATAAGCTAGCTAGAGTTAGTATTAAACTAATAAGTTAAAGGTATAACTACAACCTTTGTATACATTAAAAAATATAATATCATTATCTTTAATATCATTATATTTAATATGTAAATACACTATTAAAAATAATTGTACATCTTATTGTAATGTTATAATTTCCAATGTGTCATTTATATCATATTATAGATTTTAATGTATTTTTGCGTTTGAATCAAAATCATTAAATAAATTATAAGCTGGCTAGAGTTAGTATTAAACTAATAAGTTAAAGGTATAACTACAACCTTTGTATACATTAAAAAATATAATGTTGTGCTATTGTATTTGCTCTTTAATGTGTTTTAGAATAAAAATCGGAGCTATTAAATATATAAGTTACTTGTATACATTAAAAAATATAGTGCTGTGTTATTGTATTTGTTCTTTAATGTGTTTTAGAATTTAAATCGGAGCTATTAAATATATTATAAGTTAGAGTTAGTATTAAATCGATAGGTTAGAGATTGAATTAGAGCTGTTATATCCATAAAAAATAATGTAGTGAAATGTTATGATATTGTAATTGTTCTCAACCTTTTTATATTTGTAAAATAAATTTTAGTTTAGATTAATTTAATTTTACTTTTTTTTAAATTGTGTTTTATTAAATTTGAATAAAATTAAATTTAGTGTATATTTTTATATGTAATTTTTTTTTTGGTTTTGCATAAAGTAAATGAAATAAGCATTTGATAAACTTAATATTTTCATGTGGAATTATTATGATTTATATTTACACAAAAAGATTTATTTGAAACTAAGATTTTTAGATTTAGATTAAATGTAATTGTTAAGAATTAATAATTCTTAGTAATTTAAGAAAGTGACATTTTTCAAACCAAATAACATGTATCTATGAATTTAGTAATAATTTAATAACTCGTATCCATGGATTTGGTAATAGTGTACTTGACTATGTCATTTTATGAATCCCCTTAATCCATCAAAACAAAAATATATAATATGAATAAATATTAAACTAATTCATATAATTCTTTATATATAAACTTATATAAAATGTCAAATAAGATAATATGAATAATGAAAAACACCTAATTTTTATTAAAACCATATTAAAAAAAAACTAAAAAATTCAACCTCCACTTCATTGATGATAATATCAAATATTTATTCAATAAATTTGTATTGAAGCTCTCATCTTTCATGTACACATGTACTCTCTTTTTTATAACTCTTATAAAGAAAAACTTTCAAATTATCACTTTGTAAAGCTACTGGAATGATATTAGGGATGTCTTAAATGAATTAAAAAAAGGCTAGGAAAATAAAAGTATATATGAATTTTTTTAAAAGAAGCACCAATATGTGCAAATAAATATGAAGAGAAAATCTTAAATCTCTAAATTTGACCTTGCCAAGTTTTAATGACTCATTCTAACAAAATATTAAATCTCTAAATTTGACCTTGCCAAGTTTTAAAGATTCATTCTAACTCACAAGTCTAATGAGATTAGACTTCATGTCTTATAAATCTCTATTAATTTTCCATTATTTCAAATAAAATAAAAAAACAATTTTAATGATTGAATTCATTCCTTATAAATCTCTATTAACTTTCCAATTTCTCAAATAAAAAGCAAACAACGAATTTAATGACAAAGAAAAATATATATATAAATAGTAAGTATTATTAGGTAGAAGGTCTAAAAATAAGTAGTATTAGTTTTATTCGTTACATCCACAACCTTTCCAATTTGTATGTAAAAATGGTTTCCTTAAGATTTAAATAGAAAGTCTCATCATCCTTATTTTTAATCTTTATGTAAAAAAGGTTTTCCTGAGATTTAAATAATAAAAAGTCCCATCATCCCTATTTTTAAGAGTTGTGACAAAATAACTTCTCAAATTATAGGAAAATAAATATTATACTTCTAATGGTTAAGTTGTATGACACAATTTTAGAAAATTTTAGAAAATAATATTTGCTTCTGGCTATAAAACCGTAATAAGAAATTTCAAGCATAAATTATTTTTAAAATTATCAATCAACTATCATTTATTTACTCTTATGACTATATGACTATAGCTGAGTTTCAAAATAATAAATACAATCTCTTAAATTTCTTTCTTGCCAACATAGGAAAATATTTTAATATAGTTTCTTGACATAAATTTTTGAACACACTAGAAGATATTGAAGTCTCCATTGGGTTGAGAGATGTAGTGATGAGATTATATGATACAGTCATTGTTATTTAAAAGAAATATGGGTTGGGTTGCTCAGAAGAAATTAATTATAATATAAGGATCAAAGAATGGGTCAAAGAATGGTGATTTATGTCTCCCATCTTTTTTGAATTTACATACATAAGTTAGAATATTTCCTAAAGTAAATACGGTGTGTCATGAATAATCTTGTAGGATGATTATCAACCTCCTCTCTTATGTAGATGATAATGTTCTTTTAGAAACAAATTGTTTTAACCTTCAACATAAACATTTAATTTATTTATTTTTAAATCACTAACTCTACAATGAATATAGACATTAAAAAAATAAAAATAATGATCTTAAAGTATAGGTGTTCCAATACCGTACTTGATTTTTTATTATAACCAAATCTTAAAAAAAGTGTCTTCATCTAAGTATCTAGGAAAATTCACATCTATGATAAGATAAACTATGATTATAGTGTTGAAATAAGGAAGGGTGAGCAGAGTTTGGGAATTTGTTTTTAGTTTAAAGAAGCTAAGTTGTAGCTCTACAAAAAGATGAAACTTATTTTTGACATTATTTGCATCCTAGTGATTATGTATGGTTCAAAACTTTGAGGTTATATTATCTCCAAGTAAACTTGGAGGAAAATTGAGAAAATCTAGAAGTTTTTATAATAAACAATCTCAAAATTAAAAGCAATACACCATAAATTTCTTTTAGACATTGGTCTCCACCCACGGGTTGTAAGGATATTAAAAAGATAAAGTTATCTTTTAATTTCTTTGCATCCTAGTGATTATGTATGGTTCTGAAGTATGAGGTTGTAGCATATCCAACGAGATCTCGACGGAAATTGAGCAGTTCTAGAAGTTTTTTATAATAAAAATTATCAAAATTAAAAGCAGTACACCCTAATCTTCTTTTGGAATTTTGTCTCCACCCAAAGGGTGTAAGGCTATGATAACATACCTATTATACAAGTACAAGTTGGCTAACATGAATAAAGAGAGGCTTCCTATCACAAATTCAAAAAATTAGTAAAAGTTACTCAAGGTTAAAGACATGGTGGACTAGAGATGTTACTTATTGGGTCAACTATATTATTGGGGGAGTAGTATAAGAGGATTCCCTTGACATATCAACACCGTTAATGATCTGGATCGGATCATCATACAACTTTTCATCTATCATGGTACATTTTGGGTGGAAGAAATTTGAGGAATGAACTTCCAAGGTCATTTTAGCAACAGGTCCTAGTTTGGAAAATTGGGGTTGAAATCTATCTGAAATATTCCAAGTCTATTTTGAGTTATCAAATCACATTATTTTGTCGAAAACATTTATGGGACCAAGATAGCATATTCTTCACATCTAGACCTTTCCAAAGGTGTAATAATCACCTCAATGAGAGATCGTATGTGAAAGGTATGTCTCTCAAAAGTTGACCTACCTCGTTGAACACTATAGTACAAGTGGATGACACATCAAATCCCAGTAATCACACATGTGGGTCTATCCAAGTGTGTAATTTCATAAAGATTATAGAAGTTCCAAAACCTTATCACTAATTGAATGGTTGAGGAAGTCAAAACACTAAGCCTAGACTCCTATCAACCTTTGTTAAAAACTAGGATGGTAGGAGGAGAAAGGGTTCCATTGTTTAACATTGTATTTGTTCCATAGTTGAGCAGATAATCTAGGAGTGGTAATTTGAGATAATAACATAGGATGAGAGATTTTGAACTAGTCATACAAACCACATTGTTCAAGGAAACTCCATAGTGAGTGTCTCTTTCTTTCTATTTGCATTTCCATAACTGAAGAAAATAGAGTAGATCATAGGCCTCACCTTCTATTTGGGTTTTCTCCCATATTGGGTTTCCTAGGATATACCTTCTATTCATTTGTGTGGATGGTGTGTTATTTTGTCAATTTCTTCCATTTTCTTGAATTTAAGTTATTTTCATAATTTCAATCAATAAGCTACAAATAAAAAATGCTACAATCTTTTCCAATGGAATAGACATGACACTTTATATATCAATTAATACTATTATATTAACTAACTTTAAAGAGAAAATATAGTGTTGCAATGAGATTGAGAATAAGAAAAATTGTGTTCATTACAAAGAATTCGTAAAGAAGATAACTATTGCAAAAATAAAAATACACTTTCATAAAATAAATATTGTATATATTCTTCTATAATTAATTCTTTATAATAATAAATTTAATATTTAAATTTGAATATCAATTATATTATATTATATTTACTTCAAATCTTTAATATTTTTATTTTTCTTTGAATATAGAGGATAATGCATATATTCTTCTACAATTAATTCTTTATAGTAATAAATTTAAATATTTATAATAATAAATTTAATATTTAAATTTGTATATAGATTATTATATTATATGAATATTTATTTTTTACCATCCCAGTTTGAGCTATACCAACCCTTAATATGGTTGGATTTTTTGTCCCCTTCGAACCAGAGACTGCTAGTTACTATTATTACATTGAAATAAATAAATAAAATAAAATATAGTTTATTATTATTATTCCATTAAAAAATACATATTTAATAGAAAAATATAAAAACTAAAAATACAATTTATGTATTCATATTATTTTATTGATAAATATTTGAAAATATCTAAATATAAAAAAAATGTAATTTTTTTAAATTAAATATATTTACAATTTTTTAAAGATGAAATAACAATTCAACTCCAATAAAATACATTAATACACTATTAAAATAATATATTAATAAAGTAGTAATACATTATAAAAATATTAATATATTAATATTACATTAATATAAATTAAAGTATTAGTTTATGATGATGATGATTGACGTCCACTAAGACCTAATTGATATAAGCCCTAATTGATATATTAAAGTACATATATATATTTTTTAATTAGATATATTTACAATTTTTTAAAGATGAAATAACAATTCAACTCCATTAAAATACATTAATACAATATTAAAATAATATATTAATAAAGTAGTAATACATTATAAAAATATCAATATATTAATATTTTTTGTTTGTTTGTTTGTTAATGTGGCCGCATCCGGCCTGAGCCATACCAACTTTTAACATGGTTGGATTTTTTTTGTGCCCGCATGTTTCAAAGCGGTAACTTTCAAAGCGGTAACTTTTCAACACAGAGTGGCTTAACAACACACTCCGTCACCTCACCGACTATCCTACACCTCGAGGACAATATATTAATATTACATTAATATAAATTAAAGTATTAGTTTATAATAAGCTACAATGTAATATATTAATTGATTTTTAAAATTAAAAAATAAAACACTATATTGATATTTTTAAATGGATCAAAATTTACAATGAAAAAATTTCATTTAATCAAATAAAATTTTAACAAAATTTTTATTTAAATTAGAAAATAATTATAATGTAAAATGATTAATTTTATTTACAGAATAATAATTACCTTTAAAAATATAAAATTCTAAAATGTAAAGTTATATTTAATTAATTTATTAAAGATTTAATTAAAATTATATTTAATTAATTTAAAATGAAATATTTTTTAAATTTTTTTAAGATTAAAAAATAAATTGTAAAATATAAAATTGTATTTAATTAATTTATTAAAGATTTAATTAAAATTATATTTAATTAACTTAAAATGAAATATTTTTTAAATTTTTTTAAGATTAAAAAATAAATGGTAAAATGTGAAATTGTATTTAATTTATTTATTAAAGATTTAATTAAAATTATATTTAATTAACTAAAATTAAATATATTTACATTCATTTTTTAATTTGTAAAGATTAAATTTTTTTGAACTTATAAGATTTAATTATATTAAAATTATATTTAATTAATGTAAAATTAGATATATTTACAATTTTTTAAAGATTAAATTGTTTATAACTTTATAAGAGTAACCTAATAACCTAAGCCCCTACACAATCAAGTACCCTAATAATCTACACACCTTCACAATCAATCGAAACACCCACACAAAACCTTGTTCATTGAAACGGGGAGGTTGATACTAGCACTTCACATCCATGCTGCCATAAGCATCACCACTAACAATATTTTTTGTTGTTATTAAAAACTCATGAAGAATGTGTGATCATTATTAATAATAAATACATCGTTGAAACTCGCAGGTGTTCTCAAGAGGTGGATTGCAGCCTATGCTTGGATCTGCAACTCTGCTAACCGTTGCGCATGCGCATTATGACTCCCTCTCTGGGAGGGGATCTACCTACGGATTCCCCGTCCCTTGACATGCAGGCCTTTCAGGCCCTAGTTTCATCCTATGCCAAAGTGCCCAAGATTCCGCCCTCCCGTTTCATAAAAAAGGCAGTCGAAATCCCCAAGGTCTCAGTCTACGCTCCTTCAGCATGACCGTTGGCTCTAAGGCTCGCAGATCGTGGTTTGATCAGAAAATTCACAGGGTTATGGCCATCTCCAAGAGCCATGCATATCTGGCTGAAAGCAAACTGGTGCAAGTTGATCAAAGGGCAACTCTCGACAGCCTTTTGCGGTAAGAGATTCTTTGCCTTTCTATTTGAAAAGAAAGAAGATAGAGATCTGATATTTCGTAGCAGCTCATACTTTATGGGGGGCAGAGGAATGTATCTAAACAAATGGACTCCATACTTTAGCCCAAAAATTGATATCCCCTCTGCAGTCCCAGTCTGGGTTAGATTACCCTTCCTTCCCTTGCACTGCTAGAATGATGAAACAATTCGAAACATAGGAAACACCCTTGGCAAGTTCATAGACCGTGTTGAGCCAAAGGATGGCCTTCAAGCCTGTGCGAGACTCTGTGTAGAAGTTGATCTAGAAAAGGGCCTCCCAGAAGCTATACAACTAAATCTTGATAGTTGGTCCTACATCCAACAAGTGGATTATGAACAAATACCCTTTAAGTGCCAAATCTGTCACGAATATGGCCACATCACCAAATATTTCCCTCAAGCCAAAGATTCTCAAGATCAAGACCCCAAGCAAGACCAGTGGCAGCAACCCAAAAGGAAGAAACCAAATGGGAAAAACCAACAGATCCCACACCAAAATCAAAGGGAAAATCCTACCGAGTCAAAAGAAAAGATCCTCGGATCTCATCAAAAAGGAGAATCAAGCCATAATCACCAGGTCGACCTTAGAAAAAATGATACTCCACCTGTCGACATGGAACCATGGCAAATCAGTGGGAAAGGACTAGAACCAAAAAAAAGAGGAAGCGATGCTGCCCTGGAGAAGAATAAAGAAGTTTTGGTATCAAGCGAAGATCACACTCAATCTCCACACACTCAAAATCTAGAAAAACAAGAAATATTGGAAGAAGAGGGTCGAGACTCCTCAGATAGCGAATCTGAAGTGGAAATAACCCAAACCATTAACAATAAGAAACCTGGAAGGAAATCATATTGCAACAAAAGGGAATCAACAACAAATAGGGAAAAGTAATTAGGGATTCAAAAATCATTGAGGAATCCCTAAAGAAATATGGAAAATCCGATAAGAATAAAGCAACCTAGCACAAGGGAAGAAGTTCATAGCCCTCAAGAGGGGGGACAACCAAACACCTTGATAAATGATGAAAATCGTCTCCTGTAATTGTAGGGGATTAGGCAGTAGCCAGAAGAAAGAAGATCTCCAAAAAATTCTACAGGTAGAAAAACCATCAATCCTCATGCTCCAGGAGACAAAACTGGGGGAAATAGAAACCCTCAACGACCTTCAAAAAAATTGGAATAATTGTAATGGACGCACAGTGAGCTCCAGAGGGGCTTCAGGCGGAATCAAAATCCTCTGGAAAAGGGCAAATTTTGATTTGCAAGTGCAAACGCAAACCCAATTCTAAATATGAGTGAATATTCTCAATAAAACTTTAGATATGCTCTACTTCATCATTAACATTTACATACCAAATAATTACAGTAAAAAAATTGAATGGTGGCAATCTCTGATAGAACTTGCCAAAGAAAATCCCCCCCAAAACCTCATTATCGTAGGAGACTTCAACACAACTAGAGTCGCAACGAAAAAAAGAGGAGGATCGGTCATTAGAGATCAATTTCGAGAAAGACAGGAGGACCTCATCTCGTATCTGGACCTTTCTGACATCCCATCCAGTAAAGGAATCTACACATGGAACAATAGAAGAGAAGGGCCCAGTCATATTGCAGCCAGACTAGATATATTCATGATCAACAGTGAATTATTGGCCCTCCCTGATAAGCTGTGCTCAATGAATCTCTCCTGGGCTGGTTCGGACCATCGCCCCATAAGACTGAACTGTGAAAAGCAGCAGAACTGGGGTCCAATCCCCTTCAAGCTAAATCCTCTTTGGCTGGACCGACCAGAGATTCTTCAGTCCATTGTTCAGATCTGGAACCAGTGGATCACAGGATCTCCAAACTACACTTGGGATCAGAAACTCAAATCAGTCAAAGACATGCTAAAGAGATGGGCTAAATATAATTCACACAACAAAGCACACGTCAAAAAGTCCCAAGTGGAGGCCCTCCAAGATGAAATGGAAAGTGCAGAGATTTCGCAAAGTCTCCTCACCCAAGAGCAATCCCTCCATAAAGACTATCTCTGGGCCCTAGCGAAAGAAGAAACAGCCTGGAGGCTTAAATCCAGGAGCATCTGGTTGAAGGTAGGCGACCAAAATACCACCTTCTTCCACAACCAAACCAAAGTCAGAAACTACGCCAACCAAATCTCTGAGCTTAAAACTCCTAAAGGGGAAACAATTCAGGACTGCGACCAAATCAAGCAAGTTGCCTCCTTCCACTTCCATTCCCTATATACAACCTCTGGTCAAGATGATACACACCTCTTTGATCAATTTCTCTGCCTCAAAACGCTTACCAGAGAATTCTGGCACCACATCCTTCAAAAGTTCAGGGAAAAAATGGATATTTCCGGAGCACGATGGCTAAACCTAGATGGCAAGGTGGTTTTAATAAAGTCTGTCCTTTCGTCCCTTCCCATGTTTCAATTCTCCACCCTCCTTGTGCCAAAGGGAATTCTTCACGCAATGAGTCAACTCATAGGCAAATTTTTATGGCAGGGAGGGGCCTCAAATCACAAAAAACTCCACTTGGTAAAGTGGGAAACAGTCACCCAGCCAAAATCTAAGGGAGGCCTAGGCATCCGAGACCTCGAACTCACCAACTCGGCAATGGGAGCCAAACTTTTGTGGAGACTAATCTCAGGGGACAATGACTAGTGGAAGCAGGCGCTCATAAGAAAATATGGACTAGGAAAAAGAAAAAGAAGCATGGGCAATCCACATCCCCACCAGAGAGGATCCCAAATCTGGAAACTAATAAAGGGAGTCACCTACTTTTTTAGAGAGCACCTCTCTTGAATTCTGGGAAATGGAAAAACAATAAAAATTTGGCAGGACATGATCTTCAGGGTAACCTTTAACCCCAGAGACGAAAATCTCTCCGATCTAAAATGTTGGATGCTTGGTTTGATAAAGTGTACTTTGTTTGATATCTCAGCTTGGAATGATAATGGTAGTTGGAAAGATTGGAACTTGGGGAATGTCCCCCAACATATAACAAGATAGGCTCAAGGCCTGCTCAAGCTACTAAAAGGGGCAGTGCCCATCCAAAAAACACGGCTAGACATCAGGGGTTGGGGGAGCCAGGGATACTTAGTAACAACAAGTTACAACCAGCTCCTTGAGAACACAGATGTATCTCATCCCTCAGCAAAATGGAAAAATATTTGGAACCAAGACTCCCTCCAAAAAATCAACTTCTTCACTTGGACTTTAGCACATGGCAAGATTTTAATAGGGGAGAATCTCATGAAGAGAGGCTACCTAGGTCCCTTCATATGTCCTCTTTGTAACAACAATCAAGAAGATATCAACCATCTTTTATTGGACTGCCCATTTACAAAACACTGTTGGAACCTTGCCTTCAGAGACCTAGCTATATTTATTCAATGGCCCTCCTCCCCTCACCCCAGCCTAGGGAACTAGGGTAAATATTTTCGGGGCTCCTTCAAGGACAATCCGGTATTGAAACGAGTGTGGAGGGCGCTTGCAAAATTTCGTTGTTGGTAGATCTGGAAAGCAAGAAATAGAAAAACCTTTGAAGGTAAGATCACTCCCCCCCAAACAATAGTAGCTAAGGCAAACTTGTTTCTATCTGAAACCATTTGCTCTCATTCTCTGAAAATCGAAGACAACAAACTGGAACGAATGAGAAAAGGATTGGATAGAAAGCTTCAATCTCAAGGATGTCAGGAAGCTTCAAGATCACGATGGAAGCTTCATCACACTCCCAACATGGAACTCTGGATTCAGAAGCAAAAAACCATACTCTTTGCTTCGACGGAACTTCTAAAGGAAACCCAGGGGAGGCAGGTGCAGGGGGGATTCTCTATGATCTCGGGGGAAAAACAACTTCTTGTTACCACTAGAATCTAAGAATGGACGCCAACAACAAAGTTGAGGCTTACACTCTTTTAAAAGGAGTTCAAATGGCCCACTCCAAGGGATTAAGAAAGCTTGTTGTTCTTGGAGATTCCCTCACCATAACAAGATTGATGGTCAAGGGATCAAACCCCAAAGATCCAAGCTTAAAATAGATCCTGGACAGAACCAGGTTGGCCTCCAAAGGAATCAAGCTCTCCTTCTTTCACATCCTTCACGGTAACAACAACGAAGAAGACAAGATGGCCAATGCAACCATTGGGACACCTCCTAACACTCTCAGCATCGACGGAGTTTCAACCCCAACCACCTTATATTAATGAGCGTCCAAGAGAAATTTTTGGCTAGTCAAAGGAGTCCCTCCTCATGGGGCTCAAGCTTCCCCCATGACCACATGGTTAGAAACAACGACAGCTCCACCCAAGTGTGGCGAAAAGGGAGTGTTCACACCCATTTTAGTCAGGTTCCAGCTTGCAAGGAAAGCCATGACATGGATTGGTGGACGCTTTCAGTCGTCCACATGAAAACCTGTCATCGCACCATATGGATTGTACCATACACGATTCATCTACCTCAAGCATACAAGTTGATCTCACCTCCAAGCACTGTGAAATCTTCTTCTCGCATGGGAAAACCGATTTATGCAGCTCGCTTGTGTGGTTATAATGACCAGAACTATCACCTCCCTCGTCGATTCATCTCCCCTAATGTCAGTTGTCCCTACATGGCATCGGTTAGTACTATGTACAGGACTCTTCCCACAAACTCGCAGGCTCGTTCCTCACCTTCCCCCTCAACAAACCCGCTGCCATCCTTTCGCTGCATTTGGCCCTCGTGGGAAATCCTTTCCGACCGTTTTCCTCTCCAGATCTCCCTAGCTCTCCAAATCTCCCTAGCTCTTATATCAGTCCCCTTGTCACCCTTCAGTCATTCCTATTTTCATCGGTGAGCCTCTTGTGTCGCCAGGTGTTGTATATTACTTATTTGCAGTGCTTGGAGTATTCATCTTGCCTTACCCTTGCCCCTCACTTCACTCCATGGTGGGCAGCCTCTCAGTTGTCCCCCCCGAGTCAGCTTATACACCTAGGCCTTATGCAAAACCCACAAGATTCAGCCAAATCTGGTCTCTCCTCTGGTGATAGTGAAATGCAATAGGAGAATACCATGCAGGAAGACTCAAACTAATGGCCAAAAGACAATTGGGACCCTGAATGGGGAGGATGCAACAACCTTCAAGAACAATTTGAAGAGTTGAGTGCCAACAGGGTGTTTGAGATGGAAATTCTTTCCCAGCATCGGTTTCTGATCAATAAGCTACAGGATGAAAGCGACGAGCAAAGAAGTCAAATAGCTGCCAATCGGGTGCAGATCGACACTCTTCAACTCAGGTTGGATCAGCTTGACGACACGCAGCCTCCAACAAGCAATACAGAAGCTCAGCAAGGATATTCGAGGAATGCTCAATCCAATTCGATTAATCAGATGCCAGATCTGAATGTGCCCCTCTCTTAGTTTAGGAGACACGAGCAACACTCCAACAAGGATAAGATTGCCTAAGCTAGTCGCCCTTAATCTCAAACAACTCTATGTTTTGTCGGTTCATTTATTTAAGCAGCTCCTACTGCATAGTATATGTAGGAACTTCTCCACACAGCTCTTTTTGCAAGCAAAGGGGATACCTGAACACCCCAATTTCTATAATAGTCCTCACAGTGAAGAACTCAAACAACACAGCCTTTAATGGCTGTTCTTTTTTGTAACCTCAGTGGATTTATCCACACCGATTAATATATCTTTTCCAGCTTCTGTTAAAAAAAAAAAAAACTCATGAAAGTCTGTAAAAAAATGACGACTCACAAATTTTTTAGAACTTTTTAATTGGCATCCAATTCCACTGTTAATTGAAAAGCTCACACAAATGAAATGACAAGGTTGATATTGGGAGTTCTCATCCGCCGAGTAACAATAATTTCTATTGCTATTCATAATATTTGGGTAGAGGAAGCAACATACCACAATCTACACCAATTTTGTACATCCTCATCTTCACACCTCTCAATCTAGCACTGCTTTAAGTATAATCAATTCTTAATCACGAAAAGTGGCAATTTGGTGGTGAACAAGTCATTTTTTAATTTTATTTAGTAAATGTGCGAAGAATGATTAGAAAAGGGCGATGAAGTATATGCCAGCATCTTCAATTACCAATCTTAAAATTGAAATTTAAGATTAAAAGTTGATTAATCCACGAATATGCCAACATCTTCAATTACCAACTTTAAAACTAAAATTTATGATTAAAAATTAATTAATCCACTCATTCCAATTCCAATAGGGGGCGTAATAAAGATTATTTTGAATGAATATTGATCCTAAAGCAGTACCATAACGTGACAATTTCTCCCACTTCATTAAGGCATCCTCATCTCGACACGATCATTATTCTTCTTTAACTGCAATATAGTTTAAACACATGAAATTCCATGCTACAAAGAAGCATATGACACTGATCATATTTTGATAAATCCACACTGAAGCATTGGAATTGGTAGCAAATTCTCTTTTGACCTTAAAACTAAGTAAACTTTGATCATTTGAGGAGAATGATTTGTTAGAACAACTTACAAGAATATGATACCTCAAATTAGAACAAATTACAAGAATATTAGGTCGTTAGAGGCATCCGAATCTTCGTATTAAACTTATAAACATAGCAACGCTTTTATAAACGTAGTGTATAAACTTATTGCATTAAATTCAAAGTATTCAACAATTAAAACTTACCCAACTAAGTACTGTGTACGCCTCTAAATGGCTGTGAAAAATCCCACCGAATTTCTTGTGTACGCGCTATCCCCCAACTGCAACTGCTGTGTACGCCTCTATATGGCTGTGCAAAATTTTAATTTCATGTGAAAAGCCTTGACAAGGTGATTTCTCTTCTCAGATCTGCTTCCGGAGATTAAGTATGACGAAGTTGTGTTTTGTGGATTGCCATGTGACAACATTTTCCACTCTTTCGTATCCAAATTCAGTTCTAGGAATATCGTTCTGATCGATCCGTTCCTTGCAATGATGTTCACTCTCTCCCCTTTGTCGTAAGCAGCTGCGACCTCACATGAATGAAAGTCTATCCTGTATTTGTTCACCCATTCAAGAGGCGTCGTTGTCAAAAGCTTCCATTGCCGAGCACCGGGATTTGCCTCCCACAAACCGACTACAGTGAAGGGACGCCATAGCAGAAGTTCATGTCTTCCTGTCACGACACCTAATAGAAATATTCGGCTCTTGTACCCCACAATCCCAATGGTCTTCACCCGTCCGAACATGCTCCTGCCTATTTCCAAGAGGTCCAGAAACGGGATCTCTTCGACAATAGACAATTGGGTTTCTGCGTTATAACTCACCATCCATTTCGGATAGATTGAGGTGCTGTTTACTGTAAGGGGATAGATTGAGGTGCAGTAAATGGTGTTTCCATCTACAGTGGAATGGAAGAAGCGGCGGAACAATTTGTGGTCAATCTCGGAGCAGAGTTTAATGGTCCATGTGTTCGTCAAGGAGCTGTAGATGAGAGCATGTACCTGTTTCATTCTCAGTTCTCCCAACACCATCACTCTAAATGTTTTAGAGGCCGAGTCCACAACTATGTTGATACTGATGGACGTCAGCTGATCATGATTCCATAGTTTTTTCTTCAAACAGGATTCGAGACGAAGGCGCGAGCTGATCTTTGCATCGGGCAGCAATCGGAGTTGTCTTGTCAATGGATTAACCACGCCCAATCTTCCTTCTCTGCTTGCAAGAAGCATAAGACCATCGGCTACTCCCTGGAGAAGCCAACATGTAGTCATGGGAGGGGAAAGATGTTGAGACAGAGAGAGAAAATAACACTGGTAAGCATTGTTGGTACTAAAGAGGACAAAGCCGTCGGGATTGTCCCGAGAGGTGCTGGTGAGAGTGATCCAAGATTGCTGGTTCCTCTCATCGTATAATTCTCGAAAGATCGGGCAGAAGGAAACGATGCGGTGCCAGGCAACGCATGATTGCCGGGCCATAAAGAGGTCACGGATTGAGAGGCGAGATAGAATGTCCCGCAGAATATCTTGGGGGAGACAGTCC
>ML792042.1:416875-427791 GCA_009831015.1 Picea engelmannii
ATGCTGAAACAGCTGCCCACGTCTTCATTGACTGTCCATTTACCAGATCTGTTTGGCAATTATTAACTCCTGCTCGATTGCATACAACCTACTGGACAGGTAACAACCTTTCTAATTGTTTTCAGAATTGGCAGCGGGCCTCAGCGAACCATTTGAAGCTTCTGATCCTTCTTTGCTGGCACATTTGGAAGCATAGGAATGCGGCTCTCTTTGAAGACAAGGTCCCAAACCAAAACAAAGTGGCCAGCATTATCTCGGCAGAGCTGGCAACAAGCGGGAAGCTGACATCGGCAATTAAACCGTGCAGATCTATTTACAAAGTTCCTTCTGATAAAATTGTTGAAAGTTTCGACGGTGCGGCGCAACAGGATGGCATTCCCTGTGGAGCGGGTGGGCTGATCACTTTAAGTCCACAGACTTGTTACCGATGGACACTAAACTGTGGGACTAGATCAAATACAAAAGCAGAACTCTTGGCAGCATGGGCATCTTGTATTCTGGCAAGCCGTTTACACATCTCTGAAATCTTACTGCTTGGTGATTCCAAGCTGATAATTGATTGGTTAAATGGGCGTGCCGACTTCCATGTGGCGGACCTGGCGAGCTGGAAGGAAAGAACACGCGAAGCATCTCAGCAGTTTCATCTATTTACCTCCTCTCACATTCCCCGGGGGGAAAACATCGAGGCTGACAAACTCTCTAAAAAAGCTTTGTTTTTGCCTCCGGGACACATTAGTTTCACTAGATGGGAAGAGGGCAAGGAGGGCCCACCTGCGATGATCTCTCTTTGAGCTTTTCTTTGCACATGTCATTGGATGCTTTGTGTATTTCCATACTTGTTTAGATTGGAAGCATTATTTACCGGCATAGATCTGGTTTTAGAGTTTTGCCCAGCCACTCCAGACATGTATACTTTTATATCCTTTTGAATATAAAGCGTATTTTTTTCGTTAAAAAAAAAAAAGTGTAATGTTATTTTATTTTATATTTTATGTTATTTTGTAATCTCACAATCAAGGATGATTTTAAGGATGGAAATTTATTTTAAAATGTAGAAACTTTGGCGAATCTTACTAATCCTTCATAAGCCAACTATAAAATGTTTGGCAATATTTTTGTAGAAATATTCAAATTTATAAGGATTTTATATAGTTTGTATAAAATTTTAGCGATTTTAAAGGTAAAATAATTTTATCCTATAGAATTTGAGCGAATCATTTTTAGAATAGTGAATCTTTTTTTGGGAAAAACCATGTAAAATTAGCTCATGAGCGAAATTTAGCCCCTAAAATCATTCATGCTCACAATGTGAATTGCACTCTCCATTACCATATGGGAGTGGGGGAAGATAATATGTTTTGCATAATATCTCCCCAAACCATGAGAGTGGGGTGGGGTGAGATATTATGAAAACTCACCCTCACATGGAAGTGTCAGGAGATATTATGAAAAACATAATATGTTATGAATAATATATCCCCCAACCCCACCTTCATATGAGAGTGGGAGGAGATGATAAAAAGAAAGATTATTCATTATGATTATTAAATTTAAGTGAATAATAATTTGTTAAAATCGTCATTTATATTAATATTAAAAAAATGAGTTAATAATGTATCCCACAAAATAACAATATCCATCCTAGGGATGATTTTAAGGATGGAAATTTATTTTTAAATGTAGAAACCTTGGCGAATCTTACTAATCCTTCCTATCCCAAGTATAAATGTTTGGCAATATTTTTGTAAAAATATTCAAATTTATAAGGATTTTATATAGTTTTTATAAATTTTTGGCGATTTTTAAGGTAAAATAATTTTATCCTATAGAATTTAGGCAAATCAATTTTAAAATCATGAATCTCATCTTTGGAAAAACCATGGAAAATTATCCCATGAGCGAAATTTAGCCCCTAAAATCATCCATGATCCATCCATATTAAAATATAATTTTTTAGGTTAAAATTATCCCATAAAAAACAATATCCATCCATATTATCATACAAACCTTAAATCATAATTGTGTGTCCCACAAAGTTTGGTTGTGTAGAAAAGAATAAAGTAATCCACACTCTCAAGTGTTAAATACCTTTCTCATATATATACAATCTAATTTATATTATTTGAATGAAATTTGTTTGAAATGATAATACCCATCCCAAGTACGGACAACCAAACTTCAAATCATCCTATTAAATTATAACTTTAAAATAATTTAATGAGGAAAGTAATGGATCATTTGATTGTGGTTGAGTCAGCCATGTTGTTGTCCTTAGTTAAATAAATTTATTTATTTAATTATAGGTAAAAAAATTATATTGAGGTTAGTGGCTCTCGAGAAAAAATCAATCTAGGGTTTATCAGTCGCGGTCTCAGCAGGGACCAACATGGTTACCAAAGGGGGGAGGGAATGGAACCCCCAGCTATAATAAGGTAGTGGTGGATAGAGGGAAAGGCCCACGAGGCGTCAGTTTCAAAGAACCTCTGAAAGGCACCTTGGGACGAGGATCGGAAAAGAATCAAGAGGGCAACCAAGGAAAAAGTGATCGCGTGGGGGAAGAAGCCAGAGAAGCCCAGAACGATGCGCAAGAAACTGCGAACCCCAGTGGGGTAGATGGGAGCAACCCGTGTAAACCTAAAACAACACTGATACCCAAGGTTATACTGGAAGACCCCAAAACACAACTCGTCCGAGATCAGATAAAGACACATGCACCGATATTCAAGTTCATGGGCCTTTGACCCATAGAAAAAACGTTGTGCAGCTGGATAAAATACCATTGGAAGCCAAGTGGAGAAGTTGAACTCCACCTGGGCTCGAAATGATTTTTCACAGTAGTTTTTATGAACCTGGAGGACATGGATAAAGTATTTGAGGGGGGGGGGATATTTCCATGCTTTAGCGGGGTTGTACCTGTGCCCATGGAAGGAAAAATTCTCCCCAAAGAAAGAAAAATTTAAAATTGTCCTAGTCTGGCTAAGGATTTACTCATTGCCACTAGACTAGTGGTTGTCATCCACATTCGAAGCCATAGGGAAAAAGCTCAGAAAATATGTCAAGACATCGAAAGCTACTCTAAGAGAAAGATATATATCCTATGCAAGGATCTGCATAGAGATGATGTTTCGGGGGCGCTCCAGGAAGCCATAAGCCTGGAGTTTAGGGATGAGGAATGGATGCAAAGAATAGACTACGAGCAGATCTCGTTTTGATGCAGAAGATGTCATGAACATGGACACCTACTAAGAGAATGTCCTCTCAATAAAAAACAAGAAAAGGAAAACACCAAGCTACAACAGGATGAAGATGGGCTTATGAAGCCAAATCACAAAATCAGAGGAAACAAAAGACAAGAGAAGGCCCCAATAGGAAGCAACCCGGAAGCCAAGATTAGAATAGAAGGAAGAGGCAGGCCCAACCAAGGGGAAGAAGGAGGAAAGGAAAAGACGAAAGCTAGGGAAGCTAGTGAACAAGTAACTCAAGAGAATACATAAATTCCCAACAACAAGGGAGAAAAAGGAGGTGGTGCAAGTCCTATTGAAGGAGGAAAAAAAGATGCCAACACCCCAATCCAGGAGGTAGACGAAGATTCGAAGATGACACCAAGTGAGGTAGGAACAGAAGACCCAGATCTCAGACACATTGTGGAAAGGGAAGGAATAGATCTACTGAACATAATGGAACAATGGAAAACGAAGGGAGTAGACAATGTACCAATGGAGCAACTAGATTGCATTCAATATCTCTTCCTCCTAAGGGAGGAAGAGAAACCCAAAGGGATCAAGCACATGCATGGTGAGATAGGACACCTGGGAATCAAAATAGGCAATGTAAATCCACAACACTGACCCAAGCAGGCAAGGCGGAAGAAAGGTAGAAAATCAAATAGCGTAGCCCTACAAGAACTAGGAGCCCTGCTTATAAACTCAGGTAATATTAAAAAGATCTTCCCCAACTTCCCCCATATGTTTAAATGAATATTATAACGTGGAATATAAGAGGCCTAAACAACCCAAGAAAGCAACGAATCCTTAAAAATAGACTGAGAAAGGAACAACCTGATCTTTGTTTCATTGAAGAGACAAAATGCACCTTAGACAGAATTGAAAAAATGAGTAAAAAACATTGGAGTAAGTACAAGATGTTGGCCATTGAAATCCAACAGATGGTGGGAGGTATTCTCACCTTGTGGAACCCAAAATCAGTGAACCTACTAGTAGTAGAAGCCATGAGACACACACTTTATGTTAACATGAAAATTATATGGAACACGATGGAAATTCTATGCACTAATGTGTATGGACCCCAAGTGATGGAGGAAAAAAGGAGAATGCTCCTAGACCTAGAGAATCTAAAGGATCGAACTAGAAACCACCATTGGATCCAAGTAGGAGATTTCAATATCATCACTACATTTGTGGAGAAAAAAGGGGGGCACCAGGAGACTGGATAGAGATGCGGAAGAATTCTCAGCTTTCATTAACACAATGGA
Organism: Picea engelmannii; assembly: GCA_009831015.1. Classification (NCBI taxonomy): domain Eukaryota; kingdom Viridiplantae; phylum Streptophyta; class Pinopsida; order Pinales; family Pinaceae; genus Picea; species Picea engelmannii. The sequence continues at coordinate 421,368 of ML792042.1, forward strand.
GCCTGTGGACATTAGGACCAACAATGGACAATTCACTTGGAAAAACAAACAACTTGATCACCACCAAGTAGCTACAAGGATAGACATATTATTTGTGTCAGAATCCATCATTTTGTAGAGAATAACTTTGGACTGCAGCATCCTCCCCTGGCAGGGATCATACCACTAGCCAGTTCAATTGGAAGATAATTTTCAAACAACATCGAAGAACAAACCATTCATATTTGAGAAATTTTGGATTGACCATCCCATCTTCAAGGAGAGCATCAACCAATGGTGGAGAGAGGAAATATTGGACCAAGGGACAAGGATGTTCAAACTTTACAAGAAACTCGAGTACATCAAACAAAAACTCAAAGAGTGGAACAAGGAAGTCTTTGGAAACATAAACCATGGGAAAAAAGGTATCGAGGATAGAATGAGGAAGCTACATGAGCAGTGCATCGAAGAGGGTTACACAGAGGATAGGAAAAATGAAGATATCCAAATGACCCAGGAATGGGAAGCAAGATGCTAGCAGGAAGAAACTATGTGGCGCCAAAAGTCCAGAATAAGGTGGCTAAGAGAAGGGGAGAGGAATACCAAGTTTTTTCATAGAACAACTATTGCAAGAAGATCCCATAACCAAATCTTGAAGATTATGGATTAGGACAGGATCGAAAGAGAATCCCACCAAGAAATTGAAAATACATCGGTCAATCACTTCTAGGGGATAGCCCTGGAACCCAACCAAGATAGATCTGAGGCCATACAAAGAATTATCCAGCACATCCCCAAGTTGGTCAAAATAGGATCAAAATGTTGCCCTAAGAAAACCCATCGCAAAGGAATAAATTAACCAAGTGGTCTAGGAGATGCCCAACGAAAAGGCCCCATGCCCAAATGGCTTCACAGTGGAATTCTTCAAAGACTGTTGGGAAGTAGTTAAACATGACATGTGTGTGGTGGTGGAGGACTCCATGCGATCAACATCCATCTTGAAAGCTTTAAATTCCACAATGATCACTCTAATCCCAAAAGAAAATGAAGCTAGGACCCCAGACCGCTACAGGCCTATTGCTCTATGCAATGTAGTTTACAAGATAATCTCCAAAGTCATAGGCAATAGAGTGAAGCAACTCCTTCCCACACTAATTTCACAAGAACATGCGGGTTTTGTGGAAGGAAGATGAATCCTAGACAATAACATCCACACCCATGAGATTATTCACACGTTGAATAGCCAAAGGAGAGAGGGGATGATAATACAACTTGACCTAGTCAAGGCATATGACAAAATAAGCTAGCACTACATGGCTAAGATGCTGGAATCTTTTGGTTTCGACCATCACTGGATCAACTGAAAAGTCACTCTAGTCTCAACGACAAGCTCCTCACTGCTAATCAATCGAGCCCCAACCAAACCTTTATGTCCATCTAGAGGCATAAGACAAGGGGATCCATTGTCCCCCTTCATGTTGATTCTAATGATGGAAGGGATAATCATAAGCATAAAAAGCACAACTGTAGTTGGTGAAATAAAAGGCATCAAACCATTTGAAAACTGTCAAGCCTCCACACACCAACAGTTTGTTGATTATACCCTACTCCATGGCACACTCATGGTAAAATAAGAAAAGGCTTTTAAAAGAATCTTAGAAGACTTCGGGGAAGGCTCAGGGGTGGAAATCAAACACTCCAAATCCATGATATATTTCTTCAACACTAATCCAACAATTCAAAGAAAACTGGTCAACATGTTGGGGTTTGAACGCAAACCACTCCCAACGAAATACTTGGGAATCCCCCCGATGGACATAGCCTAAAAAAATGCTACGTGGGAAGGATTTATCAGCAAACTAAAGAAGAGGGTTAAAAATTGGAAATATAGAGCTCTAAACCTGGTTGGAAGGTTTATCATCACCAAAATGGTTCTACAAGAAATTTTGATGTATATGATGTCAGTGTTTCCATCCCCCAAAGGAATACTACAAAACATAAGAACAATCCAAAGAGACTTCCTATGGCGAGGTGCAAAAGATAAAAAGAAATGGGCCCTGGTGGCCTGGGATAAGGTCTACAGACCAAAACTTAAAGGTGGTCTAGGGTTACAAGGCGCACATGTAACCAACAAAGCTTATGGGGCAAAGTTGTGGTGGAGATGTGTAAAAGACAAATAGGTGTCATGGGAAACCCTCTTGAAGGAAAAGTATGCCTCGAACATCAGCGACCAAGAGAGAATCTGGTTCATGGGAACAAGGGAGGGATCAAACATATGGAATCTTGCCTGGAAAAATAAGAACTAGATCTAGAAACACAACATCTAGGAAGTCAGAAATGGTAGAAAATCAAGGTTATGGGAGGATGCATGGCAACGGGAACCAAGAATGGAAAATTTGGACAGGGAGGAGATCCAATAGGAAATGATTAGGCAAGGGAAAACAAAAAACCATCATTACTGGAAGAAAAGGGATGTCAGTGCGTGATGGAGGATCTGGGACAAGATTACTCCACAAAATAGAGCCTAGATCAAAACAATAATGAAAGAGGTGGAGGAGGAATTGGGGAAAAGGAAAATCGGGGCCACGAAAGACGAGGACCAATTGAGGTGGGGCAGGAAAAACGAGGGTGAATTCAACTTAAAATAGGTACGATATTACATCGCAGGCCAAGACCAAGAAAATCTGGAGCAATAGTGGGAAAATATTTGGAAAATCCCCCAATGGCCAAAAATCAAAATGTTCGAATGGATAGTTCTACAAAACCAAATTCTAACCTAGCAGAACCTCATGAAAAGGGGTTTAATAGGTCCCTGTTTCTTCCATCTCTGTCAATTCAAGGAGGAAACAACTAATCACCTCCTCGCTGAATACAGTTACACAACAAATATTTGGGATTGGGTAGTAGGCATATTTCGCCAATCCAATAGGATCTGGTGAAACATCAACGCAACCATAAAAAATTGGAATGAGGATTACAACTCAAATGAAATGGTGAACCTTTGCTGGAATCTAACATCGGGGATGATCATCTGGGAAATCTATAAAGAAAGGAATCAACGCATATTCAGGAATGAAAGCCTATCGACAGAAAGGATAAAGGATGCAATAGTCTCTGAAATAAGAGAAATGGTGCAGAGCCGCAACTGCAGTAAGGAGAAATCTCAATGTAAAGACCAAGACTCTTGTATCCTGGATTTTTTCCATCTAAAAGAATGGCGCAACAACATACCTATAGAGTGTGATCTACAACTCTAGATAGGAGCCCGCAACTGGACTCCCCCTCCGTCAGGGTTCCTCAAACTAAGTTTTGACGAGGAGGCAAAATGAAATCCAGGAGCGACAGGGGCAAGTGGAGTTATTAGAGAGAGTGGTGGCCACATTATCCGACTATCCGATGGGAGCATGGGAAACTCAACCAACAACGCGGCAGAATTTGGAGCCCTGGAGCTAGGCCTTGAAATACTAAGTTGTGAAAGGATGAAAAACACCATCGTGGAAGGTGACGCCACCCTAGTTATCAACACAGTGAAAAGACTCCAAAATGGCACCAGAGTGGGTAAGGTTCAGCGACACTGGCACCTTGCACACTCTCTACAGAAAATCCAGGAGCATATGAGAACTTTGAATACAGTGGAGCTACGTTGGGTGTGTAGGTCAACGAATGCTCTAGCGAATAGGCTCACCAACGAGGGGGTCGACAAGGAAGGCCTAGATCTAGACGATACCTAGATCAACATTCCGAGTGGGAAACTCAGAATAGACTGCAACCACCTAACAACAAAATATGCATAATAATAATAATAATCTATTTTTAAGGTCATGGGCAAGCCATACCAAATTGGTGTATGAGACCCCCTTGTTTGTGGGACAAGGGACCACCCTCCGCCCAACAATTTGACTGGTAAAGTCTACATATTAAGAATACATTATTACATTATTGTAATATATAAATTAAAGTATTAATGCATTATGCATAATGTAACATATTAAATATTAATACATTAATAATGTAATGTATGAATTAATTTTTACATTAATACATTTTAACTAATACATTGTTAAAGTATTAATAGAATAATAAATTAATACATTAATAATACATTAATAAAAATATTATTAAAGTATTAATACATTAATACATTTATTGAAAATGATTGTGGTTGATTATGGTGGACCATTATCATGATTTCTGATGGTCATGACTATGAATAACATTGTGACGTTAATATGTTTGGTAGATTGAAAAGTTAATATGTTCGACACATTGCGATGTTTGGAATTGTTTGTGATATTGCGACGTTAGAAAAAGTGCGTCAGATTGCAACATGAAGAAATTTTCATCACATTGCAATGATAGGATGATGTGCACTAGAGTGCAATGTTTGTTTATGTTACGACGACATGGCTATGTTCATCACATTACGACGTCAATTTGCGTTCATCACATTGCAACGTTATTTTCTTCATTAGATTGCAACGTTACTATGTTTTTCATTATCTAACAATAGTATGTTCAACAAAACGCAACATTACTGTGTTTGTCACGTTGTAACATCTTGTTTTGTTCTTCATATTGCAACGTCGGTGGCATGTTCATCGCATGTAAAAGTTTGTTTGTGTCCCACACTTTAACATTTTTTTAATCAAATAATAAATATAATGTTTTTTTTCTTCATATAATAAATGTAATAAAATATTAATAATTAATATTGATATTAAGTTTTTTATAATATATTAATAATTATAGTATAATGTAATGCTATTTTATAACAAAGTTTTAGTGTAATTATAATGTAATATAATGTAATGTTATTTTACATCAAAGTTATAGTGTAATTATAGTTATAGTGTAATGTTATTTTATTTTATATTTTATGTTTTTTTGTAATCTCAGAATCAGGGATGATTTTAAGGATGGAAATTTATTTTAAAATGTAGAAACCTTCGCGAATCTTACTAATCCTTCATATGCCAACTATAAAATGTTTGGCAATATTTTTGTAAAAATATTCAAATTTCTAAGGATTTTATATAGTTTGTATAAAATTTTAACGATTTTAAAGGTAAAATAATTTTATCCTATAGAATCTGAGCGAATCATTTTTAGAATAGCGAATCTTTTTTTGGGAAAAAACATGTAAAATTAGCTCATGAGCGAAATTTAGTCCCTAAAATCATTCATGCTCACAATGTGAATTGCACTCTCCATTCCCATATGGGAGTGGGGGAAGATAATATGTTTTCGCATAATATCTCCCCAAACCATGAGAGTGGGGTGGGGTGAGATATTATGAAAACTCACCCTCACATGGAATTGTTGGGAGATATTATGCAAAACATAATATGTTATGAATAATATATCCCCCAACCCCACCTTCATATGAGAGTGGGAGGAGATGATAAAAAGAAAGATTATTCATTATGATTATTAAATTTAAGTGAATAATAATTTGGTAAAATCATCATTTATATTAATATTAAAAAGTTGAGTGAATAATGTATCCCACAAAATAACAATATCCATCCATATTAATATATAATTTTTTAGGTTAAAAGTATCCCATAAAAAATAATATCCATCCATATTATCATACAAACCTTAAATCATAATTGTGTGTCCCACAAAGTTTGGTTGTCAAGAAAAGAATAAAGTAACCCACACTCTCAAGTGTTAAATACCTTTCTCATATATATACAATGTAATTCATATTATTTGAATGGAATTTTTTTGAAAGGATAATACCCATCCCAAGTACGGACAACCAAACTTAAAATCATCCTATTAAATTATAACTTTAAAATAATTTTAATGAGGAAAGTAATGGATCATTTGATTGTGGCTGAGTCAACCATGTTGTTGTCCTTAATTAAATAAATTTATTTATTTAATTATAGGTAAAATATATATATTGAGGTTAGTGGCTTTCGAGAAAAAATCAATCTAGGGTTTATCAGTTGTGGTCTCAGCAATGACCAACATGGTTACCAAAGGGGGAGGGAATGGAACCCCCTGCTATAAGAAGGTAGTGGTGGATAGAGGGAAAGGCCCACGAGGCGTTGGTTTCAAAGAACCTCTGAAAGGCACGTCGGGATGAGGATAGAAAAAGAATCAATAGGGAAACCAAGAAAAAAGTGATCGCATGGGGGAAGAAGCCAAAGAAGCCCAGAACGGTGTGCAAGAAATGACGAACCCTAGTGGGGTAGATGGGAGCAACTCGTGTAAACCTAAAACAACATTGATGCCCAAGATTATACTAAAAGACCCCCAAACACAATTCTTCCGGGATCAAATGAAGACACATGCACTTATCTTCAATTTGATGGGCCTTTGACCCACAGAAAAAATGTTGCGCAACTGGATAAAATACCATTGGAAGCCAAGTGGAGAAGTTGAACTCCACCTGGGCTCAAAAGGATTTTTCACAGTAGTTTTTATCAACCTG
>ML792042.1:427865-457356 GCA_009831015.1 Picea engelmannii
GATACTTCCATGCCTTAGTGGGGTTGTACATGCACCCATGGAAAGAAAAATTCTCCCCAGAGAAAGAAAAATTTAAAATTGTCCTAGTCTGGCTAAGGCTTTATTCCGTACTGCTAGACTAGTGGTTGTCATCCACCTTCAAATCCATAGGGAACAAGCTCAGAAAATATGTCAATACATCGAAAGATACTCTAAAAGGAAGATATACATCCTATGCAAGGATCTACATAGACATGGATGTGTCAGGGGAACTTCCGGAAGCCATAATCCTGGAGTTTAGGGATGAGGAATGAATGGAAAGCATAGACTACAAGAAAATCTTGTTTCGATGCAAAATATGTCATGAACATGGATACCTACTAAGAGAATGTCCTCTTAATAAAAAACAATAAACATAAAACACCAAGCTACAACAAGATGAGTACAGGTTTATGAAGCCAAATCATTAAATCAGAGGAAACAATAGACAAGGGAAGGCCCCAACAAGAAGAAACCTGAAAGCCAGGATTAGAAAAGAAGGAAGAGGTAGGCTCAACCAAGGGGAAGAAGGAGGAAAGGAAAAGACAAAAGCTAGGGAAGATAGTGAATAAGTAACTCAAGAGAATACATAAATTCCCAGCAACAAGGGAGAATAGGGAGGTAGTGCAAGTCCTATGGAAGGAGGAAACAAAGATACCAACACCCCAATGTAGGAGGTAGATGGATATTCGAAGATGACACCGAGTGAGGTAGGAACATAAGACCCAGATCTTAGAGACATTGTGGAAAGGGAAGGAATAGATCTACCGAACATAATGCAACAATGGAAAAGGCAGGGATTAGACAATGTACCAACAGAGCAACTAGATTGCATTCAATATCTCTTCCTCCTAAGGGAGGAAGAGAAACCCAAAGGGATCAAGAACATGCATGGCGAGATAGGACACCTGGGAATCAAAATAGGTGATGGAAATCCACAACACTGACCCAAGCAAGCAAGGCAAAAGAAAGGAATAAAATCAAATAGCGTAGCCCTACAAGAACTAGGAGCCCTGTTGATAAACTCAGGTAATATTAAAAATATCTTCCCCAACTTCCCCCATATGTTTAAATGAATATTATAACGTGGAATATAAGAGGCCTAAACAACCCAAGAAAGCAACGAATCCTGAAAAATAGGCTGAGAAAGGAACAACCTGATCTTTGTTTCATTCAAGAGACAAAATGCACCTTAGATAGAATGGAAAAAATCAGTAAAAAAAATTGGAGTAAGTACAAGATGTTGTCCATCAAAAGCCAACATATGGCAGGAGGTATTCTCACCTTGTGGAACCCATAATCGGTGAACCTACTTGTAGTAGAAGCCATGAGACACACACTTTCAGTTAACATGAAAATTATAGGGAACACGACGAAAAATATATGCACTAATGTGTATGGACCCCAGGTGATGGAGGAAAAAAGGAGAATGCTCCTAGACCTAGAGAATCTAAAGGATCGAACTAGAAACCACCATTGGATCTTGGTAGGAGATTTCAACATCATCACTACACTTGTGGAGAAAAAAGGGGGCACCAGGAGACTGGATATAGATGCGGAAGAATTCTCATCTTTCATTAACACAATGGAGCATGTGGACATTAGGACCAATAATGGTAAATTCACCTAGAAAAGAAAATGACTTGATCACCACCAAGTAGCTACAAGGCTAGACATATTCTTTGTGTCAGAATCCATCATTTTGTAGGGAATAACTTTGGACTACAACATCCTCCCCTGGCGGGGATCAGACCACTAGCCTGTTCAACTAGAAGATAATTTTCAAACAACACCGAAGAACAAACCATTCATATTTGAGAAATTTTGGATCGACCATCCCACCTTCAAGGAGAGCATCAACCAATGGTGGAGGGAGGAACTACTAGACCAAGGCACAAGGATGTTCAAACTTTACAAGAAACTCAAGTACATCAAACCAAAACTCAAGGAGTGGAATAGGGAAGTCTTTGGAAACATAAACCAGGGGAAAAAAAGTATCGAGGATAGAATGAGGAAGCTACAGGAATAGTGCATCGAATATGGATACACAGAGGATAGGAAGAAAAAAGATATCCAAATGACCCAGGAATGGGAAGCAAGATGGAAGCAAGAAGAAACTATGTGGCGCCAAAAGTCCAGAATAAGGTGGCTAAGAGAAGGGGAGAGGAATACCAAGTTTTTTCATAGAACAACTATTGCAAGAAGATCCCATAACAAAATCTTGAAGATTAGGGATCAGGATGGGATCAAAAGAGAATCCCACAAGAAAATTGAAAATACATTGGTCAATCACTTCTAGGGGATAGCCCTGGAACCCAACCAAGACAGATCTAAGACCATACAAAGAATTATTCAGCACATCCCCAAGTTGGTCAAGTAGGATCAAAATGTCAGCCTAAGAAAACCCATCACAAAGGAATAAATTGACCAAGTGGTCTAGGATATTCCCAACGAAAAGGCCCCATGCCCAGATGGCTTCAGAGTGGAATTCTTCAAAGACTTTTTGGAAGTAGTTAAGAATGACATTTATGGGGTGGTGGAGGACTCCATATGATCGACATCCATCCTGAAAGCTTTAAATGCCACAATGATCACTCTAATCCCAAAAGAAAATGAATCTAGGACCCCAGACCGCTATAGGCCTATAGCTCTATGCAATGTAGTTTACAAGATAATCTCCAAAGTCATAGAAAATAGAGTGAAGCAACTCATTCCCACACTGATTTCACAGGAACATGTGGTTTTTGTGGAAGGAAGACGAATCCTAGACAATAACATCCACACCCATGAGATTATTCACATGCTGAAAAGCCAAAGGAGAGGGGGGATTATAATCCAACTTGACCTGGCAAAGGCATACGACAAAATAAGCTAGCACTACATGGGTAAGATACTAGAATCTTTTGGTTTCGACCAGCACTAGATCAACTGGATAGTCACTCTAGTCTCAACAACAAGTTACTCGTTGTTAATCAATCGAGCCCCATCCAAACCTTTATGTCCATCTAGAGGCATAAGATAAGGGGATCCATTGTCCCCCTTCCTGTTCATTCTAATGATGGAAGGGATAATCATAAGCATAAAAAGCACAACTGCAGTTGGTGAAATAAAAGGCATCAAAACATTTGAAAATTGTCCAACCTCCACACACCAACAGTTTGTTGATTATACCCTAATCCATGTCACACCCACGGTAAATGAATCAAAGTATTTTAAAAGAATCTTAGAAGACTTCAGGGAAGGCTCGGGGGTGGAAATCAAAAACTCCAAATCCATGATATATTTCTTCAACACTAATCCAACAATTCAAAGAAAACTGGTCAACATGTTGGGGCTTGAATGCAAAATTCTCCCAACAAAATACTTGGGAATCCCCCTGACGGACATAGCCTAAAAAAATGCTACGTGGGAAGGATTTATCAGCAAATTGTAGGAGAGGGTTAAAAATTGGAAATAAAGAGATCTAAACTTGGTTGGAAGTATTATCATCACCAAAATGGTTCTACAACAAATTTCGACATATATGATGTCAGTGTTTCCATCCCCAAAAGGAATACTACAAAACATAAGAGCAATCCAAATACACTTCCTATGGCGAGGCGCAAAAAATAAAAATAAATGGGCCCTGGTGGCCTGGGATAAGGTCTGCAGACCAAAACTTAAAGGTGGTCTCAGGTTACAAGGCGCACAGGTAACCAACAAAGCCTATGGGGCAAAGCTGTGGTGGAGATGGGTAAAAGGCAAATTGGTGTCATGGGAAAACTTCTTGAAGGCCAAGTATGCCCCGAACATCAGTGACCAAGAGAGAATTTGGTTCATGGGACAAAGGGAGGGATCAACCATCTGGAATCTCGCTTGACGAAATAAGAACTAGATCTAGAAACACAACATCTGGGAAGTCAGAAATGGTAGAACATCAAGGTTATGGGAGGATGCATGGCAACAGGAACCCATAATGGAAAATCTGGACAGGGAGGAGATCCAATAGGAAATGATTGGGCAAGGAAAAACAAAAATCCATCATTACTGGAAGAAAAGAGATGGAAGCATGTGATGGAGGATCTGGGACAAGATTACTCCACAAAATAGAGCCCAGATAAAAAAAATAATGAAAGAGGTGGAGGAGGAATTAGGGAAAAAGAAAATTGGGGTCTCAGAAGACGAGGACCAATTGAGGTGGGGCAGGAAAAACGAGGGTGAATTCAACTTAAAATAAGAATGATATTACATCGCGGGCCAGGACTAAGAAAATCTGGAGCAACAGTGGGAAAAGATTTGGAAAATCCCCTAATGGCCAAAAATCCAAATGCTCGAATGGATAGTTCTACAAAACCAAATTCTAACCTGGGAGAACCTCATGAAAAGGGGTTTCATAGGTCCCTCTTTCTTCCATCTCTGTCAATTCAAGGAGGAAACAACTAATCACCTCCTCGACGAATGCAGTTACACAACAAATATTTGGGATTGGGCGGTGGGCATATTTTGCCAATCCAATAGGATCCGGGGAAACATCAACGCAACCATCAACAATTGGAATGAGGATTACAACTCAAATGAAATGGTGAACCTTTGATGGAATCTAACGTCGGGGATGATCATCTAGGAAATATAGAAAGAAAGGAACCAATGCATCTTTAGCAATGAAATCCTACTGACATAAAGGATAAAGGATGCAATAGTCTCTCAAATAAGAGAAATGGTGCAGAGCTGCAACTGCAATAAGGATAAATCTCAACTTATGGACCAAGACTCTCATATCCTAGATTTTTTTCATCTTAAATAATGGCGCAACAACATACCTGTAGAGCGTGATCCACAACTCCAGATAGGAGCCCGCAACTGGACTCCCCCTCCGTTAGGGTTCCTCAAACTAAGTTTTGATAGGGCGGAAAAATGAAATCCAGGAGTGGCAGGGGAAGGTGGAGTGATCAAAGATAGTGGTGGCAACATTATCTGACTGTCCGCTGGGAGCATGGGAAACTCAACCAACAACGCGACAGAATTTGGAGCCCTGGAGCTAGGCCTTGAAATACTAAGTCGTGAAAGGATGAAAAGCACCATCGTGGAAGGTGACTCCACCCTGGTTATCAACACAGAGAAAAGACTCCAAAATGGCACCAGAGTGGGCAAGGTTCAACGACAATGGCACCTTGCACACTCCCTACAGAAAATCCAGGAACATCTGAGAACTTTGAATACAGTGGAGTTGTATTGGATGCGCAGGTCAACAAATGCTCTAGCGAATAGGCTCGCCAATGAGGGGGTCGACAAGGAAGTCCTGGATCTAGACGATACCTGGATGAGAATTCCGAGTGGAAAACTTAGAACATACTGCAACCACCTAACATCAAAATATCGTGAAGTAAATTTAAGAATCGAAGGTCACACCGAGGAGGACATCGCAAGGCCTCTCAGAAGGTATGCGGGCCCCAAGAATCATATGATTGCCTAATACTCTACCACCAATTATCATGCAAGATCACAATAAGCAACAGGTGGGCAATTGGAAGCAAGGCCAATATGGCAGTAAGAGTTGCGGGGAAAACATGGGTGAAAGGCTAGGCAACAAGTCGCATGCAACGAATGACATAAGGCATGAGGGGCAGATGATAACCAAGATCGATCCACCGGGCCAATTACAAGTATGGAGAGCAGCACAGTCGTATCACAAGCGAGCAAGGTAAGTGATCGCACAGGGACAAAGGACGACCCATCATGATCATATGCGCCTTAACAGAAAAATTGACGGAAGCGCTCACCATCGCGGGCAAACCATGATTGGAAGGATGGGCTCGCAGAGGGGAAAGGTCAATAAGAAGAGGGACAACATAAATAATCGCAAACAGAAGGAGCACAATAATAGGGGTTATTACAGCATCAAGGGCAGGGAAAGTAAGAATACCTGTGAAGTGAGACACAGGCCGAGTAACCAGAACATGAGTTGTGATAGGCAGAGTGGGATGGATTGACTAAATAAAATGCGCAGGAAGAGGAACTCTCTTGGGAAGGAAGTCCCAAATAGTTTGTGGTGGTTAACAAGAATGGAGCAGGCAGCGAAAGATGCAGAGGGCACCTTCCAAACTTTGGTTGCACCGAAGGGGAAGGAGACCATCACCCAGTGGGAAAAGGAATTAAAAGACAAGCACAAAGGTAAAGCGTGGGATGCATTGGTACGGGAAGCAGACTGGGTAATTGATCCTGAGGCCACGGAACCTAGGGAAAAGCTCTACTACAAAACGATGAAGATGGCTTGGCTAACCAAGATGATGATCGAGAAAGTGAATTCATAAATGGAAGAAGCCAGGAAGGAGGATAACAAGGAAAAAAAGGCAATGCTGGAGGAGATCCTGTGTTGCATCGACAGTCTGAAACTATTACCAAATTGTTAGTAGAGGTAGAGAAAGACCAAAAATGAAAGCTAGAGTGGTTGGCAGCTCAGTTCCACCTCTAACTATGCTATGTCCATCACATGGACATCACGCCTGATGATGGACACGGTGTGCCAACCCAAATCAAGAATACACGCACGACCTCCCAGAAGGAAGACAACAAGAGCTAGGCGGATAGCGGGAAGGAGCCCCCCCAGGTGATGAAACACTTCATAGTCGTAGCTTAGTGATTTGGTAGTCTATAGGCAGTAATGCCAGGAGTTGTCAAGTTAGCTCAGATATCTTACACGCTCTACTTTAGGGGGATGTTTTAGTTTCTTCTTTTATGTTTGTGGTTTTTTTCTCAATCTGGGTATGGAAGGTCTGGTTTGGTTTCCCTTGGTGGCAGACCAGTACCATTTCACATTACTATCAACTTGTGCAACTAGGGACCCCCTGGTCTGATTTCTTTCTAGGCAGACCAAGATCCCCACCTTTTATATCATAATACTTTCTAGTAATATAGATTCCTACACTCACAAAAAAAAAATGGATCATTTGATTGTATCTTGTGAATAATTTCAATTTATCATTCCATCTACTCCAAAATTGATGTTTACAACTTTTTATCACTTCATCTACTTCCATTGATGTTTACAACTTGTATTTCATTTATATTTCATTTAGCTTGTATTTCATTTAATAGCATGATTAATTACATTTAAATAAAATATAAATATGGATTGTGACTATTAATCTTTTAACCACAACTAAAATTAAATTTTTTTGAAAAAATAATATATGGATTGTTATTGTCGAAATTTTGTTTCCTTTATTAAAAGTTATGTCTGTGTTGAGATAAAAATGTGCAGCTGCAACAAAGTGTGCACACCAAAGTAGTGCCACCAAATATCCGAAGTGGCCACCAAATTCGGATGCCAAAAATATTTGCAATACAACGTTAATTTAACATTTGAATCTATAGGGAAAATGATGTATGGAACGTATAACTCTACCTAAATTTACAAATCTAAAACAACCATCAAAAGTGGACGACCATACTGAAACATTTTCCCACATTTTGGACAGATGACAATGAAAAGTGTTCCAATACTCCAAGTAATGAAGAGCTATAATGTTCCCACATTTCATAGATGTTGAAAGTGTGTGACGATCAACTAATTTGTTAAATCCATGGTCGTCGAGTCGCCTATAAACATTTATCAGCGTGATCAGTTTGTTGTGAACTTATTTTCCAGTCATCATCGCAAGTTTCTAAGCGTGATTTCTCATTGAGTGACAATCTGTGTACCAAACTAACGGTTCAATGGTTTTATAAATTATGTAAAAAAAATCTTTCTGCATATCTGGAATGCTATTCAGATGCACGTAGCTACAAAAAATACTATCAATGGTTCAACCGGTAAAGGAGACCATGTTCTAAGGCTCCTGGTGTCATTTCGTCTAACAAATGTTCCGGTCGCTCGGTGCTGCGCTACTCAGATCAACGGAGTGAGGGGCAATTACGGAGGCAATAATAGGACGTGTTGTCGCTTCTACTGGAAGTACCTGCTTCAAAATTTCTGTAATTAACTTTCGCTAATTATGCTACATATTGAGTTTAATTTAAAAATTCTATAACTGACATAAAGTATAATGAAGTCCTACAATCTGTGTCCTACCCTGTATTTTTCTCGACTGAAACAAAGATTTCAGCGTACCTGCAAAAATTGTAAGCACTGCGCAACCTATCCCATCTGTAATCTGGGTTGGGGGAGTGTCTACGCCTATTATCATCGCTAGGGCTACGTCGGCTTCTCCTTCTATCGCCTGGAGATTGACGCAAGTCTATGTAACTGTCGGGGGATGGGGCGTTTCTACTATGCCTAATTCTGTAATCGGGGTTTCGGCTTCGACTTCTTCTTCTTATAATAGTCTCCCGCGGTGATCGAGACCTCGAACGATAAGCACTCCGACTCCGCCTGCCACACAAATTCATATGCAAGTAACAACATTCACAGGTTAGACAATAAAACCCATATTTAAGCTATCAATTACAGATCCAACTGTTAAATTGTCTGTCGTTGCCCATTAAGTTTTAGGACGCATGGCTTCCTCCACTATCATCATGTGCATGTAAAGAATGTAACGCGCGGACAAGTGAGGAAATCCGTGATAACATGGAAACGTGGCCTGCCTATGTGATACGTGTAATCCCTGATCTCAAAGGTTAATCATTTAGTTCGGACAAGGACAAATGATGGAGAGAGGCGTGACTATGCTTCTGTGCTTTGTAATTGCATCGGCCATAACAGCGGCCAATGTAACTGCAACTGTTACTTACCATAAAAAGGACGTGGATTTTCAAAAAGGCAATAAAATCCGATCCATATTGACTACTCAAAATGCGGAAAAAGTATGCTCGTGGGAACTAGGATGGTATTCGGTGAAGGAAGCACACGAGAAGAGTGGTTAGCATGTTAGAGATAATGCTTACAGCTGTTGTAACTGTGAGTTTCTAGGTTAACTATGACTGTTGTAATTGTGAGTTTCTAGGTTTATTATTTTTAGCTAATAAGATCCAATTTCTTAGGATTTAGATTGCTAGGAGTCAGTGATCTGCATGCTATATATGTAACCTCCATTTGTCTATTGAGTAATACAAACTATTCTTTGTGTGTGAATCTTGTGCAATGGCTTCCCTCTCGATTTCTAAGTTGGTATCAGAGCTGGTTCTGGCTTAGACTCCTTTATGGGAGGGCCAGGAATATGTGAGAGACTGAGAGTTGATCCTCTGCACATATTTAGCTTAGGGAGTGTTGAATTTCTGAATTTTCTGTAGAAGTGTAAGAATAGATTTATTTTGTGAGTGTGTTTTGTTGTTTGTCTTGTGAGGAGTGTTGACCTACGATTTGATGTGACATTTCTTTTGGTAGCTGCTGAGTGGAGATAAGTATTGATCAAGTCGCTGCCAACGGAGAGAGAAAATTATGTTACCCACGAGAGTCATCGCTGCTGTGCATGCTAAATTTCAAGTATTTTAATGTATAATTGACAGGAGCATGATGCCATACATTAACAACGCAAAATATTTGGAATTGGCCAAACTGGACTTCAATAATATGCTAGTGGTCATCTTTGATTCCAGATCCTATCTCCTTTTCTGATTGAGATCACAACAGTTGTGAGATTTCAGAGTTTAGTATTTAGGCCTCAAATTATTAAGATTCATTTCCAGGTTGAAGTTGCCGAGAATCACAGGCAGTCTCATTATGGGGCCAGGTCTGAAATTTACAGTAAAAGATGTCTATAATGTTCTTGGATCTGTGTGTAGTATTCAATGTTTTTATTTGGTGTGCAGTTTGTGATTTGTAAATTTATATGATTATGAAGAAGCAAATATAAAACAGGGTGATGTAATTCAATGTTGTAGTTCTTGAGTGCTTCGGTGCTATAAGAATACATTACTAGTTTGAGTATGTTAGGAATTATGTTAAATGTTGGAAGGTCTTGTTGTACTTCGGTGTTCCAAGATAATCAGTTACGGGTTATGATTGTGTTGGTAAGTGTGTGTAAAAAGGTCATTTTGTAAGATCGAATACTGAATATTTCAGTATCGAGACTATTCTTCAGGGTAGTTTAGAATCGCCGGTCCTATAGATACTTAAAAGATGGTCAGAAGCGGTTGTATTTGTGTTGTATGAAGTGGTAGCTCGAAGATGATGGAGAGAAAGAGCGTGTCTATGAAGTTCAGAGATGGGTGTAATTGCATATGAGGACCAGTGAGACAGACATGACAAAATTTGTGTTGTAACCTTTTGTTATGTTTTGTAATTTGTGATTGTGATATTTGTAATGTAAGCATTAAGGGAGGATGTTAGAGATAATGCTTACAGTTGGTGTAATTGTGAGTTTCTAAGTTAACTATGACTGTTGTAACTGTGAGTTTCTAGATTTACTATTTTTAGCTAATCAGATCCACTTTCTTAGGATCTAGATTGCTAGGAGTCATTAATTTGCATGCTATATATGTAACCTCCATTTGTCTATTAAATAATACAAACTATTCTTTGTGTGTGAATCTTGTACAATGGCTTCCCTTTCGATTTCTAAGTTAGCATACTTGTTCGAGATTCAAAAGTGCCATTTCACTAGGTCTAGGCAACCTCTTCTTATTGCATAGAATGCTTTGGACAGGTTGAATTCCACAGAACGCATTCGATATTTCTATTAATAACTTGACAAGACGAATTCCACATAACATAAAAATTTGGATATTTTGAGAGCATTCCTATTTTCCACCTTTAAAAATTTGTATTTTAGAAAGTTTAGAATTCTCATTCTCATACTCGTGAGGATTTTGAACTTGGCCCTAAGTGTCACTATTTGGCTTATGAACTTGCCATAAATGTCACCTATAAATCAAATTTCCAACATTAAATATTTAGAAGTACATAATAGTTTTGTTTGTTATAAATTATCATATCATTGAGATAATGGGATTAATAAGTGTCATAAATTTTATTAAGTTGAATTCAAAATAAGATAAAACAATATACTTTGATATGTACACATTAATAAAAGGAAACTTAAAAATAATTAAAATTAAGAAACTCAAAAAATGAGAACCATAAAAAAAGATATAATATTTTTTTGATATAAATGAATCGATATAAAATGTGAGTTCTTTTAGGTAGAGAAAATAATTATTTTCATGAATGGTTTTTTATTAATGTTAAGAAAAAAACGATTATGCTCCATACTTTATGAGTTTAATTTGGTCTCTCTTAATTTTATAGTATTGTTGCACATTTACAATATTACATTAATTTTTATCTATCAATCAATCTAGTATTTAAGTAGAGATGAGGTTGTATTAGTAACAAGTTTACTTACACATTTAGGACATTCAAAAAAATACATGCAATAAGGTGGTTAAAGTACTTATCATTTCCTCTTTTCTTAAAAAGAAATGTTCACAATTTCTAAATCATCATCTTCAATTGGAATTCATCTGAAAATAATTAGGTAACTGGAAAATCATCATGTTTAAGTGGAGATGATCATTAGTGTGTCCTATCAACGATCCTATCTAATATGGATAGAGATGTCATTTGCACATATGCATATATATGGATAAAGAAGTCATTTGCACATAATTGAATAGGAAAACGAGCATAGATGATTTTAGAGGATAAATTTCACCAAACATTTTACATTTTTCATATTACGGAATAGTAAGATTACCCCACATTTCTACATTTTAATACAAATTTCCATCCTTAAAATTATCCAAGCAAGATAATCCTTCATATAAGACTAGTCAATACTAGAGGGATTTATTAGATAAAGAAGGTCCAATAGTTGATTGGTAAGCTCCGAGATATTTAAATATTGTCTAGTAGTAAATAAGGTTATTTGGTGAGTTGTATTAGCTAATCTGATTTTTGTATTTTTTAAGGAGAAATAAGACATGAATTGTAATCTTTATTGTCCATGCCCTATAATATTTGAGGTGTTTTGTAACCCAAAAATTTACAAATTAAATATAGCTCCCATTGATGGTCGAACAAGTTGGTTCTTATTGTAACCATTGGTGAATTTTTGGATGTTATTATGACTACATATATGACTAGGGAAACATCTTAGTTAATTTCATAAATTGGATATTATCACAACCAAGAAAGTTGCATCCTGAGTGACATCCTTAAAAGCTCTCATATTGAAAACCATACTATGGGATGCTACTAAGGACATTATTGCATGCACATTAGGGATTAAAAAAACATCAAAATTGTCACCCTTGTGGAATTTTTTTTCATTTAATTGCATCAATGTGACTCCATAGGTATGTCGAAACAAAGCTTTTTTTTTTTTTACTCTGATATATAATTTTTCGATAAATATTAATTTTTGAAATGTCTTCAATATGTGTCATGCTATTATCTCACTTAATGTTTATAAATTGGTCATTATTACGACCAATAAAGCATCCTTATTAAGGTCCTTAATAGCATATACATTCATGACTATACTATGGGATGTTATTATAGAAAATTATTCCATCTATATGAGGGATTAAAGAAACATCCAAATTTTCATCCTTATGGAAATGTTCTCGATTTGGTTGCATCAATGTGAATCCACAACTATGTCTAAGTGATTTTTTTTAATCTTCTCTGTAATTTTTCGATAAATATTAATTTTTGAAATGTCTTCAATCTATGTTAACATATCAATATTAATATTAGAATAACTTTTAACTTTTACTATTGATATTGATTTTTTATTTTCTAGTCAAAAAACTTACTCGTTAACAATCCCTCTAAATAATCTAGTGTAATCCATCTCTAACTATTGAGGAAAATGGATGTGACCTCTAGGTGGGGTCACTACCCCCTCTTGATGATAAATATATAACATTCCAGACCATGATATCCTCTTATGCAGGGAATTCTAAATCCCAACCAACTCAATTTGTTAAAAGAATAGAGAAAAATACAGAAGTTAAGATGGCCCCAACTTGATCCAAATGAAGATTAATGGCCTTTGTAGATTCAGGCTTAATTGGGAAGTTTACCAAGATTTGGCCTTCACCCAAAACTATGGTAACCTGGTAACAAAAGACTTGGAATACACACATCAAAGGATAAATACATCAGTTCTTTTGTGGTAGGGGGTTTTATGCCTTCCTATTTTAATATAAGGAAGATCAAGATCTATTTTTTTGAAATTGGTCATCTTTTTTGGTAAATAGATGAATGTATTTGAATTGATAGTATCCATATTTCAATCTAGAGAAGGGAATTCCCTCCATTTTTCTTGTCTGGGTGAGAATTCCTCATCTACCTCTTCATAATTGGAGTGATGATTATCTTAGATGCATCAGAAATATTGTAGTGCAGTACATAGATTAGGTAGAATATGTTTTCTTGTGATAAAATTTGTGTTGAGGCTGACCTTGATAAAGGTTTGTTGGAAGTAATCCTTATCTCCTTGGATCACTCACAATATATTCAACAACTTGATTCTGAGAAGCTACCCTTTAAATGTATGTCTTTCTATGAATATGGCCACTTTTCCAAAGATTACAAGAAGAATATTCCTAAGCAAACCCAGTTCCTAGAAAATGAACACAAATGGAAAATTGTAATCAAGAAATAAGGATCCATTGTCAATTTGGTGGGTTGGTTTTAGGTTGTTGCTGAAAAAACCCAAATCCCTCTCGTGTCAAAAATCCTCAGGGTCAAAATTTATCCAAGGGTTCCTCCTCTTGTACAAAACAACCCCGTGTGCCTAAATAAAATGACGGAAGTAACTAGCTAGGTTCAAATAGATTTGAATTTCTATTTCAATAGGATTTGAATCCATATCCTTAACCTCAAAATATTGGTGCTCAATATCCTTCAGGAAAAAAATTTGAGGAGCCACTTTAGTCCAAATTCCAAAATAGATCCATTCAAGATGGGAATAACCAAGAATCCATTCACAAGAGGATGTGTAATATCTAAAAAAAAAAAGATGAATCATCCCATGGAGATGAGGTCTCCCATGCCATGGTAGAAATAGAATCTCAAGTGGAAATGGAATAAGTAGAAAACTATACAGATGTCGAAATCACCTTCTATGATCCTAAGGATAGAGGTTAAGAGGCCCTCGATCCCATTGTGGAGATATAGGAGAAGGGGAATAAGAAAATAAAATTATTTTCTCATCAATAAGGAATCCACATAAGACTTTGACTAAAGAATAGGAAAATAAATAAAGAAATCATGATGGATTCACAATATATAATAGTGAAATGCATAGAAACAACTAACAAACCCATAGAAAATCCTAGAAATACTACATCTCCTAGACGAGGGAAGTGGTTTTCTTCTATAAATTCGCATATACGGAAGTGGTCGCCTTCCGTATATGCTCATATCTGGAGGCCACATTCAGTAAATGTTTATATATAGCATCCAATTTTTTTAAATGTGCGTATGTGAAATCATGCATATACAGAAGTCAACACTACAACTATACAGATTGCACATTTACAAAATCCATCCACTTTCGTACAGAAGTGTGCCTATATGGAAGTTGGCACTACACATATACAAAATGCACATTTACGGAAGATGAGTACTTCCTTATATGCACATTTACATAAGGAAGCTTCTGTATACGTGCATTTATGGAAGATGTCTTATGTAAATGCATATTTAAAAAAGTGGTTTCCTCCTGTAAATGCACATATACGGAAGTGGTTTCCTTCCCTAAATGCACATATACAGAAGTGGTTTCCTTATGTAAATATGCATATACAAAAACCAACTTCTGTAAATGTGCATATATGAAATCTAACTTCCATAAATTCACAATGGAAGTTGGCAACTCTCGTATCTGTGCACTTCCATATATGTGCATTTACAGAAGTTGGCTTTTGTATATGCACACTTTGGTATATGAATATTTATAGAAGCCATATTTCGTAAATGCACATATGTGGAAGTGGTCACCTTCTGTAAATGTGCATCCTTAACTTCTGTATATGCACACTTCCATATATTCATGCTTTCATATATTCACATTTACATAAGGTGCTCACTTCAATATATAGGCATTTATGGAAGGAAGGTTACGTAAATGTGCAAATACAAAAGCCACATTCTTTAAATGTGCATATACAAAAGTGGACATCTTTCATAAATGTGCATATGTATATGTGCAACACTGACTTCTATATGTGCACTCTTTTGTATATGCACACTTACAAAATTTGGCTTATGTATATGCACACTTTTGTATATGTGTATTTACAAAATTTGGCTTTTTTATATGTGTGCTACTATATATGTGCATTTATGGAACTTGGCTTCTCTATATGCACATTTATGGAAATCAGTGAGTCACTATGGATATCAATAAGTCAAATCAAGACACAAATTAGGTATAAATATTATTCTTTGATATCTCAAATCATGACTATTGAAGGACATTTAAATTTTGAGAAAGAGACCAAACCTCAAATCATAGAGACCAAACCTCTCAACCTGGATGCATCACAACTGGGGCCATATAGTTCTTCTCTTGGATATACAAAATATGCCTTCCATAAATTTGTGTATACAAAATTGGTCGGATTCCATAAATGTGCATTTTGTATATGTGCAGTGGTGACTTTTGTATATGTGTTATTTTGTATATGCGCATTTACGAAAGTTGCCTTCTATATATTTGCACTTTTGTATATGCATATTTACAAAAATGCTTCTGTATATATGCATATATGGAAGGCGTAAACTTTTTTATATTCCCACTTATGGAAGGAGACCACTTCTATATATGTGCATTTACAGAAGGAAACTTTTGTAAATGTGCATATTGAGAAAGAAATGAGGTAAGAATAAAAATATAGTAGAGAGCACATAAATATAGTGAAATATATATTCTATTAATGAATGGAATACAAAAGACTATAAAATGAAAAGCACACAAACTGGATAAAATGGTGGTAGTTTATCCCTGAAGAAAGACATGTGTTGGCTACTCTCATTTGTAAGAAGCTTATTACAAATAGGTCAAAAGGAATTTTAACATAAATCATGAATGATAAAACCCTAAAAATAAAAAATGTTAACCCTAGAAGATGAAACGGCAAAAGGTTTGCGGGCCCCGATGTTGTTACTTGATATGTGAACTTCCCAGGAGCATTACTTTTTCCTAAGATCTCCTTTCCAGGCACTTAGTAGCCCATTGGAAAGTTATAATAGATAAGTACACATTATGAATTCCCTGACATGTGCGTTTGTCTATATATTGGGTGGTTCCACATCAAAAAAGTGTCGTTTAGGGCCTCACAATGGCCTAGGAAGTTTGGAACCTAAAAAAATGTAGAAAACATGCCAAGATATGGAAACAATATAAATTATTGGAATAGGTTTGTGGTGACTAGTATCCACCTATATCAATCCTCGCCCCTTAGAAATAAATTGTCCCCATTGCATTAAGTTCATCCATCATATGGGGGAACTTATGTTGAATCTAACTCCTAGTGAGCCAGTTTCCCTGGTGAAGAAACTCCCCTACTTTGATGACCTAATAGAGTTGGATGTTCTTCTAGTGGGTGCCCTTCATATTGGTGTCTATGATATAATCCATTGTTTCATTCTCAATGGATTCATGATTGATTTTTTTAGGGGCCAAGTGCTTGAACATGTCTGAAGTGTCCAAGAGAGGTAGAAAATATGGTCAAATTAGTTCCACATTAAATATGGGGTGCAAGCTAATGAAAGGGGAATACTTATTTCAAAATCATTCTCACCCACAATCTTGGTCATGGTGTAAGGCCCGTATCAAAGTGGGAGGATATTCCAATGGGGTCTTGTTAAGTGCTCTTTCTGCAAATGAAACCATAACTTATCTCCTAGATTAAAATTATGTGGTAACCGATGCTAATCATGGCACTGCGTGTACTTGGCATTGGATTTCTGCAAAATATCATGAAAGTTTTGTTCGATGTGCTAGATTCATTCAAAAAATTTGCTTACTCGATCAACCTCATTTTGAGCATGGGAGGACTCTTCCTATGCATTTGTAATGGGCAAAGATACGTCAATGGGGGCTAATGGCTAGAACCCAAAGCACACCTGAAAAAGGATATGGAAAATAGAGTTATGGAGGGTGTTGGGTCATCGAATTGAACTTTTTTTGTCACTCTTATACTTCAAATTCCTCCTAAACCTATGCCTCTGAACTTTCTTACACTCTATTATAACCTCTTTTCCATGGTTATTCCTCTATCTACAAGATATGTATATGAAAGGACACAATCAAGGTAAAATTTTCTATTCTTGCATGCCTTTGCCTTTCCTTATGAAAATTAGTATGAAAACTCAATTTATTAATAAGTCACTACAGAATCACAAATTCTATAGCAATTTTATGTTTTTGAAGTGACTAAACATTTTGTAGAAGATTCATAGCTTTACATGGTTGTGCGCATCCAAAGTACAGATGATGACTTGGAGGAGGTTATAAATCATCACCAAATAGTTTCTTAACTGTCAATTGGGATTCTAAGTCAATCATGTCAGTGTGGGAGTGAATTCAAACTCTAAGTAAATGTAGAAGATAGTGGCAGAGCGCTCGAACTAATTAAGTGCCAAATCATCCATGAGGTGTTAGAAAATCAAGTAGGAGAATTTCATGCATCAGTGTCATGAAATTATCTCTACATCGTTCATTGAAGTCAGCTCATCTAGCAACGATTTTATAAAATTTGATTTGTAAAGATATGTGCTTATTTTTCTAGATAAATCTATTATAGAGATCCATAGGTTTTGGATGTAAAGAGAACATTTTAATGTATAAATACTCCATATTGAGAGCCTACGAGGGATGATATGATATAACATATAACAATTTTAACATTCCTTTACTAATTCTGAATTAATACAAATTTCATTTGACTATCCAATTTTATGTGTTGTGAGTTTTAATTCATAGTTTCAATTTGTAGCATTTCTCAGCAACGTGAACCAAACCGAGAGGGCCCTCGGTGTGAGGTATATGTTTCTTTAATTTTATGTAGATTTAATTTGATTTAGAAATAGTATTATTCTGATTATTTCCATTTACTTTCTCATAAGCTTTCAATTCCATTTATGAATTTTGTATTTAAATACTATAGAAATACTAGTGCACATAATTGTTAATTGAATAAAGATTATCTTGTTTTTATTACAACTAAGTTCATTTCACATAAATGATTGAAATATTGTAACAATTATTGTAATTGATAATTCAATAGGTTAATAAGGTTCAAGTGTGTGGAATCATTTATGTATTTTTACATTAATTCTATTTGTGCAATATTGCATTTACTTTATTTATGTAGTAGTGCAATAATTGTGTTTATGTGAAATATTTTAATAGTTATTGCAATTGATAATTCAGTAGGTTAATAACAAAGTTACCAACTTAACAAGAATTGTGACCTTAAAATGAGAACTATAGTCCCAAAATATCATATTTTTCGGTAAAAAAATGGAAAAATCAACCCCCAAATCAAAAAGTGGTGCTACCAGTAGCACCCTTTTTTTGGAGGTGGTTAAAATTGCGACTTGTTTGAAACCACACCCTTGAAATTATGAAAGAAACCATGACAGAACCCTGACATTGAACCTCAAATTGAAAAGTGATCCTACCAGCAACACCACCTTTTGCTTGAGTTAAAACTATGACATAATTGAAACTATGGTCTTGACCATTAGCACCCTTTTGTTTTTTGAGTTAAGACTATGGCCTAATTGAAACTATGGAATTCACCACTGGCATCAATTTATTTTCAATTTAAAACTATGACCTAATTGACACTGTGTCCTTGACCATTGGCACCACTTTTTTTTTTGAGTTTAAAATATGATCTTATTGAAACTATGGCCTTGACCAGTGGCACTACTTTTTTTTCGAGTTAAAACTATGACCTAATTGACACTGTGGCCTTGACTACTGGCACCACTTTATTTTTTTTGTTAAAACTATGACCAAATTGAAACTGTGGCCTTGACCACTGATACCATCGTAAATAAAACAACACAAATTGACTATGATAATTTTTTTATCAATTAATTTTTTTTTTTTAATAATTTACATTAATAAACTAATTAAATTGGAAAAAAAAACACCCCTAAAAAAATTATTTAATTTAAGGAGAAAAACAATTTTTTTTTTGGAAATAAAGAAAAAATAATAATTTTTATTGAAAAATAATGTAAAATGCAATTTTTTAATAAAAACATTTAACAAATGAAAATAAAATAAAAAATCTAAAATTTTCGGGAAAAAATAATTAAAATTGACAATTAAAACACAAAATTTAAAGCGAAAGAATTGAAAAAGAATACCTTGAAAAGATATTAAAAAAAAATCAATCAAAAAACAAATCCAAAGTTGAAAAAATAAATTTAAAAGAAAATAAACTATCAAATTAAATTTAAAAAAATTTAAAAAACACTAAAATACAATTTAAAAAATAATAATAAGAATATCAAATAAATTTTTTTAAATGAAATAAATTTTAAAAAAAATAAAAATTTAAATTAATAAAAATTTTAAACAAACAAAATATATAAATTTATAAAAAAAAAACAAATTTTAAAAATTATGGACCAGGACTTGTCCCTCGAGGGTTGGGGTGATGTCAAGCATCCCCCCCACCCTGCTCGAGACCTCATGCAGTCCAAATAGTTGTTGTCAATGCCATGGTTTCAATTAAATCATAGTTTTAACTCAAAAGAAAAAGGTGGTGTGAGTGGTCAAGGCCACAATGTCTGGAACATTTTGCAATCGAGAAGAGGAAAGAAGACTTGGAGGAGGAGAGGAAGAAAGACAATAAAGTACATAAGATACAAGAACATCAACTGTTGAAAATAAATTTGGGTTCTGAATTCTGGATCCAACAATAGTGGTCCAAATGAATAACATACCACCATAAACATTACCCAACATTCATGGTATGATAATTGAGGACCCAAAGACTTTTCTTTTCAAATTTGATGTAATATGTCATAGCTATGATTATTCTTTTGATTCTCAAAAAATTAAGTTGTTTCTAGCCACCCTTAAAGATGCTTCTTTGTGTTGGTTTATGGGTTTGGGAACTAATGAAATTAAAACATAGGATGAAATGAAAAAAAAGTTTATTTTAAAGTATCATCATTATTGTATAAATCGAGTCATAAGGGAAGAAATGTTTAAAATGACAAAAACAATTGGATGAACTCCTTCCGTATTAATTAGAAAGAAGTCATTATAATGTTAAAAGAGCAAGGAAAAATAATCTAGTTTTGGATACTCTTAAAGTCATTTTTCTTCATGGGATTAGAGATTAATGGATTGATTCGGTTAATCTCATGGGTAAAGGAGATATTTTTCACTTAAACTATCCAAAAATTTGTGACCTATGTACGCATATCTTTTAAGGAAAGTCCAAATATGGAAAGGTACCTAGGTATGTTATCTCTAGAGTCAAAAAATCAACAACTTGTGGTGTAAATAGAGATGAAATTAGAAATTTATTGGAAAAATTTTAAAATGTTATTTTCATTAACCTTGGTTCTCAATTAGATACATAGAAAATCAAGAAAAAGAAAGAGAAAGAAAATGCATCCTTAACTATTTTTGTTCGAAAATGTAGAAAAATACATCCTTTAAGAGAATGTCTTTAGATAACATTGAAATTTTCAGTATATGTGCAAAACATCATAATACATAAAATTTCCCATCTCTATCGGAACTCAAAGAGGTTTACCAACAGAATCAAGAAGTTATATAACAATTATGTTTTCTTACGCTTAAGAGAACTTGGAAGCCAATGGGCTTCATGGAAAAATAATTTTGATCATATATTGGATAGAACATTTCAAGAAAATTGTACTATGGACACTTTATCAAAACTTTTTGGTTCAATTTCTTTTATTAATTCAATATCATAATCAGGTAGCATTGCTATTGAAATCCATCAAGGAAAAACCTTAACTATCAATTCTAAACTTGAAGAATTTCAAAAAGAGAAATTAATTTAAACGCTACATAAACATTATGGTGCATTCAGATGGGAATATATTGATATGTGTGGAATGCATCCTAATACATGTATCCATTGTATTTATACAGAAGAAAATTCTATGCCAATCACACAACCCAAAAGATGTATGAACCCAATCATGAAGGAAATTGTAAAAGAAGAATTGTAGAAACCACTAAATGTAAATTTCATATATCCAATTTCTAATAGTCAATGGGTATCTCCTTTAGTAATCATTCCTAAAAAGAATGGTAAATGTCATTTTTTCCTAGATTATAGGGAATTGAATAAATATACCTTGAAAGACCATTTTACCCTACCATTTATAGATCAAGTTTTAGATACATTAGAGAGAAACAAATATTTCTCTTTTCTGGATTGGTTTAGCAGTTATAGTTAAATTCAAATCACTCAAGAGGATCGGGATAAAACCACATTTACATTCCCATGCAGGATGTTTTCTTACAAAGTACTACGGTTTGGGTTGAGCAATTCTCCCACTACTTTTCAATGTGTTGTTCTAGGTATGTTTTTTGACTTAATCCATGATTGTGTAGAATTATATACATATGATTTCATTCTTTAGACAAATACTTTTGAGGAAGCCTTAGAAAATATCGAGAAAAAAAATATCATATGTCAAGAAACTAATCTATCATTATGTCATGAAAAATTCCATATATTTTTAGCTGAAGGAATTGTTTTGGGTCATTGTATATCATATGCATGAATAAAAGTGGATTTGACAAAGGTAGAAGCCATTTCTAAACTTCCACTACCAAATACCCAAAAGTATGTCAAGAGCTTGTTGGGACATGCGAGCTACCACAAATGATTTATTGAAATTTCAAAAAATAGCATCTCCATTATTTAAACTACTCAGTAAAGATATTAAATTCTTTTGGAATATTCCTTTCCAAAATGCTTCTGAAACATTGAAAGAAAATATTTCTGTAGCTCCTATTTTAAGAGAGAAAAAATCATCTCTCGCGTTTCATATATCACATATGATTTATATACAACTTTAGGAAAAAAATAAAATCATATTTCTTATGCCATTTATTTAGTTAGTAAAACATGACACCCATGGATTGAATTATATGGTTAAGGAAAAATAATTCCTTGCAATAGTGCATGTCATCAATAAAGTTAGGCACTACATCACTAGTTATGAGATATTTATTCACACTAACCATTCTGCCATCAAATATGTAATGAAGAAATCAATTACTAATGGTAGAATTACTATGTGGCTTATTCTGTTATAATAATTTAATATAACTATATTAGATAGACCTGGGAGAGAAAATATAGTTGCATATTTTCTTTCCAAGATTCATAATGAAGATGAATTAGTTCTTGTAAATGATAATTTTCCTTATGAGCATCTATTTGCAATATCTACTAAATCTCTTTGGTTTGCATATATCACTAACTATTTGGCTACATAAATTTACCTCAATACCTTTCACCAAAGGAGAAGTAGAATATTTTCATAGTCAGTGCCACATATTCTTATATTGGTGCAAATTTTTTCCATACTAGACCTAATCTAATTATTCGAATGCGTATGCAAAAGGGTGAAGTGTTTGAAATATTAAAGGCATGCCATGATAAGCCATGTGAAGGTCACTTTGTAGATAAATGAACTACATAAAAATTCCTTCATCTAGGATATTATTGGACCACTCTTTTCAAACATCCCAGTAAATATGTCAGAAGATGTGACATTTGTCAGCATATGGGTCAACCAGTGCAAGAAGATGAAATGCCTCTACAACCTCAGGTACTCATAAAGCCTTTTGAAAAACGGGCTCTGGACATTATATAACCTATTACTGCAATTTCAAGGAAAAAGAGGTCTACTATGGTATTCATTGGCTATGTTACTAAATGAATAGAAGATAAACCTACTCTTCATGCTACTGAACAAGTTGTTGTATTTTTTTTATTTGAACAAGTTGTTGTAAAATTTTTTTTATTTTAAATTGTAAATTTCTTGTAGCAATGTGTGAAGCAAGTGCTATAGAGATCCTTAGAACGATACTTACCAGAGCATTTTCTTCTTACGATAGAACAAGTGATGAGTCTCTGTGAGAATAAAACCAGATCCTTTCTTTGGAGAGATATTGAAAAACGAAAAGGAGGTAAGGTATTGGTGATGGAAAGATTGTCTAATCTGAAACCATGGTAGTACGAGAACCTGATTAATGGCCATTAATGGTATGGATATCAACAAATTATAACTCTAGGTATGGGCTATAATACCATCCATGAACTAGATGAGTTGGGAGTTTTTAATTGGTTAGTATTTCCGGAGTGGCAGAGTTCATATGGCCATGGTGCCATTTGATGTGAATAATTGTTAATAATAGGTAAGAGAAGTTATTTCAAGTAAAGGTGCTTTCAACGACCTATCTATTTTCCTCGAAGACTGTGTGATCAAGGCGCCATACGCAAGGTTGACCGTGGTATGTCGGACTTAATACAAAGACTACACTAAATATATTATTTGTATACCTTTGGTATCGCATTCCAAAGGATGGGAGTTGCAATATGTTCAAGACTCTAATAAAATTATATACTTTAAACTATGCCAACGATATCAATAATATTTCATGGGTAAAACAGGTATAATAACCATAGAAAGGAATATGACTTCAACCCTTGAGATCAAGGGGATCTCAACCTTAGGACAGGTAATTCATGGTTTATCCATTCTTAAGAGTATCAATATAAATTGAGGATTAAGTGTTAAATACTAACATGACTAATTCAATGGGCACACGTATGATATACCTGTGTAATAATTGGTGTGTCTACCAGTTTCACAACCATAACTTGGAAGAATTCATGATGAAGGTAAGTAAGTGGGGTTACTATATCATCAATTTTAGATAAAGAATGGCCATGCTTTGGATAGAAATATATTGAACAAGTGAATTTAATATACTTTACCTTGGTGTGTGGAACTGCTTCCACCAGTGTTGCCTCTTAAGACCTTTTAACATGTCATGTGAAAAGAAAATATTAAGAGTAGTATTGTTCACCTTGGCACCAACCAATAATTTGAACAAAAGAATTGATGAAATATTGTTTAGAGGTGTCGTATTTTAAACTAAAAAAAAATATTAGTTGGGGTGATGTTACAATGTACACCTCAAAAGCTAGGGTTCTTTTCAATATTTATGCAAGTCCAAAACTTTCGTCATCAACCCTTCCTGCTACCTCATACTAGCATAACTTTAGATGTATCAATGAGTACATGCAATAAACCTTACACATAATATATATTCAATGTGCTAAATAGGTGATAATGGGAGACCCTTTCTCTTTTATTTATACTCTCCAAGTAGCTTCCTCTATCGGTTACCTTCTAACCAACTTAACCCAACTTCCTTATTTCAGGGCTAACCCACTTATAACAAGTTGTCCACTTATAACCACTTTATCCACAAATAGTAAACTCTCCACTTCTAGTTGCAAAGTTAATTTATTTTTAATTATTTTCTTATTGCAACAACTTAACCCATGATTAGCTCCTAGTTTCAACCACTTTGACTAGTCAACTTCTTCTAGGGGTTTTTAGTATAATTTAACTTCTTTGACCTTCCAGGGGCTTCTAGATAACTCAAGAGGGTTCTCCAACTTCACAATTCCATAACTTTCTAACTGTGAGGAGTTATGTGACGTTCCACATATCACCGGAAATGGCATGACATGTACTATCCATATAGAATATTATTACCTACAAATACACTGATATTCATAATTTTATACCTAAAAAAACATTGAGTACCTTATTCATACTGTTGAGGCTACCAGAATATGCACCAGACTTGATTCAATGGTTGACATCAATGAAAATCAACCCAATTAATAAACAATATCTCACTTTGGAATTGATGGAAACACTCTAATGCAACACTGAATTCATATTGCTCATGCTCCCCCTAAAAACCTACCTTTATACTCTCTCTCTAAGAATTTAACTCTCTATCCATGCATTTGATGAATCTCTCCCCCTTTGACATCAATGGAAAAGGTAACTTCTTGTCGGGGAAGCTCCCCCTAACTGACCTGTCCTTGGGGATTCTCCCCCTAAATGAACTCTTTTTAAAACTTCTCCCCTAAACTTCTTCCTCATATAAATCTAAGACATATAAGAATATAATTCAAAACTCATTGTGGGGAAAAAATTATGCCAAGTTTATGACAAAGATACTCAAATGCTTCCCTTGGAAGTGGTTTTGTAAAGATGTCTACAATTTGTTCTTTGGTGCCAACATACTGAACTTGAATGTTCTTCTCTACAACTTGTTCCCTTAGAAAATGATACTTGATTGGAATGTGCTTCGTCTTAGAGTGCATCATTGGATTCTTTGAGATATTGATGGTGCTTGTATTATCACAATATATTGGAATGGGCTCATCATAATCAACATGTATATCTGTCAAAGTTTGTTTCATCCATAGAACATATGTACAACGTTCTTCTGTTGCAATATACTATGCTTTAGTTGTAGACAATGATATCAATGCTTATTTTTTTCTTAGCCAAGATACCAAACTCTCACCCAAGTATAACGTTGCTCCACTTGTACTTATTTGGTCATTAATGCAACCTTCCCAATCTTCATCTGTTTAGGAAACAATTGATAGATATTTTCCTTTTTGATACCATAATCAAAACTCTTTTGTACCCTTGAGATATATGAATATCCTCTTTACTTATAAAAGATGTGATTCCTTTGGTGTTTCTTGAAATCGTGCCACCTCTCCAACTTCTTGCATTACATTTCGTCTGGATGTTGTCACATAAAGTAAGTTGTCAATAATTGACCTGTATTGCCTCTGATCAATAGAATTTGTGTTGGATGTATGGGTTGACCCAGGTTCTACCTTAGTTCTCCAACAAAACCCTATTCACCATCATCCCTTCTGGTAAACAAGAAGGCTACACCACGCACACAGTGCACAACGTAGTATCACCCAAGATGGCTTATGGATGATTGCATGACCCAAGTGTCTGGAATCATGGAAGGGATGAGACTCATGGGGATGTTAGGCCTATTAGACTTCGTCTTCTATTTTAGCATGCATTCTACCATAACATTCATCATATCTATTATTTTATCCATTCAATAACATTCATAGTGCGCTTTGTAAATAAAATCTAATAGATGCATTCATTTAACCATTTATTCATCACAAAGAATATAAAATCAATACATAACACATATAGACACCATTTTTACCATAGTTCACCCCCCCTAGGCTACGTCCATAAAGATATTGTTCTTTATTATTATTCTTCATAAAACAAGGTCTTACACTCCACGGATTACATCATGGGTTTAGTACTAGTGTGGTTGAATAACATCATACTAAGATCCACATCTTGTGAAATGACCCTCAATTACATCTCAACACTCACTCCATATGAGCTCCACATCTCTCAACCAACAAGTACTTCGACTCAAGACTCAAAAGTTCTCCAAAATTAGGTTCTTCAGAAAAAGATACTTCCTCCCCTCTAGCTACCTCGTCCACCCTCTATTTATATTACAAAATGGGTAAGAACTGTTACATTATGACTCAAAAACCCTAATTATAAGTGGACTCAACTTTTCCACTTTCTATCCACTTTTTGTGCGGTTGGTCTTCAATCCAACCCTTCCTTACTTTGAATCTACGTCGATCTTCCTTCTTTCTTGGCACACTCATTCCTTTTCCCTTCTATCACAATGCTTTCCCTTCTTTCCTAGAGCGTGTTTCTTCATTGGTCCATTCCTTAGCTCTTAGCTTCATTTATTACACAACCAAAAAATTTCTTGCTCCAACAAGCCTCCAACACTAGCCTATGGCTCGTCCTTAGCCACTCAGGCCATGTGTTCCTCCTTCATAGATTTTTCCAATGCTTGGAACTTCTTTTCTAGTTCATCCAATTGTGTCTTGGCCTATGCACTCTTCTCTATCAGGGTCTCCACCAACTGGATTGTTATGTTCTCTTTCAACACTTCTCTACTTTCCTATTGCTCATGTTCTAGTATTATTTTCTCTTTTTCCATCTTTGTTATAATCTTCTTGGATTGCTTCTGCAGGAGCTCCAACTGAGCCTATCTTGTATATCTTTCTTCTTGGATTGTCTTTAGTTCTACTTGTAGTTTTTTCATTTCCTACGCGACCCTCAGTCTCTCGGATATGGGCATTTCCTTATGTATTTTATTTAAATCATGAACTGCAACATTTAGTTTTTATTCCCTCTTATCCAAATTTTGGACCCCTTCGTCTTCTATTAGGATCATCTAGATCTGTGAAATCCTTTCATAGAGATCTACTATTTCCTTTAATTTCGGTGCAATTATGTTTGTTTGTTTTGTTTCCTGCTACTCACTCTCTGATCTGACCTTTGTAAGGGTGGTTGGTGTAATCTTCCCAACCAATTCTACTATCTCATGTTTGTATACTTCGATGGTCTGCATTATACTCATTATCTTCTCTTCTGCATTGAGTTCTCCTGCTAGTGCGTTATCTGGGATTGTTTGGAATACTTCTTCAAGTATTTTCTCCAATTTATCTGTGTGTCATTTTTCCTCCTCGTGTTCAATATGAACTTCTTTGAGGATTGTCTCCAATGCCTCCTTTTCTTCCTTGGCTGTCTCCAAGTGTGTTGCATCTATCCTAGCTATTGATTCTACCTCCCGCGCAACACTGATCTATAACCTATATAACAATTTTTTTCGTATCTTAGCCAATACAAATTACATCTATTCCACATCCTTGGCATGTTTCTACACCATGTCTTCATCCATTCAGATCATGTCTTTAGTAATACTATTTTTTTCACTTGCTAGCGTCATTATCTATACTTTGTCCTCGTCATTCTGTGTTGACATGTCTTTTTTTTGCGTTATTTGCTATTGTTTTGCTTGTCCTATGTGTTGCGCGTCTTTCTATCATATCTGTAATTTCCTCAATGTGCATACTTGGTATCAAATAATATAGGTGAAATACTTCTTCATGTCCATACACCAACCTAAAAGGTTCTTTCCCTATTATCTTCTTGCATGTAAACCTATAATCCCATAACATTGTTGGTACCTTCATGTCTCAGTCATCCCTATTTACATAACAAATATTTGTCAAGGAAATATTCATTATCTTATTGAATGCTTCTACTGTCCAATTTGCCTAAGGATGATAAGGAGTGCTCTTTTGGTGATGTATCTCAAATTCTTCCAGCATTGACTCAATTGTGTTGTTGATAAAGTGAGTCCCCTGATAACTCATCAATATTCTTGGACATTCAAACCTTGTCACTACACGTTCAAACAAAAAGTGTATTGCAGTCTCTACACTGAAATCCTTTACTAGTGTTTCCTCAGCCCATCTGGTCAAGTATTTTGTCGCTGTAATAATATATATAGCTCTTGATCTTCTTGTTGGTGGATTAATTGGATATACAAACTCTACTGCCCACTTATAAAACACTTGCAAAGTTACTAGAGATGTTAATGGAATCTCATCTCTCCTAGATGGCTTTCCAACTCTCTGGAAGACATCAAAATTATAACAATACTCCTTTTAATCCTTGTGAACTATTGGCCACCATAATCATGTGTGTAATCTCTTTTGTGCAGTAGCTTTCCCTGAATAGTGTCATCCAAAAATTCATTCATGGGATTTTGCTAAAATGATAGGCCTTTCATGCTCCATAACACATCTCCTCAAAATGTTATCTACTCCTTGATTTTGTAAATGACATTCAATCAGTTAGTAGTCTGCAACTCTAACCACCAAAATTTTCTTTTGTGCAATAGTAAATTCTCTTGGTGAAAATCATATACTCAAAAACTCAATAATGTCAGGAAAATACTCATCATCTAGTACTGAATACAATTGTGCATTGTAATGCCCAGAGATATATATATCTAAACATTGTTATCCTCACAGCAATTATTTCTTAACTAAAACAATATCTATGCAGCATAATATCGATCTTCATACCAACAACTTCAGCAAGTTAGATTCATCAAATATTAACGAATTCATAGCAGAATAAATAAATGCATAATTCAACAAGGTACCTGGTTCTGATGCTATTTCCGTTGCCAGCTGCCTTGCTGCTGCTGCTCTCCTGCTACCTACTACACAACCCAGTCCTATTGCAAACACAGAAAAATTGCCCAAAACTATTGTCCACCCTGCCAACTAGGAAAACAACCTAGCTCCAGGATATCTACGGACATCCTGGCCCTCCGAGCCCAAAACCTCTAGCAACTCGATGTCTGTCTGATCAATATGTCACAACCAACAAATCATGTGCCTCAATTAGAGCACACCCATCTCATAGCCCCTCTCGGCCCTCTGAAATACTCAGCCCTTCCAAACTCATGGCCCTCTTCCCGTCGAATGCCCTCCTCCTCACTCCTTTCCCCCTCTTATTCCTCCTTCACCGCCTTTCCTCCTCCCATTAAATTCCTTATCCCTACATTTAATTACCCTTATCCATTCATTAAATATATTA
>ML792042.1:478076-528249 GCA_009831015.1 Picea engelmannii
TGCCATAGTTGAAGCAGAAAAGTCCTGAGAGTTGCTTGGTCGTACGCAGATACAGGAAAGCTAAAAAAAACAGGCCAAATCCGTGAAAACAGAAGAAAGCTAAAAAAAACGTTGAAGAAACCCATAAATCATAGAATTATCATGAAGGTTTTGTCTCTGCTTTGGATATTCAAATAGGAACGTCAAACGTTCGAATCCCTATATATAGAGAGAGGCATAGGTCCGAATTTCCACAACGCCATCGCTTCAACAATGTTGTGATCAGCAGCTGACTGCTGTGCAGTAAGTTGTAGAGGACTGAGAGCTACTCGGAAGCGAATATGAAATCTTGTGAGGTGGAGGTGGTGGGAATCGAGTGGGAATCGAACCTCAGACGAAGGATGAATCTTGGCCAGAAGGAGGATGATTCTTGGCAGTCGCTTGCTGGGATTTTGGGCAACGAGGAACACAAGATTCTGTTGCTAAAAACCACTATGAAACTCACACTCGGCATCATGGGAGGGTATGTTCGTTTCTTCTTCTCTGTGCTTGTGTAGATCAGCCATCCTTCCTGTGAGATTGACCCGTCCACTAGTTCGCTTCTCTTTTGTTATATTTGGTAAACCATCCCCTTTCTTTGCTTGGCGAAGCTTAAGCACAGACAAACTTGATGGAATTTAATGTTTTGTAAAATATATTGAAAAAAATACATTAAGTCAAATAGAAGTCTCCCTAATTACCAGAAACTTATTACAAAAGCACTAGTTATTAGATTATGCCCACTGTTATAAGCTCCACCTGTTTCACCCACCGAGGCTTTTGACCAAGGCCCATAATTTTACATTGTAATTCCCGAAAACAAATGACAAAGGAACTTACCAGAAACTTATTACAAAAGCAATGGTTATGAGATTCTCTGAAAATTCCAGATGTATTGAAGCAGACTCTATGGATGTCGAATTTTTTGGCCGCGGCTGAGGCCCAGCCGAGGAGGAAGTCAACATTAAGGCAGTTGAGGCGCGGAGCAGCGAGGGAGCGGATCACTTCTCTTCGCAGATACCTCTAGAGGAAGCAGTGGAAGGGTTCCTGTAAGTGCTCATTGCCAGCGAGTAAAGGTAACTGATGCCATTGGATGTTGTTGTTGACCTTCCCGGGGCCAATTTGTCTCTGGCAACCTCCATTTCCACCAAGCGGATGTCTATCCCTTTCTCCTACGCGGCATTAACCTTCTACTGCAGAAAATAGATGTGATGGAATGTGACGACGGAGGTAACAATGAGGCCCTTGGAAGCCAGTTTCTTAGGGAGATGCATGAAGGGAATGAGATGGGCGTGACCTAGAGACGACAACATCATCACATGATGACTATGA
Source organism: Picea engelmannii (assembly GCA_009831015.1). Taxonomy (NCBI): domain Eukaryota; kingdom Viridiplantae; phylum Streptophyta; class Pinopsida; order Pinales; family Pinaceae; genus Picea; species Picea engelmannii. Next base: position 479,427 of record ML792042.1, read on the forward strand.
GTCTTCATTTAATTCTCCTGATCATGCATATTGGGCACCATTGATTCTATCATGCCCTTCTTGTCTGCTCTTGAATACTAACAGTGCATCGAAATTAGATCTTTCAACATGGCTTGCTGCCACTAATGCCACTAGTATACACACCACCTTCATCAGAAATATATTCATGGCAAGCATCTTGGAAGTTGCCATGACCCCAAAAAACAAAATCCCCATTTATGCATATGACAGAAGGCAATGTGTAAGCCAAACTTCATAACCGAATACACAAACACATGAACATTGACACAATAAGTCTAGAATAGAATCAGACCAAAAATGTAAATATATATATCAGTGGCTCTGAATCCTGATACTTATGTCATGATCAAATCTTACATAGACTACAAAGAAGTATCATGACATTACTTCTGCTAAATGATAGAAACTAGACCCAGAATGCAAACAAGATGTACTGAACATATGGACATTTTGGTTCTATGCTTCTATAATTAACTTGCATGTGATCAAAACCAAATATTTGCAATTAGGTGGCCTAGGTGGAGTACAACTTTGGCCACTGTCATTCATGTTTATGATAGGCCTGCGAAATCTTTCCCACTATTTCAATTTAACTCCAGTTCAGTTCTATGAGCAACCAACTTAATTATAGAAAGGATTTTTTTATTATCTTTGTCAAATATACCTGCAAATCCATTTTCACATGATGTAATAGAGGACTTGCATGAGTACGTGTGTTAAAGAGAGAATCTGGGAGTACTTGCATGCAGTGTGTGTTAAAGGGAGAATCTGGGTGTACTTGCATGCAGATTGTTTGTTTGTGGATGTTTATGTGGCTCTAAAAAAATGTAACCATGGTACACCGAGGTTTATAGGTGATTGAGACCCCAATTCACTGGACCTGATATGGCTCCAGTTCATGGTGTATGTGGATCCCATGGGGATTGATCTAGTGACCATTGAACACCCACAAAAATTGTGAATGAAATTAGGGTGGTTTTAGATGATAAATATAGTTATCTTGTGGTGATTTATGTCCATCACATTCGCTAAACCCATGGGTAACAATGCATTTTGTCATTTGATAAAAAAATTCAGATACCAGTCATGAATTGAATGAAAAACAACAGGAAAAAGAAATCAAAATATCTACAGAGTAGACAAACATCATTACTTTCTGTATGAAAAACCAACAATATTCATGCGTTAGGGAGGAGTCGAGGACAACATCTTGGCTTCACATTGTCAAAAATTTGTCCATTAAAGAGGGAAATCCACATTTATAAAGGGGTAGTTTAGATAACTTTAGACCAACATTTAGTTCAATCCATCCCTAGTTCCTATCCAACACAGTAAACTCTCAGTCATAATAGATTGACTTGCACTATGAACTTGCATTCCCCTATACATTCCATTGACTTATATGCCCACTGTTGACATAGCAAGTTCTTCGAACGATGAGAGTCTAAGTGTTTGGAATGCCATATCTCATCTGAGTAGACAATATTTTAAAACACATTACCCTTTTCTACATTTTTCTAATATAATTATATATCCATGCGACATTTGATTCTCCCTAACTATGTTGATTTATTGGAGCCACAGGGTTCCCTTCGAATCTCTTAACACAGAACTTCATAGTAGTAAAATTTGGTGACATCATAATTTCCAATCCATAAATTCAATATTGCCAAACTTCCTTTTATCAACAACTCGATATCCTAGTAATAGTCTGGCTAAAGTAGGGGAAAGAATGTAGAAAGCGGATATACAGTTATGATGACTATCGTCCTGTGAAAATTTTCACTAGAGAAACTGTAGCATAGGACGATCAAAGCTTAGCCTTGATGGAATTAAAGAAACTGTAGCATAGGACGATCAAAGCTTAGCCTTGATGGAATTAAAGCATGTTACATCTCTGTAAAAAAAAAATTGTGCTCTCTCTAGAGACTTGTCGATGTACTAAAAAATAACTTTCATTGTTTCATGGATGACTTAGAAACCAAAGTACAAGCCGACCTCACTATGTTTATTAAATATATTACATTTGATGATTCAGGACCTGGATAACACTCATTCTCACAGACCTATTTCGCACTAAAAAATTTCTTCTTCTTACACATTCATGATGATTCAAGACAAATTGAGAAATTCCTCTCAGCCATTTCTAAGGCAGAACAAATTGAGAAAGTCCTGTGCATTATCAATAAGCTGTAAAATAATTCTATTTTAGAATAATTGAACTAAGGAGAAGTTTTTTTATCAATTATTGAAAGTAAATGCTTGCCACACCTATCCGCTGCCCATTTATGCACATGATTTGTTTCTCTGAAAGTCCAATGATACCTTGTTAGGTCATTATAGTGGAACAAAACAACAAAGCTAATTGTTTCGTGTTGTTGATAAACTCTTTTGTTGGATTTCACTGATAACTCTTACAAGTAGTAAGATCTAAATAGAATTTACAAAGAAAATAGTAACCCTTATGAAATCATGGGAATGCACAATTATATTTTCCTTCGTCGAGTGGGTAGATTCAATCTATTTTATGTTTTGTGCCAAACCAAATTCATTTTATCATTTTTGTTGGCATATACTTTACTTTCTGAAAATACTAAATAGTAACCCTGTTGAAATCATAAAAATGCACAACTATGTTTTACTTGATTTACTTTAAGTGAGTAAACTCAACCTAATTAAAATGTTTTGTGCAAAACTAAAATTATTTTATACTTTTGGTTTTTACTAGAGCAGTTCATATGTATTGAAATATTCTACTATTGTCAATTATGCTCAAGGATTCTGAATTATTCTTTGTGCATTAAATCTCTCCATAGAAGTTTCTTCCGCCTCTAAAATTACATTTATATCAGAAGAGTTGTGGTATTTGTGTTAAGATTAAATTATTGTTTTGAATAACTTGTAGGAATTGATACAAAATGAGTAATCAATGAAAAAAATGGAGAACTATCATGGGCATTGAGGTGCAAGACCCTAAAGACAAGATCACATTTTATGGTAGATTTAATTTGGTCTGAAATATATTGAACAAACATGAGCATTGATCGGGTTGCGGAAATCCCTTCGAAAAGAGTTCATGACTTTATTAGAGGGAAGGAAATGAATCAAAAAGATCCATGTACTTTCATCCGCCGACAAAACAAACCCCCAAAATCAAGGGTTAGTGTTGCCTTACGATATGAGTTGTAAATACATTATAAATGCATTGTTTACATGTTGGTAATACAAGTGTTTTCTCATTTGTTATATGTATTCATGTTTCAAACATTGTTATGCAGTTATGTTTTCTCATATGGCCCAGATGATAAGAGAGGAAAACATACAAAGAAATGAAGGACATACTTTGTGAAGAAGAGGGGTTGTCAGTACCACTTCATCGTAAAGGTTATGGTTCAAAACCCCGACGTAGAAATTTTGACATATAATGTGTATGACCATGAAGATGGGGATGGATGGCCTTGTCATGGCCAACATGATACTTCATGTGAGGCTAGGTCCATGCATAAGCCAAGGCTTTCAAGAGAAATTGTCTCTTATGTAGAAAGTTGTTATTTTTTGGAAGTGCCAGTTGATTCAATTTGTAAAATGCATATAAAAAAGCATGTTGATATGGATGCCACAGCTTGGGAAAGATATTTTTTCTTTAGCAGGAAATATGTTGTCAACATATACAATCGTTTGATGAAGGGAAACTACCAATTTCACAAGAAGGATGAAATGAGCGTGAACCTTTGGTATAAAAAACACCAAGATGATTTTTTCTTTTACCAAAAGCCCAATGGTGGAGATGTTCCTTTCATAGCTGGAATTCAAATGTCATGGATGTTGGAGAACATGGTTAAACTATCTCACAATAGCTTAATAGCCATGTATTCAACATTTAATACAAATAAATATAGGATAATTATGTTTCCAATGATTGATTTAGTATGATCATTTGATTTGTAGTGATTAAAGAATATTGATGACTTAAACTTGACTACATATGTTCTTTTGAATATGATAGTATCAATTTTACACATTAGTAGATTTTGATGAACAACAAAGCGGGGTTCTATTTGCATGGGTGGTGGCATCACGAAATACGTCACATGATATTGCACAATGGTTGGAACACCTCATGCATAGGTGTTACCAATTTCATCATGATTGAAAAGTTAATGCCTTCATGGTTGATGATGCATTAGTTGAAATCGTTGCATTAAGGTAAATTGAATCTTGTTATTGTACATTTTAACTTGTATTTTTTCTATAAATATCACACTAAAGATGAATTGAATTTGGTAGGAGGATCACAAGGTGTGAAGTGATCTTATGTCTTTGTCATGTACGACAAGCATGGCTAAAAAATGTCAACCAGTTGGCTAGTAGTATTGAAATAGAAAACGAGATGTTCAATGAGTTAGGCATCATCTCGAAAAATTGTTCCAATGATGAAGTGACACATGCAATCGATGGAGTTTTCATCAAATTCACAAATGAGAAAAAGTTATTGGACTATTTTTACAAGAATTGGGTTGTTGGTGATAAGATCCGTAAGTGCAAGAAATTTTATTTGTATTTGTATTTTTATGTTTCGTAAAGATGACATCTTCACTAACTCATTTTTTATATGTATGGATGTGGGTAAAAGGATGCATATATTTCCCTCATGCAAATCAAGAGACAAATAATGCTATTGAGTCGTATCATTTTTACCTGAAGACCGAATTTATATCAGATCGAAGAAAAACATGTGCTCGTAGGATGGATTGGTTATTGTATATCCTCCTGATAAATGTTGAACCCTATTACCGATTCAAGGAAATTTAAAAAAAAGAGGGATATTTGAATAACTACAAGAAAGATAAACAATATGAATCATCAATGGAAAATGCAAGAAGAATTCTAGATAGTGATTGTTGTCTTCATGAGAGCATATCTCATGCCTATTGGGTGAGGAGTCAAACAAAGTGTGATAAGAAATATCTTGTCACCTGGTATCGCACAAATTTTATAGCTTGTGATCGTCCATGGTCTATTCGTGGAAATATTTGCAAGCATGTCATAAATGTAAATTGTTTGTATTACGCCTTAGGTGATTCAAATTCATTACTAGATCTTGATACAATACCCAATTCATTCAATGACCCTCATGAGATAAGTGTACATAAACCAAATATTGATGTAGATGCCAACAAATCTATTATGGCCAGTGATATTGTTGTTTGGATATTTAAAGTTGTTTTTAAACAATCCTCTCTCTTCTTTGAACAAGACTGAACAATTGGTTGGTCTGGTTAAAAATATGATGGATGAAGCCAACGACCTTCATATTATGTATTATGACTTCACCCTTGGGTTGGGTTTTTTTGAGTCATCTCTAAAGGGGAAGAAGCGTTTTCTTATCCTTAGAAAGAAGAACAAAATAATAAAACAAAGTGACAACTTATAAATTGATTTGAATGTCACTGCATGTCAATATGAACCATTTCAATTTCAGTACCTCAACAAGCGAGGGCATCCTCTCTCCAACAATGCAGTGTCTATGGTCCCAGGTGAGTTTAATAGAGGAATGATACGAATAAGTTTATATTAGTGTATATAGACATCACCATTTTTTAACAGAGTAGTGTGTGAATTGTTTGCATGGGTGCAACAATCCAATATTGTCGATTCATTCCAAGGACATAGACAGATACCATGTCATTCTAGTTTTCCTACCATTCCAGTTACTTTTGGTTGGACTCACAATTGATATAATCCATATTTTCATATGTGTATTACTTTACATTCCAATGTGGGTTTTATTATAGATATAATATCTTCTTATGGATATATTCCTCCCTTCGAGCATGCTCGACTAGTTGAAAACTCTCTAATTAGTGATTTTACAGGTTTGTTGTGATATACTTTCTCTTACTTGTTTTTAATTGGTGTATTGAGTGTTGTTGATGTATTAATGTGTTAATTATTATTATGACATGTAACTATAGTATAAGGGGTGAAGAATCCTCTTCTGCCATACAAAGCCAACCACATGAGGGTTTCAGCTCCAATATTGCCCAATTTTCTAGGGACATACCTCATCATATCGAGTAAAGATCAGACTCTACTAAAAACAAAGAAATAAAATGTTGCTTCTCAATAAAGAGATATGACCTCTTGAGGCAGATATCCCCTCTCATATGTTCCTATCAGAGATGGAAACCTTGGGGAAAGTTAAGCACATGAATCTAGTGCCCCTTCTTGGATATTGCTCATTTGGGGAGGAAATGTTGTTGGTATATGCGTATATGGTGAATGGAAGCCTTGATTTGTGGTTAAGGAACAAGGAATATGCTCTTGAGGTAATCAACTGGTCTAAACGCTTCAAAATTGCAATGGGATCAATGAGAGGCCTTTCATTCCTTCATCATGGCTTGATTCCTCACATTATTCAGTGAGATATGAAAGCTAGAAACATCTTGTTGGATGGATATTTTGAACCCAAGGTTGCTAACTTTGGATTGGCACTCATCATTAGTGCTTGCAGAACTCATGTAAGTATCGATGTTGCAGGAACATTAGGATACATTCCTCCTGAATATGGGCAAAGTTGTAGATCCACCACCAGAGGCGATGTGTACAGTTTTGGAGTGACATTGCTTGAACTGCTTACTGGAAAGGACCCAACATGACCAAAATTCAGAGATATAGATGGTGGAAATCAATTAAGGGAGTCATATTACAGACTGCAACGCCCAAAATGCAATTGTACTTGTTATTTCATGGCCTGTGAATAATGGTCTTTTAGACCATGAAAATTTAGCACATTCTCTGCTATATGAAACTAGCCCTACTTAAAATGTTTGTTTCTGAGATGGGGACAAGAGTCATACACAAAAACTCACTTAAACTCAGTTTTTTGGTGTATATACACTATCGCTAACCCTTTGATATCACATTGGCAATGTTGACATTGTGGTGTAATCTATGGCACACACTAAAGGCAATTCTCTCTGTGTCCAACAGTGAGAGTGACGAATGAACTTATTGTTACATGCACATCTTTATTTGGTGAAAAGGATCCTTAATTAGCATGATTGATATACAAAGTTTGGGGAATGATATTCAATTGATAATATTTGTTAATTATTGTTTTGAATGATTTATGACTAATTAAATATTTTTTTAGACTTTGGTTCATTTATTGCAGTGGTTGAATCTTGTTTTTGGTCATGCATGGGACTTGTGAAAACATCTCAATCCATTTTCAAATGAATACCTTGGTGATTGTATTTGTGTTATATTTTATGAATCCTCTCTAAGTGATGCTTGATTGTTGTGTAATTGTATAGGAACTTAAAGAATTCAGCATGGTATCGGGCTAGTCTAAATATTGGTAGAACATCATCAATTCTAGTGCACCAGTATTTAAGGTTTATCTTGGAAATTAAGGTCTGCTTATGAGATTAGAAGCTAATTGGTATGTGCATACTATATGCCTAACAAAATGAATTTATGCAGACTTTTTGGTATAGGGATCAATTTAACAAATCATTACCTTCTTATTCATGGACAGGTAACATGATTGTACAAATGGAGATGGGTATTAGGAAGCTGCATCAATTACCAGTCCTTTGCAACAAAGTTGAGTGGGAATCGAGTTTAAATAATAACGAGTTCCCATTATCATCTAAGTTGATCGATTTGAATGGAATGAATGGTCTTAGATACACTAGTTTGCGAGATATTATTTTACTATATCCTAAATATTATTTTACTTGTTCACTAGCTCTTTCAATGGTTCACCATATTGAGGATGGCTTGATAAGGGATAGCAATCTATTTCATAGATAACACTATGGGGAGTATTCACATGCTTGAAAACCTGGGAAGGAATTATTATCTAAGTAAGAATGGGTGTGTCCTACTAATTAAGCTATTAGACATCCTTTAATCCACATTAAAAATTATTAAACTTTGTCTCATACTAAACTATGTACTCTGTCTCATACTTCACTCTGTCTCTAGCATACTTAAACTCTGTCAATGGCACCCTATGCTTAATACGAAATTTGTGGAATGAGTGAGAATGTAAGCTCTGTATCTAGAATACAACAAAAGTTTTCACTAGGGGATCATATTATAGGGGTTCCACATGGCAGAGAATCTATATCCTTCTTAAACATGTCAAGTCTAACTAAAAACTGAAGAGACAAATCTGGTCCGGATATATCAACACTTTTTTGTTGAAATGATTAGAATTCTTTATATTAGGGACCAATTGCTCTCAATTATTTTTATTATGGACCAAGTGCTCTGAATTTTTTATGATATGGACCAACTGCTTAGGGTTGTATCCAGGCCTTATGTGTGGTAGGTTGAGCTCCAAGGGTGGATGGAATATTTTTTTTCTGCATATATGTGCAGAGTCTGTAGTTGGAATTGGGGTTTGTTTTGTATGTGAAAATGATGATTATAGGAAGGTTAATGCCATGCACACTGGATTTTTAACTTTTAAGTGCTCAGGGTTGTATCTAGGCCATGTGTGTGGTAGGATGAGCTCCAAGGCTTGATGAAGGATTTTGTTCTGCATGTATGCGCAAAGTCTGCAGTTGGGATGGGATTTTATTTTGTATGTGAAAGTCATGATTCTAGGAAGGTTGATTCCATGCACAATGACTTTTAAATTCTTTCAACCATACTCATTTCAGCTCAGATCAAACTACTTTGTATTGTTTCTTATTTGTTCAGGTGGTTTGACTCTAATGAAAATTGTGGTTTTAATATTGCAAAATGATCTCAACCACTTTCCCGGGCCATAAGGATAAAAGTAGGTGTGGGGGCTGCCAAGGGACTTGAATTTATTCACAATGCAGAAAGACAAGTTATTTATCATGATTTCAAGGCATCAAACATCCTTCTAGATTCGATATGTGAATTACCAGATCCATGGCATAGCCTTGGCTATGCTATAATTAAAGTATTTTTTTTATAACCTGTAGTGTCTGGGGGTCAACCCATACCTTTCCTTACCACTTTGCTTCTCTCACAAAATTTTAATGCAAAGCTCTCTGACTTTGGACTAGAAAAGTATGGCCCAACCAGTGATAACACCCATGTATCTACAAGGGTGATGGGTACTTATGGCTATGTCACTCCTGAATATATAGCAACAAGTCATGATTGCTTCTTTTTAGTTGGTAGATAGGTTTATTTGAGATAACGTTTCTATGGATTTAGTTGAATGTTTGCATTTATAACTTATTAAAACACTTTGGAAAGATGTTTGAAATCATTTTCAACAGGTCGTTTGACAGTCAAGAGTGATGTGTATAGCTTTGGGGTTGTCTTATTGGAACTATTGTCAGTTCGTTGTGCTGTAGAGAAGAACAAGCCTAGAATTGAACATAATTTAGTGGAATGGGTCGGACCATATCTTAGCAATAAACACAAATTGTATCTTGGTATGGACACCATATTGGAGGGTCGGTACTCTATGAAAGGTGCACATAAAGAAACCAAACTTTCTTTATAGTGTCTTAAATCCGAAAAAAAAACATAGGCCTCTTATGACATAAGTGCTTGAGACATTAGCATGGTTGCAGAATGTCAAGGAAATGGAAAAGTATTCTCAGCCTGAAATATCTGGACAGAAACAATCTGGGGATAATGTCAATTCCACTGGGCACTCTCATTTTAATCATAGAAATTCAAATCATCTACCTACTGGTCTTCCAAGAGCATGTGCTTCGCCACTAAATTCATATCAACGGTCCCCAAAGGCCAACGTGAACTGATCAATGACATTGAAACAAATCTAATCATCTGTGAACTGTCAGATTTGCAGTTTTGATATTTACAACTTCCTTTGAAGGGTTGTAGAAAAAATGACCAGGGTATCTTGCATGCATGACAGGTTCATCGTCTTTGTATATTTCCAAGATTATGTAATTTTAAAATTGTGCAGTTATGATTTCAACTTTTTAAAACCTTTTTTCTGAACTATGTTTCAGTCAAAATGTGAGTGTAGATGTCGACGTGAAAGTTATTTTTATCCTCCAAGTACTAATTACTATTGTGATTAGTTAATTTTTTCTGGTCACGGTCCTGAGATTTTTCTCAGAGCATATGTACAACAATGAACATCATTCTGATGATTTATATTCTTAAAATTCAATATTTTCTATTATTTATCTTGCTCTCCAAGAGTAATATTGTCTCCATGGAATCTAGTGGCATGAATAATATTGGATGCATTTGCACTTGGGGTATTACATTTTAACAATTAGACAGTACTGGATGTTACCATTATGATCACATACTATTTGATTACTTTTGGGCCTTGGATGTTTCATTGGAAAAATTAATGCTAGAGATGTCTCCATTTTTGTGTACCTGATATTGCAAGTTTAGAACTGTTTCCATTTTAACTTGTGGATCAAACTTAGAAATGCAAAAACATGTCTGCATCGGTAGGCGTGGCATTATGTGACTTTTAAAATAACATTATGTTATTTGATTCTACAGTCCGTCAATGTGTTTAAAGTATTCCTAGACATGAAATGTGAATTGAGTGTGAAAGTGATAAGAGTGTTCTTGGACATGAATTGTGAATTTAGTCTGAGGGTTGATAGAATGAATGAGCCTTTGTTTTCTTATTATCATCTGTTGAAACTATAGATGTCCATTTTTCATAGAGAGGTTCTTCCCATACTTTGTTTTGGAATCCATCCATGTCTCTGAAAATGAAATGGCCATTGCTCCATTGCTCACAGAGGAGTTCTTCCCCTACCTTTTTTTTGAAGTCATCTATGTTGAAAAGGTATTTATCTTCAACTTGTCTTCATTGATAAATATATAACGGTGAAATCATTAAGGTCTACAAATATAATAATCATTTTCATGCCAGAAGACATAAACGACTTTAAAGTGTTATCCACTGAAATTGAGCAAGTCCTTTTAAGGTCTACAAATATAATAATCTTTTTCATGCTAGAAGATATGAAAGACTTTAAAGTTTAAACGATTATTCACCAAAACTGTCTGTGCAAGTCCTTTGCTTCCAGTTGGCATTTTGTTATTTAAAAAGGATTTTCATACTTAATCCGTGTCTGTTCATAAACGTAGACCCCGTATACCAATATAATAGTCACACATGGAAGTTTGAAAACATGCAAAAATTACAATATTCCTGTATGTTTTGAAAATTTGAATCTATTTGGTAGAATGGAGGAGAAAAGGGAAATATCGATGCTTATCAACTAACAAAAATGCCAGACTACATTTGGGCATATGCATCTTTATACTTTACTTTTAGTATTCAAAGTGCAATTTCAAAACAAAGAGCTTACAATACATATGTGCATTGAGAGTGAAAAGGAGGTTTCTGATATCTAGGAGAAAATCTCCTTAGTAGAGGGAGATTCAAGGTATCCCTAATTTTTATGCAAGGCATTTAGAACTATGTTACCTCAAACAGGTATTTCCCTTGGGCCCATGATCACGCCTCATATCATGCTCTGTGCAAATTATTTTGAGAGTAAGTGTAACGTTTGGTTATGTTGGCTACAGTTGGGTTGTGAGAATACAAAACTTTGGCCCAATTTGTTAGGAAAATACAAAAGACACAACATTCTTTTATTGGAGATAAATTTCCCTAGATATTTCAAATTGCTTGAGAGTGGTTCTTCCTGGTCACTTGTAAATTCTGAATGAATTCAATCTGAACTCTACGCTATTTGTAGTATAAGATTATTCAACATCGCTTCAGGGATATCAAATTGGGATTTCATTGAATTGATATGATTCCAGTAGGATACATTTTTCTAGTTCGGTGCTTGTTAATGTGTGACTGTTGGATGAACTTGATGTTCGATGCATGTTTACATATGATGTTGGATTTTACATTTCAAAGTTAAAAAATAAGGCCATTTGTTGTAGCTAGCAAGGAATAACGTTTTAGACTTAATCCCTCTCCACAATGAAAACATGATGTTTTACATTCCGAAGGTTAAAACATAAGGCCATTTGTTAGCTAGCAAGCAATAACTTTTCAGGCTTAAGCCCTCTCCATAATGAAAACATTGTGATTAAGATTTGTGGAGTAGCCATGCACCACAATGTGTCAATATTTGTGTCCAACATAACATTTTAGATAAATTTGAATATATTGTGAAGTTATTCAAACACATCTTCTAAATCATAATCAATCAAATATAATGTGGCCTCGAGTATGATTTTCTACTTTTTTTTTCAAGATTTTTTTTTATTATCCATATCCATGGGTAAGATGATTCGAGTTCCACCTGGACCTCAATGTCTCTATTTCATAGCAAGTCTATTTAACATAACTATATGAATGAAACTAATTATAATGGGTATCTTGCCAAATATCCAATTTGGTCCTTAGGTTGAAGATCCATGTTCATGTGTAACTGGAAGAGGTTTCAAGTTCCACCCCTGCCTCTGTATGTGAAGTATATTAATAAACTATTGGAATGCAACTAATTTCAAGTATATTAACAAGCTATTGGAATGGAACTAATGAGAATGGATACCTTTCCAAAGACCCTGGTTTGGTCTTTTGGTCAAGGAACCATAAACTAATGATAATGGCCATCTTTATGAAGAGCCCATTTGCTCCTTTAGTTAAAGATCCATATTCATGTATCATTGGAAAGAGGTTTTGAAGTCCACCCCTACCTTCTCATGATAAGTATATTAACAAGATATTGGAATGAAATTAATGATAGTGGGTACCTTGTCAAAGTATATTAACAAGCTATTGGAATGAAACTAATGACTTGTAAAAGACTCTAGTTTTGGTTAAAGATCCATAAACTAATAATAATAAGTATATTGTTGAAGAATGTAATTTGGTGCTTTGGTTAATAATCCATATTCATGTGTAACTGGAAGAGGTTTGTTCCACCCCTACCTTATCATTCTCATGGCAAGTATATTAGCAAGGTATTGAAAAAAAAAGAGGTGGGTCATGGTATAAGGTCTTCTGACCGTCTAAAAGCATCTCCATGAAGGGTTCATGAGAAGTAACTACATTTAAATCCATGTGTCATGATTCTCTCTAGAAAACATGGTAAAATAACAAAGAAAAAATAGTTAGAACCTCAAAAACATTAATTTATTTAATCACTAACCATACACATAAGTTTGGATGTATACCAAGCCTTGTTCAATCTTATCACCCTTACAAGAGACCCCAGATATTACAATTTGAGACAAACGTAATATAGTAATGAGTTCTTTAGTGAAACAACCATGCCACTAGAGACATAACAACAATCATCAGAAGAAAACATCCACACATTAGGGATCTATATCGATGTCCATCAATGACTTTTGTTGGCATAGATGGTGATACTAGGTCATATTTAACACCTTCACCTACAATTGACACTACTCTCGATAATAAATCACTTGACATCCTCTTAATCTCCGCATGGTAATTTATGGTAAGACACTGAAATTGAGATGCAACAATTCTTGCTTCTCTATGAAGAGGTTTTAGATTGTCCTTTCGAACTTGATAAATTCCTTTCATCTGATTACATATCAATTCTGAGTTGGTGAAGACTACAATATTGTTGGCAGCATATGTTTTTGCTTCTTTTATCCCTTCAACAAGGGAAACATAGTATGCTTCATTATTTGTAGTCTTTCCATGAACTTCTTCGTTACTTTGGAGGACATGATTTAGTGCCATGTTGTGAAATACATATGCAATAATCGCTTGACCCGGGTTTGGGTAACAATACACTTCAATGCATAATGTCCACTTCTACACCATTCTATATGCCTCCAAGTACTTGGAGAAAAATAAAACAACAAATTTTAATTAAGCATTTAAAAGTAAAACTTTTAACATTGAAAAAGAGCTATGTGCTAATTTTGATTAGGCATTTAAAAATAAACTTTTAACATTGAAAAAGCTATGTGGTAATTTTGATTAGGCATTTAAAAATAATCTTTTAACATTATGTCTCTCTAAGTGGCCACCGCTAGACTTAAATGATCTCTAATCCTTTTGCATAAGCATATGTATAACAATCATAATGTTGAAATTAAAAAAACTCAATGTATGGTGTCAAATAAAAATGCAAACAGATTACTTGATACAATCCAATATATGGAGGTCTCAAAGCACATGGTTCTCTATCTTGCATGGATTTTGATTAATGCAATAAGTCAATTCCTTTTTCAGAAATTAGTAGAGATCTTCCAAATGATGTTATTGAAAGATATGAATATCACCAAGCCCAAGAATCTATAGTTTAAACCTTCAACATGATTTCTGTGAGGCTTGTCCACTAAAAAGGATGTTGGAAATGGAAGTGACCAACATTTCAGTTCTAGATTAGGAAAACTATGACATGTACCTGCTTCCTTGGATTCCTTGGTGGAAACATTGGATAAACACCCTTGAAATAGAAAGTACAGTCATCAAATAGATAATGTTGGGAAATTTATTTCATCAAATGGGTAATGTTGGGCTAGTACATTCATCAAATAGATGTTGGACGATGGGTACAAACATGGAGTCTACGAATATTATATAGGTTAGTATGATATCTACAAAGATTATATAGGTTAGTATGATATCTACGAAGATTATATAGGTTAGTGTGATAAACAATAGGACAAGGGAGTTTGGATGCTAAAGGAGAGATTTACACCTTGAACGATATATTTAGAAAGACTCTCCAAAAATCACAATGCCAACTTGTAAATGGATGAAAATTTTCACTATTGACTGGTAATGTGTGAAATCCTATATAATTTTTTGAATAATGCTTCCTTATTACCATAACAGTGGTGAGCATCCACCACCTATCAAGATGTGAGACACTGCTTACACTGAACAACCACCCAACCTGACTTAACGACCCCTGGGTGGCTAAGTGACTTCCTTGCAGGTAGTGCATCGACCACTTCTTATGAGGAATTAAACCTACGTAGGGGCTATAACAACACCTCTTGTGGCTCTTGGGGCTATCCAATATATCTTTTTCCATTATAATGCTCTAAATGCACTGTATTGATATCAATTCAACAGTCTAGTTGGGTCGGATGAAGAGGCACAACTTTGTTTTTTTTAAATGTGGATGCAAACCCATTTAGAAGATGCAAGCATAATACTGAATAAACGGGCACTATTTTTGAATTTAGAAAATCATGCAAAGACCTAGGATAAAACATGACTCAAAGTGACAAGTTTTTTTTAAAGGTCTATGAAAACATTTACACTACTCCTTGTAGTGGAATAAAAAGAGCATGGCACTTATTCTGGCAACTTGTGGCATGAGGAATGGATTAGTTTTCATATGGGTATGATATCTTATTGTTTGAAAATCCATCTACAAAAACAATTATTTCTCCATAGTTCAACCGATTGTCTTCTCTAGTTCGTCGTAAGTTTGGGTTTGATCCAGAAATATGCTTGCATCAATAATGAGAATGGAAGATAACTATCATTTCACACAAAAATAACTACTTCACAGTCCAATCAATGTTTACTTTCACTTAAGAATGCTTGCTTGTCAAAATTTGGTTAAGTTTGACCAGGACCTGAAATACACATCTCATCTCAAAACTAAATCTACGCATAAATAAACTTTGGTTATGGTGAGGGAGTGTTTCGATCGGGAAATATGAGCCATGAGAAACAAGGTTTCCAGTAAAAATATTGGGATTTCAGGAATTACTCAAATTTTGAAGATGAGGCCCAAATATTGAACTCGAGATCACTGCAAACACGAGTTCAGTGGAAACCAAAGTAAAGATGAACGAAAATTCAATATCCATTGAAAGTGGATCGCAATGCTAATATCCCGAATATTAGGAATGTCTTATCAGAAAAGGATTTCAAGGGGATATGGGAAGGAAATGGAGATGTTTAAGTAATAAGATAATGATGCAAAGTGTTTCTAACCTGTGCAGTTGATCACCAAAGCAACGAGCAGTTCGAACTGAGTGGAATCGAACCTCCGTTGGCACAAGAGCATATGTGAGCAGAGTGGAGACAGGGGAGTTCAGGGATCAGAGTGGAGACAGGAGAGTTCGGGTTCACGAGAGAAGAGTTAGCATACTCTGGTTCGAAGGTAGCATGAGAAGGGTGGCCATGAATTAATGTGGCTCACCAAAATACCACAGAGCCCGCAGAGTAAGGGGGGCACGGAATACAATGCGAACGGGAACGAGAACACAGTGTGTTGGTCCAATGTGTCAGTGTTTCATGGAAACCTACACATGAGATCTATCTAAATAAAGTACAAACAAAGCTTATCAAGAAAGGAAAAGAGATTCAATATGGAAGAATGAGAAAATATATTCACACTACTCCAATGAGTTGATGATTGATACATAGATTATGATCAATATAATGCAATGAATGAGTGGAATACACTCATATATAGGGAAAATCATTCCATAATTAAGAAAAGCAATCATGCAGTTATCTTTCCTTAGGAATGCATGCATGCATAATAGTGATGGTAAAAATAGAAAGTCTAAATAGAACTAGTCAGTTAACTCCCATTAAACTAGTGTGTCGAAAATAGAAATTTCTCCAACACCCCCCCTAAACATCACTATGGAGTAAAAAATGATTCTCGTCTACTAGGCCATTTTAGGTACTCATGTACAATGCAACTAATGAACACTGAATAAAAGTGAGGAAAGAGGGAAAACCATGTGGGAACAAAACCCTCCTTCAAAAGATAATGTATCAAAAGAAAAAAATGACAGCTGCTAGGCAATTGTGTTCTTCACTGCAAGAAAATCTCGCAAAGTCTGAAACTTCTACTCATTGAAAGTCTTCGTGAAGATATATAAATCTTTATGGATCTGATGAAGTTCTTTGGCAACCTGTCGGGCATTGTACTTTTTGATCCTGTGGACCCATCTGCACTTGAAAATATTCCTTTCTAGTGGATGTGGAACGAAATTCCAAGGCTGGTTTTGTAGGAGTGAGTCATACTCCTTCTGCATGGATGCTTTCCATAATGTATTTCACACAACCCTATTGTATCTCTTTGGATTAGTAGATTGAACCATAAAGAAATGCATGGGCATCGCAGGTTCTGAAGTTGAAAATACATGAGAAGGCTCTTCATGCTGAGATCGAGTCCTCCTCGAATCCAATGGATTCCTTGCAAGGTTGGCTACTGCCTGAAGTATGGTATGTGCCTTCTTGGGCATCTGCTGAAGCTTTGGTGTTGGCTTCTTATCTGGATGTACTACCTTCTTATTTCCATGTACAAAATCTGAGTGTATGGAATCATCTCTGATGTCTGAAACTGATGGAAGAACAAGAGTATATGCATGTTTCAGTGGAGGTGCATGCAAAGTAATCTCCTTACGTGTAAGTAGAATAGAGGAGTCATCTTCAAAAAACTTAGTGAATTTATACAACCTTGACTTTTGATCCACCTCACCAATTGAAATAATGGAATTGTCATGCATGTCAATTATTGAAACTGAATCTGATGTAAATTTAACCTTTTTGCCTTTCTGAGTGATCTGATAAACTGAAAGCAGATTCATAGAAAGCTTTGGAACATGTAAAACATTCTCAAAATTGTCATTGTGGAGTTCCACTCTCCTTTCTCCTGCTACTAGAGTATCATCCCCCATGAGAATAGGGGGTCTTGAGCATGGACTCAAGGAAGAGAAAAAATCATCTTTCTCTACTATGATGGGTTGAACCATAATCTATAATCCATGAATCAGATGAGGAATTACTTGCAACAACAACATGATGATTACCTTTCTTAGGAGAAGGATCTTCTTCCTTCCACTTCTTGACTCCCTCTGGAATGAAGTTTCCAAGGTTGTTCTTCTGAAGTGTTTGTGCCATAACATCGATCTGTTTCTTCATGCATGTAGATTCTTCATGATTCAGTTTATTGCAGTAAGTGCATTGCTTTCCCTTATTCTTCTTCTTGAAATCTGAAGAGTCTTTGGAACCTGAAGAATCATTAAAGGGTTTGGAATATTCCTCCTTCATGTTCTGTTTGGAAGACCCTTTTCCATCATGCATGGTGAGTGCATGTGCTTTGGGATATTTCATGAGGCCCATATGTATGAGTTTTGTCTTCTCTTGTGTAAGAGACTCAATGAACTAAGCCACCGTAGGCATTTTCCAATTTGTTCCAAAAAGACATCTGCTAGAATGGAAAACAGTGTATTATGGTCCTATCTTGGCCAAGATTGTTAGAATAAGTTGTTTCTCTTGTGTAGACTTATCAATACCACATTCACCCAAGCTTAATAGCAAAGATTTAAATTTAGTAAAAAGATCTTGTATATTATCAAAAATTATAGGGTCTAAGGTATTCAACTCTACCTCAAGCATATGACCTCACATCTCATCTTGCTTTCCAAAGAGTCCTTCCAAGGTGGTCCAGATCTCGTTTGGAGTCTTGCATGTGGAAACATGAAACCAAAAATCAGTGGAGATTAACTCAAGAAGTAGTCATGTGGACTCATCCTTACGGTTCACCCAGCTCATCTTCTCAATCGCTTATGTAGGTTATGTTTCTGTCACCATCGTCAAATTATACAATCCTTTCCTTCTGAGTTGGAATTATGCGTTGGGCTTCCAATCAAAATAATTGTATGGTGTGAGGATTACCACCAATTTTGGTTGTATAATAGTTTTCATATCCGTCTCTTCCACTGATTCTTATAACCCCTAAAAATTTACTCTCAATCTGCAAGTGAAAAAATTAAGAAATTAAGAACTCATATCAGTTTCAGGAGATGATATTGTGACTTACATTTTGAGAAAATGGTGAGGAATCTTGCCAAACAGTTGAAAACCCACTTCCAAAATGGGTCGATTTACTTTTTACGTGGGTTGTTTCCTCCAAAACTTAATATTTTTGGAGCAATGAATGTGGAAAGGTACGACCACAAATTCGTATTAGTTTCAGTAGGCTATCTTGCGGCTCACTTCTGAGAAAATGGTAAAGATTCTCGCCAAACGGTTGAAAACCCTCTTCCAAAATGGGCTGATTTACTTTTAGCATGGGCCGTTTCCTAAAAAACGTAATAGTTTGGGAGAAATAATTGTTGAAATTTACGACCACGGATTTAGCTTGTCGAAACTCCGATTTTCCTTATTCTTTGGCTTGTCTGGCTTGCTCCAAGCAGCATAGATCTGATACCATGTCAGTGTTTCATGGAAACCTGCACAGGAGATCTAGCTAAAGCAAATACAAACAAAGCTTATCAAGAAAGCATGAGACATTCAATATGAAAGAATGAGAAAATATATTCACACTACTCCAATGAGATGATGATTGATACATAGATCATGATCAATATAATACAATGAATGAGTGGAATACACTCATATATAGGGAAAATCATTCCATAATTAAGAAAAACAATCAAACAATTAGTTTTCCTTAGGAATGCATGCATGCATAATAGTGATGGTAAAAATAGAAAGTCTAAATAGAACTAGTCAGTTAACTCCCACTGAACTAGTGTGTCGAAAATAGAAATTTCTCCAACACAATGGAGATGTTATCTTTTGTGTTTGTCGACCGACGAATATTGTCCGAGATTAGATGTTCATCGGTGATCGGAATCCCAAAAGGTAAAAGAATTAGCTTACTCCATAAGTAATGTAGTGGGTAGAAATATTTAAAGCGGGAAACAATAATTAGTGTTTAATATTAACCACAATATAAAATTATAAAGAATGATCATTAAGGTAATGGGCTTACATTCATCAAAATAAATTAAATAAAATATAACAACTAATTAAAAAAAATGTATGAATGCTACTATGTGGGAGTAAACTTATGTAAATATATAATAAATAATTATTTATCAATTGTAAATACTAGCTTGAGATTTTAGTAATACTAGTTTGAGCTTTTAGTTATTACATATATTTGTAAAAAAAATATTATATAGATTTGTAAAAATTTAATCTAATTTGGAAATTTATTATTTATAATTTTATATTTAGTATAGAGTTTTTGTTTATATATATATATATATATATAATCTAATTTAAATTTATTATCAAGATATATATACCTTACTACTTTTTCAATTTGAACTTGTTATTTTTCGGGAGAAAACATATATTCTTAACCAATTAAATATGAGTGAGTGCAAATTAAAGAAATATTTTAAATATATAATAATGAAAAATTAATAAATTAAAAATATTTCATAAAATAAAAAATTTAATTGGAAAGAATGATTTAAAATAATAAAAAAATCAAATATAACAAATCAAATTAATTTATATAACTTTTGTTTATGAAAAAAATAGATAGAAACAATTATAATCAATGTTAATATACAAAATAATTAAATATAAAATTTTAATGTTGTTTACAAGTTTTTTCCTTAATAATAATTTTAATAAAACAACATCACATCAAATATATTTTTAAAAATTGATAGACTTTAAAAAAATTCCATCTCTAAAACTATTTTTTAAAATTAATAGATTTTAAAAGGAATTCCATGAATAAAACTATTTTTAAAAATTAATAGAATTTAAAAAAAAAATCGATCTCCAAAACTATCCCATAAAAATAAAACTATCCAATAATCGTTCTTTTAGATCATTTATATAATTTAAAACTATAAAAAATATTAGGCTATAAAACTCATTTTAAAATAAAATATAAAATATGAGGTATATGACTAGTATTCAACATCACTCCAAGACTAATGAGAATGTAGTATTTGGATGGAAGAGCAGTGATAGTTATTTGAATGAATGAGGATAGTTATTTGAATGAATGAGATGACACCTATACTCCTCGATGTGCTTACAACTATTTACGTGAAGGAACTTGAGGGCACTAAATTGAAGGGAGGTTTTATTTTTTTAGAATAAATGACAGCTCAGGATGTTTGGCATTAAGAGTGTTGCAGTTATGATGAACAAATCATAATATGGGTATTAAGATAGGTTTTAGCCTTTGGAATGAGAGGTGTGTTATTGTGTGAAAAAATGGCTTACCTAATAGATAGGATTTCTCCTTGATGTAAGGCTTCAATTGTATTAGATTTAACGCCATTTTGAGTAGGAAACTCATCCAAGTTCTGATCCAATACTTTTAGATGAAGGGCTCATTGTGAAATGCATAACGCAATATGCTAATATTCTATGTGAAAATGCAAGTTAATCTAACCTAACCCTAGGTAGGAGTAGATTTTAACCATTGCATACAAGATTGATAATATATTCCTATGGATAACCCATAATAGTTGGAGATTCATTGATCATCGTACGGTTATTGTTCCATGAAAACACACTTCAAAATGTTTACCTTTGACATCTTATTCAAAGGAAGGACTATTTAACTTTGACATCTTATTCAAAGGAGTATTGCATTGGCTCAATATTCCACAAATATCGATTCTTCCCAGTTTTGTGAGCTCATAATAAAGGGTTCAATATCTAGGTCAATATTGGAGCATAAATGAATGACACGTTACTCATGGAAAATGGGGTGGCCTCTTATTTCATAACTCTTCCATGAAATCATTATTAATTAAAATGGTTGTGTTATTAGAAAACAAGTTTCCCATTATGAGAGTGGAAATGGAGGAGTTATGGCTTCTATAATTCTCAATCTACCATTATCATTCATTGCTAATATATGTGTTGATGGGTAAAATTATGAAGATGGGTAATACTTTCGTGACAATCGGCTCTCCAAAATTCTTAGCGTCAATTTTTCGATCGAAAAAATGTTGTTAGAAATATTTTCAACCGAAACCTTTTTCGGCTGAAAATTTGCACGTCAAATTTAACAGTGCCCTCGAAATTCGTGTACAATGTTTTTTGGATGAATTATTTTCCCGTGGTAAGCATATTTCAGCCGAAAGACTTTTCGATCGAAACGTTTATTTTTAACGGATTTCGTTAAAAACTAGGTTTCGGCCGAAAGAATATTTCGGCCGAAAACCTGAAAATGGGAGTGTTTGCAGGAAACTGAAAATTCTCTCCATCTTACTTCATCTTTGGAGGTAGTGAACTCCTACAAATACTTAGAATTTAGTTTCAAAATTGATACCAACATTTTTAAAATTGAATCTACTTTCATTGGGTATAATTTGTTTTCATTTTCATTGTTTTCATCTAATTTTATTTAATTTTATAAAAACAATCACTACATAATACTTTTTAGGTGAGATTATGATTCGGTGAATTGAATAATCCATTTCTAAAAATACACAGTGGAAAATTATGGAAAAATTATATTCATAATCCTTAAACTGTTCTCTTCAAAAGGGTATTTCTAGATTTTACTTTTAAGTAAAAATTAATATAAATACATTATGGTGGAAAACATGTGTTTAAAATCTGTAACATTTTCAGATTGGTCAACTTAAAAAAATTCTAGAAATTATAATATTCATCCATTAGATTCAAAACTATAGTCATCACAAAGTAGAGTCTATGTAGATTGTTGCAGTATATTTCATTTGTCAAAAACAAAAGTTTAATAATGGATACATTGTTGTGGGAAAAAATAACTCATTATATTTCCCTTCATTTTTAAGGAACATACTGTCAAACAATTGCCAAATTGACATACCAAATCTCAATAGAAAAAAAATGAAAAATAGTCAGTAGAAAGCTAACAAAATTCTTCAGAAGTAATGTTTTTACAGTAAAGTAAAATTCTAAATAAAAAAAATACTTTTGTTTACCGGAAGATGAAGAACCTGTTAAAATTAAAAAAAAAATTGTCATAAAACAAGCAAAAGTGTTACCCATCTTCATGATTTTATCTTGATGAATATTATAGTTGGGAACCGACTATTCCATGTGGGTTTATTGTTATTTCTTGGTTTGTTAGATACGATTTCATTATTGACATTCTTTCTCCCAACCTTCACATTGTTAGGAAAACATTCAAGTGTTTTTAATTTGTGGTGAATTGGTAGAGGCATTAAACAATCTTAATTCAGTACACATTTAAACTCAAGTTAGGGGAGACCAATCTTGTGTACCTGTATCTATGTGAAAGAAATCGCTCATTCTGATTGTAAGAACAATTTTCATGTCTTGTGTGAGATTGTAGATGTCAAACATGGGGTTAAGTGTTGTTAGTGTGACTTAGCTAAGTCTCAATGTTGTGATGAATTGTAACATCCTGCTCTTGCGCGCACTGAGCGAACTTATTCTTTGAGGACACTTGTGTGAAAGTGATCTGGGTTATTATACTATTGGTTGTTTTGATTATGATTACGAGATATTGTGGATTCGATGATATGTTATTTTGTGGAATTTACATAGACATGTGCTATTGAATGGATTCTCCTGAGTGTGTAGGACTCTGGACATTGAGGATGTTGAGGCATTGATCAAACCCTTGGACTCTGGATCGATTCAGGGAGTGGACCGTTAGGGTTTGAATGTTGTTTATGTGACATAGGTACATATGATTAGATGTTGTGATGATTGATTCTTATTGTTGACATGATTCGTTGATGGATGCAAGCTGATGATAGCTTGCCGACTAGACTCGCATGTGGAGTAGAGGGGTCATGCATGACAACTAGAGACATTGAGGGAGAGGTGTGGCAGCAGCCCTGCCACAGCCTACTAGCACTCTTACCCTAGCTCGAACTGTAGGTTAACTATTACATAGTTCGATAAGACCCACAATGTCGTGAGGGAAGACTATGACAGTCGCTCATGATGATTATAAGGGGCGCACAATAAGGCAGGGGCCTTATTTCTTAGAGGTCTTTAGTCTCCCGCAAGATTACCTAGCGGAGTATTGATTCCAGGGGCTTGACATCTACCAAATTCAGTCAAGAGGCGAGTGGCACCGTTGGAGCACGTAGTGCGTCTTTAAGGGAACATCGCACAAGAAAAACATAAAGAGGTGAGTGGCACCCTTGGAGCATGTAGTGCATCTTGAAAGGCACGCCGCGCAAGAAAACCAAAAAGAGGTGAGTGGCACCCTTGGAGCACATAGTGTGTCCTGAAGGGCACGTCGCAATTTTAACCGGTAAGTGAATAAATCCAGTCGGCCTTAAAATGAATGATGTGTTAAGTAAAGTTAAAAACAATTTTCCCTTAAAAATGTCGCCTAGACTAGTGAATTTAAAACCTAGGTCTAAGCAGAACTTCTGAACAAAAATAATTAGACATATAACAAGAAGGGGGCAAAGAAATTCAAACTTTAATTATTAAAGTAAAATAAATTATTATAATGAAGGATTAAATTTATAAAAAAGGGTAATAGTTGTTTTATCTACTTTTGCTAATTTAATTTTTAGTTAAAAAGAAAAGAGGGTAAATAGTTGTTTTTATCTACTTTTGCTAAATTAATTTTTAGTTAAAAAGAAAAGAGGGTAAATGGTTATTTTATCTACACTTGCTAAATTGATTTTTAGTTAATAGGAAAAATGGGGAAACTTAAAAGAAAAATGAAACTTAAGGAAAAAGAGAAACTTAAAGAAAAAGATGAATATCTAACTTAGTAAGGAATCTAGCCTTTGAGACTTTCTATTTATGAACTCAACTAGTAATTGAGTAAAGCGTAAGTCATTTAAGAATTGTAAGGGAATATTGGGACACCGAGAATTTTTTTTAGGAATGCTCTTGGTGGGTGAAGAAAATAAGAATATTTAATTAATTAATAAAATTGATTTTTTGGTGCAACTAGGGGATCAGGCAACATGTGCACAGGGGAGGTTTTTCAAAATTAATTAAATGAAAAAATAATTTAATGAGAATTTGAGAAACTAATTACTAAAAAAAAACTTTATAGAAAGGATGGAGGAGGAGAAGTATGGATCACATCTTTTAGGGTAACGTTACACTGCTGAAATTTTATCTTGATTGAACTTTCTCTTGTGGGAGTTGGGATATCCAGCTCGAGTAATGAGTGGTAGCTCGAACTTGGGAGGTGAGATGGGTGCTATCATTCTTTGGTATTTTTTGTGTGGCCCCTTTGTGGCTCAGGGGGCTCAGGGAGAAGAAGAGTACCCCTAGTGTTGGTTGGGAGGTACCAGTGAGGTCACACCGGTCGACAAGCGGGAGCTGGATCGAGAGTGCACGGAAAAATGACTCAAAGAATTCACATTTGGCTAAAGTACACCTGTTAAAGTTGTTACTTGCAATGAAATTTAATTTACACATGTTTACTTTTCTGTACTCGGTTGAATATTTCATTACCATGAGTTTTATTGCACATGCATTCCACGGTAATTGTAACCCCCTCGTCGCTTGATTTATTCAGTAAGAACACTTTCTATCCACTGTCTCTTTTATTTATGATTTAGTGTCTCTTGCACATGGCCATAATGAGCCCCGAACTCAAAACCTTGCCTTCGTTCTTATATCTCCTACCTGCATTTTCTTTATTCCTTGTTTGTGCTTTTATTTCATTATTTGTTTCTCCATGGAGAAGATCTCGATGCAGATTTTGTTTTTATCCTCTGATCTACGATCCTTTAAATTATTAGTCTGTGCCATAGCAGTCGTCCAGGAGCCAAATCGACGACTGTCACTCTGGTGTTTAAAGACTTAGATTCAAATGCCTTGTTTTCCTATGCATGGATAATAATTGTAGGATCATTCTCTTCCTAGCAAGGAATTATCTCCTAGGAATTTGTTCTCTAATGTCCACCATCGTTTGTTCTCTACTTTGATTATCATATTTGTTTGGTTCTTTGCATCTTGATCGATTAAACTCCGATTAACTATGCAATTGTTTATTGTTTAAACTCTGATTACCTATGCATTTCCTTGAATGATTATCTATGTGTTTCCTTTGAATGATTACCTCTGCATTTCCTTGAATGATAAACTCTATGATTCTTTTGAATGTTTACACTATGCCTTTCAATGATTAATTTTTAAAGGATTAATCTTTGAATAAATTGTTTTTCCCATATTCGTTTTTATCGATTAATCTTTTAAGAAATCATTTTTCCCATATTCGGTTTTACCAAAATCGTTTTTGCCAAAACATCTTTGTGTTTGACTGAGATTAATGTTGAATGAATAACATTTGAATGATTAATCCTTGAAGGATTAATCTCTGAAGATTTATTTTTTTTGAAATCGTGTTTTTCCCAATCGTTTTTTCGAGAACATCACTGCGTTTTGTGACTATAGATGACTGTGTTTTTATCTAATAAATGATTGTGTGTGACTGCGTTTTTAGATATTTATTTGACAATGATTTTATTTCTAGACAAACGTTTATTAATGGGTATCAAGTTAACATTGTTTACAGTAAATATGTTGACAGGGATCTTGTATATTATATTGTATGACAACGCTATCATGTATGATAGACAACATTTTACATGTTAATGGCAGTGTTTTTAATAGGTAAAAGATAGCGTTGTAATCGTTGTTATGCCCGACGACGATTTGAATATCATAATTAACTCAGCGATATCATATTAACTAAGCAATTTCATGTATTTATTAGACTTCATTACCATACCTTTAATAGACAACAATAGCATATGTCATATTAACTCCGTAAAATAATGCATTTACTAGACTGCGACACCATACCTTTTAAATAGACAACAATACCATATTTTGATAAACATCATGTTATATATTAATACACAACCACATAATGTACTCATAGGCAACGAATTTATTGGGTTTAGATAGTATATTTGTTAATAGTGATTTCAGAAATGGATTGGATACAGTAATATAATAGCATAATCGATAGCGATATATATGATTTATTAGATAGCGAATCTTTGCTAATTAGCGATTTCTGAAATGGAATGGGTAGCAGTAATATAACAACATTAATGGATGGCGATTTTATTATACAATGATTTTATCTGTTGATTGGACAATGATTTTATTGTTGATAGCATATGGTTAGATAGCATTTGTTAGTTAGCATATGGTTGTTAGAGAGCGATGTTAGTTAGCATATTGTTGAAAGTTAGCATATTGTCATTAGATAGCGATATTGTTAGTTAGCATATGTTTTTAGATAGCATAAGGATTCCTGGACAACTAATTTTAAATTGACAGATAAGAAGAGGTGGAAGTTCTATTTGATCCAAAAGGAAACCCCTTGAAATCATGTTCTTAATATATTACCTTTCTTTTTTTATGATGGTCAACGTATTTTGGCATAACAAAATGTAATTGCTAATTTCTTATATCACTTATGAGTAAGGTATCTTTCAATAACATTCTACTATAGAGAATGAAAATGGAATATCCAAGCACATGAAATTTTTAGATATTATTCAATTATTCTTTTTTACAGTGTGGGAGACTTCCTAAAAAGGTGCCTCATAAGAAAAAGAAAAAATCCTTCGGTTGGTTGCGCAATTTATTTATTGAATGATGTCACTTTGCATCTTATCGACTTGTTGAATGGGTGCTTGGGTATAGTCTTCGTGTAATTTTTGAATAGATAATTCAGTCTCCCAACACAAGGGATTTAGCTTGTGTTAAAGGTCTAGATATGTTATGTTGAGCCATGGTTACTGTCACACCTATCACCTTGTGACGAAATGATACCTGATGAGGGCATCAATGCACGCCCTGGTGGATAGATGTGAATGATAACCTAGCTAGAGTATCGTGCTTCCCGATGTGGGTGTATTGTTCATTGTAATTAATGTTGGTACTTGGTTTTGTAACGCCTTAATGCGTTTGGTTTTGCATGCCATAGAGGTTTCTAGTTAATGGTCGTCGAAGATGTTGTGTCGGGTTGTTGATGTTTTCCTTTAGCTGGTAGGTGTTTTCTTTCTTGTGTTGGGCGGGTAGCCATTTTTATCTATCTATTGATTATCGCATGTTTCATCCAGTTCCATGATGTGTTAGTATGTTGAATTTTTGTTGTTTGTTTCCTGAATGAATAAGTTTTTTTCGTCGTCAAGTTGTGTTGATTAATTGTTATCGTTAATTTCCTTCCTGCTTAATAAAACAAAAAAAACAAATTGCACTTGCCTTGCATCAAATGTAGTCATAGTGATGGGGGTTGTTACATATGGTATTAGAGCAGGTTCAACCCTGCGACTGTGGATCGCCATGATTTCCACTATAGTAAACCCTTGAGTCATAAACTAACACTAATTAAAACTTAATCTACCCATGCGGTAAGCACGGTTAGATAACACCGTATATTTTCGCGACATGGTGCCAGGGGAGGAGGCATGACGCCTCCAATAGCACCCGCACTAGAGGAGTCTAACCCCGAGGGAGATGAATAGGTTTTCGGGCAGGAAAAAATAGTTGTGGCTGATGTGTTTGGGCTGATGAGGTCCCTTAAGAAGATGTCTAAGGAATTGATCATCTGTTTGGATAGAGATGAGGCCAGGGCGCCGACACCCCCTGAGGGTCTAGAATGCACTCCGATCGGTACTAGTAGTATTCACTGCAAACTCAAGAAGGTCAAATTTCCAAAGTTCTTTGGGGCCCTAGACGACACATCTGTCGAGGCATGGTTGGATAATATGTTGATTTTCTTTGCACTTCATGACTATACCTCCAACATGAAGGTTTGCATGGTGGTCTTTCAACTGAAGGGGAGAGCTCTTCTATGGTGGAAGACGCTCCTACCGCAATTGAACATGGTCGTCGAAGACATGTCATGGGAACTGTTCGAGGAACAATTACAATAGAGGTATCTATTGAAGGAATTCATTGAGCGTCAGCTCAACGAGTTGAACACCTTGTGACAGGGCAGTTGTACGCTGCCCAAGTACAAGGCCCATTTTATGGAGTTGCTTCAGTATGATCTGCACCTGAATACTGAGAAACTTAAGGTCAACATATTCATGTTGGGCCTTAATGTTATCATTTTTGCAAAGGTTAGGATTCTGATCCCTCAAACCTTACATGATATTGTCTAGAAGACCCTCATAGCATAGGAGGAGCTTATCAGCGGGGATAAGAGGACTCCAGCGAGACTAGTAGGGTAGGTGTCATCTGGTGCTCAGAAGCATTAGACATCAGTTAGAAATTCAATAGGATATCGTGGCTTCTAGAGAGGAACCACTTCCACTACACCTCAGTGACCGGTGCCTCAACAATGACCTCCTTACCATTGCTTACCAGACCCTTAGTATTTTGATAGATCCTGGTGCTACAGAGAGTTTCATTTCTAGCATAGCACTAAAAATAATTAAGGTAAATGCAATCAAATAGGATGAGTTTATCTTTGTAGAAATGGCTTCAAGATCCAAAAAAAAGGTTGGTGGGAAGGTTATGGGATGTAGCCTTAAACTGGGAGAGTTGTTCATGAAGGCTAACCTGTACATCATGACCTTAGGATCTTATGATGTCGTGATCAGTATGGACTGGTTGGAATCACATGAGGTGATACTCAACCGTAAAATGAAACGGTTGAGCTTGATCGATGATGAGGGACAGAGACCCGTGAACATAGGTCGGGACTAGGGAGTTTCCCTAAGGTTCATCTCTTCCATGCAACTATGGAAGAGAATGCCCAAGGGATGTAAGATTTATGTGATCTTTGTGTTAAATGAGAACATAGTAGAAGAATTTCTAGAACACCTTTCAGTGGTGCAAGAGTTTGTGAACATATTCCCTCAGGAGTTACCTGGGATTCCGCCTCAGAGGGATTTTGAATTTACCATAGACCTAAAATAGGGAATTGACCTGATAGCAAAAATGACTTATCAGATGTCAACCCTAGAGTTACAAGAGTTGAAAATGCAATTGAAGGAGTTGTTGGACCTAGCACTTATACGTCCGAGTGTGTCACCGTGGGGTGCGCCTGTTATCTTCATACGAAAGAAGGATGTATCATGGAGACTCTACATTGACTATCGTTAATTGAACAAGGAAATGATCAAGAATCAGTATCTATTTCCAAGGATTGATGATCTGTTTGATTAGATGAAAGGCTTGACAGTGTTTTCAAAGATCGACTTGAGATCAGGGTATCACCAGTTACAGATAAAAGAGGACGACATACCTAAGACTGCCTTTAATATGAGGTTTGGACATTATGAGTTTACTGTTTTACCCTTTGGACTGACAAACTCCCCTGGGGTATTTGTGATTTTGATGAATAGGGTATTCCGCAAATACTTGGACAAGTTAATCCAAGTATTCATTGACAATATCTTGATTTACTCTCGGAAGATGGAGGAGCATGATGAGCACCTATGCCTAGTACTATAGTGTCTATGAGAGATCAAATTGTATTTGAAATTGTCTAAATGCTTGTTTTATCAATCGAAGATTCACTACTTAGGGCATGTCATCTTCAGTGAAGGTATCGTTGAGAATCCAACAAAGGTTGAGGCTATTATGGAATGTCTTGCGCCGATGAATGTCCCCGAAGTGCATAGATTCATGGGTTTAGCAGGATATTATCGATGGTTCGTCGAGCGTTTTTCGAAGATAAAAAATCCAATCATGGAATTACAGAAGAAGAACAAGAAGTTTGTTTGGATCGAGAAATGCGTGAATGAATTTCAGAGGCTCAAGGAGATGTTGACGACAACACCGATACTAAAGGTCCTTGACATGGATGCAGACTTCTTGGTATGCATTCACGCATCCAATGAAGGATTAGGCAGAGTCTTGATGAAAGACGGTCGAGTGATATTTTTCATCTCGAGAAAGTTGATAAGGCATGAGGAGAACTATGCAACGCATGACTTGGAGTTGTTAGCCATTGTTTATGCCTTGACAGTTTGGAGACACTACCTAATTGGAAGGATATTTGAACTAAAAATGGACCACTATGATCTACAACACATCTTTACGCAAGAGGATTGAACGTGTGACAACGACGTTGGTTGGAATTTCTTAGCGAGAACGATTTCAAGATTACTTAAATAAAAGGAACAATGAACAGAGTGGTAGATGCGTTGATTCGGAGACCGCACATCTTTTTGGTGATGCCTCTTCAGATGAATCTATGTGAAAAGATTCTAACCTTACAGTGCAATGATGACTGGTACAAAGAGGTCAAGGATTTTATTGGACAAAACACATTGATGGTGCAAAAATTTGAAGGATTTACTATGGACAATGACATATTATTGAGATTTAAAAGTCGAATTTATGTACCTCTGAATGACGAGTTGAGGAGCTTGATCCTAAACGAGGCTCACATAGTAGTGTACATGGCTCACCCAGTAGTCACGAAGATGAGGGTAGACCTTAAACCCTTATTCTTCTGGAAAGGAATGAAGGAAGACATAGTCAACTACGTGGCAATATGTCTAGAATGACAGCAGGTGAAGGCTGAACATAGACATCTGGCAGGATTACTACTGCCACACATTATTCCAAAATCGTAATGGGAGGTCATTTTGATGGATTTCAGTGTTGGATTTCCACTAATGGCAAGGATATGCGACTCAATTTTTGTGGTAGTTGACACACTGATGAAGATTTCTCATTTTATTCCTGTGCATACGACGTATCGGGAAGCTGACATAGCTGTAGTTTTCATCAGTGAGATTGTGAGGCTGCATGGCATGCCTAAGAGGATTATATCCGATTGAGGATTGGTGTTTACTTGACGATTTTGGACTAGTTTCCATGAGGCCTTGGGAACCCAACTTAGCCAATATATATCCTAGACCATCACATTCGACAACTACGGCGTCGAATAGTAGATCAAGTCAATTTCTAGTGGGACAACTATAGTCCACACTCAGTGACTTGGGAGGACACATATGATATGCGTCAACAGTTTCCATTTTATTTGATAGCTAGACCTATGATATTATGAGGCACTTTATATTTGGGACTTATATACTATGAAACTTTGGGACGAAGTTTAAAACACGAGGGGGTGTATGTAACATCCCCATCTTGCACGAACTGAGCGAACTTATTCTTTGAGGACACTTGCGTGTAATTGATCTGGTTTATTATACTATTAATTGTTTTGATTATGATTATGAGATATTGTGGATTCGATGATATGTTATTTTGTGTAATTTGCATAGATAGGTTCTACTGACTGGGTTCTCCTCGGTGTGTAGGACTTTGGAAATTGATTATGTTGAGGCATCGATGAAACCATTGGACTTTGGATCGATTCAGGGAGTGGACCGTTAGGGTTTGAATGTTGTTGATGTGACATAGGTACATATGATTAGATGTTATTATGATTGATTCTTATTGTTGACATGATTCATTGATGGATGCAGTCTGACAATATCTTGCCGACCAGAGTCACATGTGGAGTACAGGGGTCATGCATGATAACTAGACACATTGAGGGAGAGGTGTGGTAGAAGCCCTGCCACAGCCTACTAGCATTCGCGTTGTGGCTCGAACTGTAGGTTAACAATTACCTAGTTCGAGAAGACACATGATTCCACGAGGGTAGACTATGACAGTTGCTCACGATGATTCTAAGGGGAGTGAAATGAGGTAGGGGACTTCTTCCTTAGAGGCCCTTAGTCTCCCATAAGATCACTTGGTGAAGTATTGACTCCATGGGTTTGACGTCTACCAAATTCAGTCAAGAGGCGAGTGGCACCCTTGGAGCACGTAGTGCATCTTGAAGGGCCCATTGCACAAGGAAAATGAAAAGAGGTGAGTGGAACCCTTGGAGAACGTAGTGCGTCTTGAAGGGCACGTCGTGCAAGGAAAACAAAAAGAGGTGAGTGGCACCCTTGGAGAACGTAGTGCGTCCTGAAGGGCACGTCATAATTTTAACTAGTAAGTGAATAAACCCAGTTGGCCTTAGAATGAATGATGTGTTAAGTAAAGTTAAAAACAATTTTCCCTCAAAAATGTCACCCAACTTAGTGAATTTAAAACCTAGGTCTAAGAAAAACCTATGAACAAAAATAATTAGACATATAACAAGAAGGGGTTAAAGAAATTCAAACTTTAATTATTAAAGTAAAATAAATTATTATAATGAAGGATTAAATTTATAAAAATGGGTAATGGTTGTTTTATCTACTTTTGCTAATTTAATTTTTAGTTAAAAACAAAAGAGGGTAAATGGTTGTTTTTATCTACTTTTTCTAAATTAATTTTTAGTTAAAAAGAAAAGAGGGTAAATGGTTATTTTATTGTAATGTTCCCAAGCCAATGTTTTTGCTTGGGAACACTAGCTAATCACTGAATTAACTCTTTGTTTGTTTGTGTATGTAGGTTGGCCTTTTAGATTTAGGCATTACGGTTATTTTTAGTTATTCAAGAAAATTCATGAAGATATACTCAATACCATGCAAGATATAATCAATACACAAGATATGGAACTCCAAAGCACAGATCTGACCTTTTTATTAAGAATAGAAAGAACTTGATACAATATAGAAGCAGATATGGAATAAAATTAGATGGATCCAAGATAAAAGATATGAGCTTCTAAAAAATGCTCCCAATAATGCCCAACAAGCCTCCAAAGGTTGAATATGAGATAAAATCCAAAATACAAAATATGTTTGGGTTACGTCCAACCCCCCTAGTTGTTGGCATGTCCTGCTGGATGGATGAGAAGGAAAAGGTTTCGGCCTAGATGAAGAAGACCTCCAAGTGATGCCAAACTCCACCAAACGATAGATCAGGGCAAGGGAAATCCCTCTCTGAAGTATGAATCATGAATGATGAGTCTTTCTCCTCCAACTGTTGAAACCCTAATCAAGACTGCACCCTCCTGAAACCCTGAAGTGCCAATAATTTGGCCTGGATGAAGGAAGCCTCCAAAACTTTTGAAACTCTCTAGGATGATAGATCGGGCTACAACAAGTCACCTAGAGAAGTATCACAATCAGATATGATGTATAACCCCCTATATCTGAGAATGTCTCAATCACCAACACACCCTCCTTCTCTCAAAGACGTCCCAAATCTGTAGCTAATAATATGGCCAAAGTAACTCCTCCAAAATACCTCCAAACTGATGAGCAAGGTCCTACAATCAAAGACCAAGTGCTAGAATGTCTCAAGGCTCTCTCACAATGTTGGATCAAACTTCTCCTTGTGCAATGATACGCCCCTATTGGAAAACCCTGAATGGTACGACCCTGTTGTCGTTCTTGATCAATGATGAGTGTAGAATGGTGTGACTGGAGTATTTCATCCCTGAGACCAAGCTTGGAACAAGGTGAGTGGAATCTTTCACGACTGAGTTGTTCTCTAGGGTTTGTAATCTGAAAACCCTAAAAAATGTGTGCTCAAGAGCTCAACAAGGAAATACCAAATATCCAAGATGACTGAAAGGTGCAGCCTATACTTTCCTTTATAATTCCATTCTAATTCCCCGTTGAGTTATTTTAACCCCTGGGTTCAACTCCTAACTCAACCTCTAGTTTTCTAATTCTTCATTAAGTTACTTTTTATCCTTTTTCCCTTTTTCCTGAGTCAACTTCAAAATATAACATTGAGTTAGCTTACCTTTCCCAACATTGTATGAGACTATGGTATAGTGGGGATTTCTAGACCACTAAGTCTTCCCAGACCTCTTCATCAAGAGGTGGGGGACATTACAATCTCCCTTGCTAGAAATTTCTTGTCCATAAGCAATTCCAAACATGTTTCCTGTACCTCCTGTTCATTCTCCCACGTGGCATCCTCCATGGGCAAATCCTTCCATTTTATCAGGTATTCTTTGATTCTTCTCTTCCAGAGCTTCTTCTCCCAAACCTCCAATATCTCCTCTGGTACCAGAACCAGTTGCCCCTTTTCATCTAGAGGTGGCAGCACCTCCAGTGGGGTGATGTGTTGGCCGATGGACCTCTTCAGGCAGGACATGTGGAAAACATTGTGTATCCTGCTACTCTGTGGGAGCTCTAGCTGATAAGCTACAACCCCTACCTTCCTGTTGATCCTGTAGGGCCCAAAGAAACAAGGTTGCATATTTTCTACTCCACCTCTTTTTATAGAAGCCTTTCGGTACGGTTAGAGCCTTAGGTAAACCAAGTCACCAACCTCAAAGGTATGTTCTACCATGTGTTTATCTGCTTGGACCTTTTGTTGATTCTTTTCCTTCTATAAATGATCCTTCAACTCCCTGAGGATGTCCTAACTTTGTTGTACCCAATCTTATACCATGGGGGCTCTGTTGTCACCAAAAGCAATCTCTGGAAAAGAGATTGGGTCATAACTGTAAAACACCCTAAATGGGGTCATGCCTATGGACATGTGATGGGTAGTGTTGTAACAATATTCCCCCAAGTGTAGCCACCTGACCCATGCCTTCTATTTCCCTGCTACATAGTTCATGAGATACCCTTCTACCCATTTATTGACTATTTTTTTATGCTCGTCCATCTGAGGATGATAGCTAGTGCTAGGGGTCAAAGTTGTACCAACCATCCTGAATAACTCTTTCCAAAACATACTCATAAATTGGTTGTCCCTGTCACTAACAATGGTTTTGGGTACCCCATGTAGTCTGAAGACCTCTCTGAAAAACAACTTGGGCACCTGCGTTGCATTGAAGTCTGTAGCAATGGAGAATAAGTGTGCAAATTTCGTCAACCTATCCACCACTACAAAAATACAATCATTACCTTGCGCCCTTGGAAAACCTATGATGAATTCCATGGAGATGCTCTCCCATTTGTGCTCTGGGATGGCTAAGGGTTGCAGTAGTCCTATTGGGTGAGTGTGCTCATCCTTATTCTCCTGGAAAGTAGTTCATTCCTTTACATGATTCATCACATCCTCTTTGAGGCCCTTCCATGAGAACCTCTCCCTTACTTTCATGTATGTCTTTCCAATCCCTTGGTGCCCTACCATCGGTGAGTCATGACATGCCTATAATATCTTGGCCTTGAAGGCCGATTCAGGAACCAAAAATATTCGGCCCTTGTAATAGATAATTTCATTGATGACCCTGAAGTTATCATCCTATATTTTCCCATCCATCACCTGACAAGAAAACTGATTTTTTGAGTATTCTATCACAAGGAAGTCCTTCCAATCAACTGATACAACTGCCATGGCATAGATTGATGGCCTCCTAGATAATGCATCTGCCACCACATTGTTTTTCCCTTTGAAGAATTCAACTTCAAAGCCATAGGATTGTATCTTGCTCACCCATTTATGTTGCCTTTCATTTAAGTCCTTCTTCTCCAAGAAGTACTTAAGGCTGTTGTGGTCCAATTTCACCACAAATCTAGCACCGACCAAGTATTTCATGAATTTGGCCAAGGTGTGCATGATGGCCATCATCTCTTTGTCGTAGATGGTGTAAATTAACTCAGGTCCCCTGATTTTTCAGCTCTCATAGGCAAGAGGGTGCCTATTCTGCATCAGTACGACCCCAATGCCTTCTCCTGAGGCATTACACTCTAGAGTGGAAGGTTAGACAAAATATGGTAAGGAAAAAACTGGGCATGTGCTCATCACTTTTTTCATCTTGTCAAATGTAAATTGGGCTTCCTCATTCCATTTGAAAGCTACCTTCTTGGTCAAATCGGTTAGAGGTGCACAAAATGGTGAGAACCCTTTGACAAACTTCTTGTAAGGGTTTTAGTTGTAGGCCACTCCATTATGGCTTGAACCTTTTCTTGATGCACCTGTACTCCTTTCACCCCAATAATATGTCCCAAGTAGAGGACCTCTGTCATTCCAAATTCACATTTGGATTCCTTGGCATATAGTGATGGATCCCCCATGATAGTCAATATCTGGTCCACATGTCGAAGATGTTCCTCCCACGTATTGCTATAGATCAGTAAGTCATCAAAGAATACAAGGAGATGCTTCCTCAACTTTTTGTTGAAGACATGGTTCATACATGAATGGAACGTGGCTGGGGCTTCGGTTATCCCAAAAGGCATCACCAAGAACTCATAGTGGCCATAATGACACCTAAAAGAAGTTTTCAGGATGTCCTCCTCCCTCATTTTGATTTGATGGTAACCAGAGAACAGGTCAATCTTAGTGAAATAAACAACCCCATGGAGCTCATCCAATAGCTCATCAATCCTTGGAATTGGATACTTGTTTTTGATTGTCTTCTTGTTTAGTGCTCTGAAGTCAATGCACATGCGTATGGTTCCGTCCTTCTTTTTGACAAACACCACTGAATATTCAAAAGGGATAGAACTTGGTCTAGTGTGCCCCATGTCCAAGAGATGATTGATTTCCTTTTCTATTTCATCCTTATACTTCTTTGGGTGTTTGTAAGGTGTGGTGATGAATGGTTTTTATCCTTCCTCCAACTCAATGATATGCTCAAATTCCTTGTCGGGTGGTACACTTGGTGGGATAGGTCCAAACACCTTACCATGTTTGTCAATGATTTCTTGAATCTCTGGTTTGTAGTTAATTTTCCCCTTATTTTCCACACGTGTCGAAATCTTTCACTCAGTAGCATACATGATCTCATATCTCCTAAAAATGGCCTCCATACTCTTGGTCGTGACTACCATGGTTGAGTTACCTGTCATGCCTCTGAGGACCACCTTTCGCCAATCCTCCTCTATGAAAGAAATTTCCATGGTATTGTAGTTCGTAGTGATAGGCCTCAACGTACTGAGCCATTATACTCCAAGGATTATGTTTGTTTCCGGAAGGTCCATCACATAAACATCCTATACCAAATCATGCCTCCCCAATGTAAGCTTCATGCTTGGAATGTACCTGTTACAAGGCATGGTGATTCCACCTGCTACCTCCACCTTGAATCCTTTAAATTCAATCGTGGGTATATGCCTCCTCTGTAGCAACACTGAGTCAATGAAGTTGTGAGAGGCTCCCCCATCAATCAACACTAACACCTTTTTTCCCTTCAAGACCCCTCTCATTATGAAGGTGTTATACTTGGGCACCCCACTAATGGATGCCAAAGTATCCCTCTCTTCTGCCATACTATCATGACCTATAGCCTCCTCCTCTGTAGTTTCAGTGGTGTCTGCCCCTATGTTTTGGATGTGTCTGAAATCCTCATCATCTTCATTGTCATATGTCACCTCTATGTAATGCACTTGGCCACGACCCATGCATTTGTGGGATGGGTTCCATGGCTCCTTGCATGTGTAGAATAGCTTCTTCCTCCTTAATTCTCTTCTAGTATTCTCGTCCATCCTGGCTCTTCCCTTGTTAAACACCCTTGGTTCATGTCCCCCTGGGTTCATTAGAGGTCTCTGGTCTCTTCCCCCAATGTTAAGAGGTGGTCTAGGCACAAATTTTTGCTTTGTAGCTGGTCCTAGGTATCTCATCCTCTAGATAGCATCTTGTAGGTTGTTAGGATTAAAATCCTTTAGCCAACCCTTCAAGGGTTCCATCAACCCATCAGTGAAGAGAATCATGAGTCTGGTCTGTGACACACCCTACACCATGACTGCTAGCCTCTGTAATTCCTCAATGTACACCTCTGGTTCCCCTATCTGTTTGAGTTGTGTGATCTCCTGGAAATGTAACTCAGGATCCCCCTGGTCAAACCTGTCAATGAGTCTCTGAGTAATCTCTGTGTATTCCACTATCTAATTGTGGCCTAGTGTGGTCAATCCATGATACCACCAATCATGAGCCTTTCCATACAAATACATGGTGGAAAAATTGATGGCCTCCATCTCCCTCATAGGGTTAAGTTACAGATAAGTGTCTAGTTTATGTACCCACGCATGTGCAGTCATTTTGGCTGATCCATCAAAGTAGGGAAATTCCAGCTTCCCAACCCTATGCTCAAACTCATAGCTTCTTCTGTGGTTCAGTCTAGGTTTGTTTTTTAATTTGAGTTGACAGTACTGATCTAGGGTCATCTGCCTCTGAATTGTCATACTCAAATCATTGTATTCCCTGGTACATTTCCCCATTTCCTCAATAAAGTCATATGTGGGTTCATGATGTGTAATTTAATCTGTGAACGAGGGCAAGTATGGTCTAGGAGTGTTCCCGCTACCTACATGTCCCTGTGGTGCTCCCCCTCCATGGCTCCCCTCAGAATGATGATAGGGAATGTGCTTTGAATGATACTTATTTCCTCCATGAGATCCACCTATTTCTCTGTTGTTATATGCCTCTGGACCTTTCCCTTTGTGACTCATGTCCATCAACATTGATGCTATCTTTGTTTGGTTTTCATCTACCTTCCTCAAGGTCTTAGCTATCACGGCCTAGTCCCTACGGTGTGTTTCCTGAGTTTCTTGTATGTAGGTGACCAATTAACTTTCTATCTGGTTTATGGACTTATGGAACTCTTGTGCCAAGAATGCTAAGCCCTGTGGTTCAACATCATCACCTGAACCCTCCATCTCAACTTCTGTTTCACTTATATTTTTCTTCCTTCGGCCCATATAGATACCAATAAACTTCTTCATGCGATAATCCTCGCAGGATGGGAGAATCAAAGCTCTGATACCATTGTAATGTTCTCAAGCCAATTTTTTGCTTGGGAACACTAGCTAACCACTGAATTAACTGTTTGTTTGTTTTTGTATGTAGGTTGGCCTCTTAGATTTCGGCCTTAGGGTTATTTTCATTTATTCAACACAATTCATGAAGATATACTCAATACCATGCAAGATATAATGAATACACAAGATATGGAACTCCAAAGAAAAGATCTGACCCTTTGATTAAGAATAGCAAGAACCTGATACAATATAGAAGAAAATCTAGAATAACATCATATGGCTCCAAGATAAAAGATATTAGCTGCTACAAAATGCTCCTGATAATGCACAACAAGCCTCTAAAGGATGAATATGAGATAAAATCCCAAATACAAAATATGCTAGGGTTATGTCTAACCCCCCTAGTTGTTGGCACATCCTGTAGGATGGATGAGAAGGACAAGGTTTCAGCCTAACTGAATAAGACCTCCAAGTGATGCCAAACTCCACCAAAAGATATATCAAGGAAAGGGAAACCCCTCCCTGAAGTATGAAGCCCAAATGCTGAGTCTTTCTGCTCCATTTACTAAAACTCTAATCAAGATTTCACCCTCCTGAAACCCTGAAGTGCCAATAATTCGGCCTGGATGAAGGAAGCCTCCAAAACTTATGAAACTCTCTAGGATGATATATCAGGCTGCCACAAGTCACCTGGAGAAGTCTCACAATCAGATCTAATGTATAACCCCCTAGATCTGAGAATGTCTCAATCACCAATATGCCCTCCTTCTCTCAAATTCATTCCAAATCTGTAGCTAATAATCTGGCCGAAGTAACTCCTCCAAAATACCTCCAAACTAATGAGCAAGGTCCTGCAAGAAAAACCCAAGTGTTGGAATGTCTCAAGGCTCTCTCACAATGTTGGATCAAACTTCTCCTTGTGCAATGATGTGCCCCTGCTGGAAAACCATGAATGGTACGGCCATGCTACCCTCCTGGATCGATGATGGAACCTGTGATGAGTGTATAATGGTGTGGGTGGATTATTTCAGCCCCAAGACCAATCTTGGAACAAGGTGATTGGAATCTTTCACCACTTTGTCGTTCTCTAGGGTTTGTAATCTCAAAACCCTCAAAATTGTGTGCTCAAGAGCTCAACAAGTAAATACCAAATATCCAAGATGAGTGAAAGGTGCACCCTAGCCTTTCCTTTATACTTCCATTCTATTTCCCTGTTGATTTAGTTTAACCCCTGGGTTCAACTCCTAACTCAACCTTCAGCGTTCTAATTCTTCATTTAGTTAGTTTTTATCCTTTTTCCAAGTCAACCTCAAAATATAACATTGAGTTAGTTGACCTTTCCCCATGTTGTATGAGACTATGGTCTAGTGGGGATGTCTAGAACACTAAGTCTTCTTGGACCTCTTCTTCAAGAGGTGGGGGACATTATATTTATATACACTTGCTAAATTGATTTTTAGTTAAATAGGAAAAAGGGGGAAACTTAAAAGAAAAAGGAAACTTAAGGAAAAGGGAAACTCAAAGAAAAGGGGAGACTTAAAGAAAAAGTTGAATGCCTAACTTAGTAAGGAATCTATCCTTTGGGACTTTCTATTTATGAACTCAAAAAGTAATTAAGTAATGCGTAAGTCATTTAAGAATTGTAAGGGAATATTGGGACACCGAGAAGCATTTTTAGGAATGCTCTTGGTGGGTGAGGGAAATAGGAATATTTAATTAATTAATAAAATTGATTTTATGGTGCAACTAGGGGATCGAGCGACATGTGTACGAGGGGGGTTTTTCAAAATTAATTCAATGAAAAAGGAATTTAATGAGAATTTGAGAAACTAATTACTAAAAAAAACTCTATAAAAGGGATGGAGGAGGAGGATTATGGATCACATCTTTTTGCGTAATGTTACGCTGCTAAAATTTTATCTTGACTGAAATTTCTCTTGTGGAAGTTGGGATACCCATCTCAGGTAATGAGTGGTAGATCGACCTTTCTAGGTGATATGGGTGCTAGCATTCTCTGGTATTGTGTGC
Source organism: Picea engelmannii (assembly GCA_009831015.1). Classification (NCBI taxonomy): domain Eukaryota; kingdom Viridiplantae; phylum Streptophyta; class Pinopsida; order Pinales; family Pinaceae; genus Picea; species Picea engelmannii. Next base: position 520,728 of record ML792042.1, read on the forward strand.
ATGGCCCCTTTTCATCTTAGGGGGCTCAGGGGGAAGAATAGTACCCCTAGTGTTGGTTGGGACGTACCAGTGAGGTCACACAGGTCGACAAGCAGGAGTTGGACCGAGCGTGTGTAGGAAAATAACTCAAAGAATTCACATTTGGCTAAGGTACACCTGTTAAAGTTGTTACTTGCAATTAAATTTAATTTACACATGTTTAATATTTTATACTCCGTTGAAGATTTCAATGTCATGAGTTTTCTTGCACATGCATCCCATGGTAATTGTAACCCCTTTGTCACTTGATTTATTCAGTAATAACCCTTTCTATCCACTATACCCTTTATTTATAAGTTATTGTCTCTTGCGCATGGCCAAAATGATCCACAGACTCAAAACCTTTCCTGTGTTCTTGTATCTCCTGCCTGCGTTTTCTTTATTCCTTGTTTGTGATTTTATTTCATTATTTGCTTCTCCACAGAGAATATATGGATGCAGCTTGTGTTTTTATCCTCTGATCCGTGATCCTTTAATTTATTAGCATGTGCCTGAGCAGCCGGCCAGGAGTTGAATCGATGGTCGACACTCTGGTGTTTAAAGACTTAGATTCAAATGCACTGTTTTCCTGTGCATGGATAATAATTGTAGGATCATTCTCTTCCCAACAAGGAATTATCTCCTAGGCGTTTGTTCTCTATTGTCCACCATTGTTTGTTATCTGCGTTGATTCTCAGAGTTCTTTGGTTCTCTGCGTCTTGATCGGTTAAATTCCAATCAACTCCGCTATTTTTTATTGTTTAAACTATGATTACCTCTGCATTTCCTTGAATTATTATCTCTGCATCTCCTTTGAATGATTACCTCTGCATTTCCTTGAATGATCAACTTTGCGATTATTTTGAATGTCTACACTCTACCTTTGAATGATTAATCTTTTTGGTATTAATCTCTGAAGAAATCATTTTTCCCATATTCGTTTCTACCGATTAATCTATGAAGAAATCGTTTTTCCCATATTCGTTTTTACCAAAATAGTTTTTGCCAGAATATCTCTACGTTTGACTGAGATTAATGTTGAATGAATAACCTTTGAACAATTAATCCTTGAAGGATTAATCTCTGAAGAAATCGTTTTTCCCAAATCAGTTTTTTCCCAATCGTTTTTACCATAACATCAATGTGTTTTGTGACTATGGGTGACTGCATTTTTATCTAATAAATGATTGTGTGTGACTGCGTTTTTAGATCTATGTTTGACAATGGTTTTATTTATAGACTTACATTTATTAATGGGTATCAAGTTAACATTGTTGACAGTAAATATGTTGACATGGATCTTGTATATTATATTGTATGACAACGTTATCATGTATGATAGACAACATTTTACATGTTAATGGCAAAGTTTTTAATAGGTAAAAGACAACGTTATAATCATTGTTGTTTTCGACAACGATTTGAGTATCATAATTAACTCATCAATTTCATGTATTTATTAGATTGTGATACCATACCTTTAATAGACAACAATAGTGTATGTCATATTAACTCCGCAATATCATGCATTTACTAGACTATGACACCATGCCTTTTAAATAGACAATAATACCATATTTTGATAGACAACATGCCATATATTAATAGACAACCACATAATGTATTCATAGGCAACAAATTTATTGGGTTTAGATAGTATATTTGTTAATAGTGATTTCAGAAATGGACTGGATACAGTAATATAAAAGCATGATGAATAGCGATATATATCATTTGTTAGATAGTGAATATTTTCTAATTAGCGATTTCCGAAATGGAATGGATAGCAGTAATATAACAACATTAATGGATGGCAATTTAATTATACAACGATTGTATCTGTTGATTAGACAATGATTTTATTGTTGATAGCATATGGTTAGATAGCATTTGTTAGTTAGCATATGGTTGTTAGATAGCTATGTTAGTTAGGATATTGTTAGTTAGCATATTGTTTTCTAGCATATTGTTGATAGTTAGCATATTGTCATTAGATAGCGATATTCTTAGTTAGCATATGTTGCTAGATAACATAATGTTTTCTGGACAACTAATTTTAAACTGACAGATAAGAAGAGGTGGAAGTTCTATTTGATCCAAAAGGAAACCCCTTGAATTCATGTTCTTAATATATTACCTTACTTTGTTTATGATGGTAAATGTATTTTGGAATAACAAAATGTAAGTGCTAATTTCTTATATCACTTATGAGTAAGCTAGCTTTGAATAACATTCTACTATAGAGAATGAAAATGGAATATTCGTGCACATGAAATTTTTAGATATTATTCAATTAATTTGTTTTACTATGTGGGAGACTTCCTAAAAAGGTGCCTCATATGAAAACAAAAAATCCTTCGGTTGGTTGTGCAATTTAATTATTGAATGATGTCACTTTGCATCTTGTCGACTTGTTTATTGGGTGCTTGGGTATAGTCTTCGTGTCATTTTTGAACAAATAATTAGGTCTCCGAGCATGAGGGATTTATCTTGGGTTAAAGGTCTAGATATGTTATGTTGTGCCATGGTTGCTACCACGCCTATTGCCTTGTGACGACATGATTCCTGATGAGGGGATCATTGCACACCCTGACGGATATATGTGAATGATAACCTGGTCAGAGTCTTGTGCTTCTTGATGTGGGCATATTGTTCGTTGTAATTAATGTTGGTACTTGGTTTTTTAATGCCTTAATGCGTTTCATTTGCGCTCCAAAGATGTTTCTAATTACTGGTCATCGAAGTTGTTGTGTCAGGTTGTTGATGTTTTCCTTTAGCTGGTAGGCGTTGTATTGCTTGCGTTGGGAGGGTAGCCGTTTTTATCTATCTATTTATTATTGCATGTTTCATCTAGTTACATGATGTGCTAGTATGTTGAGTCATTGTTGTATGTTGCATGAATACGTAAGTTGTGTTTGTCATCAAGTTGTGCTGATTAATTGATGTTGTTGATTGCCTTCCTTCTTAAAACAAAAAAAAAATTGTACTTGCCTTGCATCGTATGTAGTTGTAACGATGGGGGTCGTTACATATGGTATCATAGTAGGTTCAACCTTGCGACTGTGGATCACCATGCTTTCCACTACAGTAAACCCTTGAGTAATAAACTAGCGCTAATTAAAACTTAACCTGCCCATGCAGTAAGCACGGTTAGATGACACTGTAGAGATTCACGACGTGGTGCCAGGGGAGGAGGCGTAACACCTTCATTAGTACCCACACTAGAGGCGTCTAACCCCTAGGGAGAAGAATAGGTTGTCGAGCAGGAACATATAGTTATGGGTGATGTGGTTGGGTTTATGAGGTCCTTTCAGTGGATGTCTGAGGCACTGATCAGCCGTTTTGACAAAGATGAGTCCAGGGCATCGTCACCCCTTGAGGGTCCACAATGAGCTCTGATTGGTGCTGGTAGTATTCACCGCGAACTCGATAAGGTCAAATTTCTCGAGTTCTTTGGTGCCACGGATGGTGCAGCCATCGAGTCATGGTTGGAGAATATGGCGATGTTATTTTCACTTCGTGACTAAACCTCCAACATGAAGGTCTGCATGGAGGTATTTCAACTGAAGGGGACCACTCTTCTATGGTGGAAGATGCTTCTGCCACAATTGAACATGGTCGTTGAAGATGTGTCATGGGAACTATTCGGGGAATGGTTACGAGAGAGGTATCTATCGGAGTAATTCATTGAGAATCAACTCAACGAGTTCAACACCTTGTGACAGGGAGGTCATACGATGCCCAATTACAAGGCCCATTTTATGGAGCTGTGTCGGTATTCTCTACACCTGAATATCGTGAAACGTAAGGTCAACAGATTTGTGTTGGGCCTTAATGCCAACATTTGTGCAAAGGTTATGATTTTGATGCCTCAAACCTTGCATGATGTTGACAAGAAGGCCCTCATAGCAGAGGATGGGCTTATCAGTGGGGATTAGAGTAGGACTCCAGCGAGACCATCAGGGAAGGTGTCATCTAGTGCGTAGCAGCATCAGATACCAGCAAGAAATTCACTAGGATATTGTGGCTTCTAGAGAGGAACCACTTCCACTACACCTCGACGACCAATGCCTCAACAACAACCTCCTTACTGTCGATAACTAGACACTTCGTATTTTGATAGATTGAGGTGCTACAGAGAGTTTCATTTTTGGCGCAATGCTAAAAATAATTAACGTAAAGGCAGTTGAACGGGATGAGTTTAGATTTGTAGAAATAGATTCAGAATCCAAACAAAAGGTTGGTGGGAAGGTTGCAGGATGTAGCCTTAACCTGGGAGAGTTGGTCACTAGGGACAACCTGTACGTCACGACCTTAGGATCTTACGATGTTGTGATCGGTATCGAGTGGTTGTAATTGCATGAAGCGATACTCAACTATAAGACGAAACGATTGGGCTTGATCGATGATGAGGGACAGAGATGCATGATCATAGGTCAGGACCAGGGAGTTTCCCTAAGGTTCATCTCTTCCTTGTAGCTATGGAAGAGGATGCACAAGGGATGTAAGCTTTATGTGATCCTTGCGTTAAATGAGAAGCGAGTAGCAGAAGGTATAGAACACCTTCCGGTGGTGCGAGAGTTTCCAGACGTATTCCTTGAGGAGTTACCTGGGATGCCACCTGAGAGGGATTTGGAATTTACCATATAACTAAAATTGGGGACTGAACCGATAGCAAGAATGCCTTATCGGATGTCGACCCCGGAGTTACAGGAGTTGAAAATTCAACTAAAGGAGTTGGTGGACGTAGGAGTTATATGTTTGAGTGTGTCGTCATGGGGTGCACCTGTTATCTTCATACGAAAGAAGGATGGGTTGTGGAGACTTTGCATTGACTATAATCAATTGAAAAAGGAAACGATAAAGAATCAGTATTTGTTGCCAAGGATTGATGATCTATTTGATCTGATGAAAGGAGTGATAGTGTTTTCAAAGTTCGACTTGAGATCAGGGTATCACCAGTAACGGATCAAGGAGGACGACATCCCTAAGACCGCCTTTAAGATTAGGTTTGGACATTATGAGTTTACTATTTTACCTTTTGGACTGACAAATGCCCCTGGGATATTTATGAGTTTGATGAATCGAGTGTTCCACGAATACTTGGACAAGTTCGTCCAAGTATTCATTGACGATATTTTGATATACTCTCAGACGATGGAGGAGTATAATGAGCACTTGCGCTTGGTACTACAGTGTCTATGAAAGAACAAAATGTATGAGAAATTATCTAAATGCTCATTTTATCAATCGAAGATTCACTACTTAGGGAATGTCATCTTCGGCGAAGGTAATGTTGCAGATCCAACAAAGGTCGAGGATATTATGCAATGGCCTGCACCAACGAATGTCCTCGAAGTGTGTAGCTTCAGGGGTTTAGCGGGATATTATCGACGGTTCGTCGATGGTTTTTCGAAGATAGAAAATCTGATCATGGAATTGCAGAAGAAGAACAAGAAGTTTGTTTGGAATGAGAAATGCACGAAGGCATTTCAGAGGCTCAAGGAGATTTTGACGACAACATCGATACTAAAGGTCCCTGACATGGATGCATACTTCTTGGTATGCACTGATGCATCCAAGGAAGGCTTAGGCAGTGTCTTGATGCAAGACGGTCGAGTGATCGCTTCCATCTTGAGAAAGTTGAGAAGGCATGAGGAGAACTATGTAATGCACAATTTGGAGTTGTTAGCCATTATTTATGCCTTGAGAGTTTGGAGACACTACCTGATTGGACAGAGATTCAAACTAAAAACGGACCACTGTGGTCTACAACACATCTTTGTGCAAGCGACTAGAAGGCGCGACAACGACGTTGGTCGGAATTGCTTAGCGAGTACGATTTCAAGATTACTTAAATAAAAGGAATAGTGAATAGAGTGGTAGATGCGTTGAGTCGGAGACTGCGCATCTTTTCGGCAATGCCTCTTCAGACAAATCTACGGGAAACGATTATAACCTTGCATCACGTGGATGACTAGTACAAAGAGGTCAAGGATTTTATCAGATAAAACCCACCCTCCCACCTCTACTTCTATTGGGAACTCCTCTCACTATGGCTCTTCTTTATCCAAGAATGAGGATATTTACACTTAGCATTCTCCTCATCCAACATTGGTGGATGTTGTAGGTGAATTTCCCCCATACAAATCAAATAGACATGGAAATGCACTTAGTGGAAGTAGATTTGTAGTCTCGCGTGGGCCTAGTAATAGATGCCTTTCAAAGGCTGGAACTCTAGTTCTTTTTTATATTTATCATTATTTGTGATGTATTTTTGTTTTTTTTTCAATTTATGGGCTAGTGTACTTTCCATATTTATTAGAATAGGATCTAGGTAGCCAAGTATATTAATTTTTGGAAAAAAGACTATATGTTTTTATTAATAGGTTCTAGCAAGACTCATACCCTTTTGTATCACAATGCTATCTAGTTTAGTTTTGATTATTTCTAATACAAAAATGTTTGTTATTGTAGGAATGTGTTTGAGAGAGAGAGATCGAGAACATGATGTAGGGACACACTCCATGCACCATTGAATCAATCATGAACATAATAATATGGGGATGTGAATTTTCAAGCTTAAAATTACAAAACATAAAATTTGCAACCATGATTTCCTCTTAAAAAAAAATGCCAAAAAGAAAACCCTTCACTTTTTGACTCTTTAAGGCTACATCATTAATAGATACTTGTCAAATGCCAAAATGTTGTTTCTCTTTCTCCTAATAATTTTGTTTCAAACCATACTCCCAAATTACCTACATATGATCACAAATTGAAATGATAATGTCTAACATCACCATTCCCTTGATCTTTTTACTCTTTATAGCTAGATCATTAATAAGCATTTATTAAATCCCAAATTGTTATTTCCCTTAGTCTTAATAGTTTTGTTTCAAACTATGCTCAATCATCCAAGTTTCCTACATATAATTAGGAATTGATTGAAATGGAGATCATCATCGTTCATTGATTACTAATGTTATTACTCTAATATCAATTATTTAACTTTGCAACCATTAATATTAAGCTTTCCATTTAAAGTAGTGTAAGACACTAATCACATTTTTCCTAATAAAAAAATGAAAAAATTATTATTAAAGTAAAAAGTTTTTAAAATTATTTAAAAATACATTTATCTATAAGTTCGCCATAATAATATATTAGCTTACATCCATAACTTCCACTATCTACAAGTGCACTCCCACTTTGATTCTCGCTGCTATTATTTTATGAGAGAGATGGCCAATCCCTATAAAATTTTAAAATAGAAAAAAACAAAAACAAAAAGACAAAAAGGAGATGAATGCAAAATTTTATAACATGGTATTATAAGATATGTTATCTTTAAAATAGATATGAATTATAAGAGGGTATTTTTTACAAATAAATTATCTATTAAATAAGAAGTTTATAAAGTTTTTTGGGATAATATATTGTAATATATTTTAATTTTATTTTGAAATATAATGTTATACATTTTTTAAAATATGATATTATT
>ML792043.1:12319-30732 GCA_009831015.1 Picea engelmannii
TTAGAAGATAAACTAACACTGCATACCTTATGTTCATGCATGTACTTGGTAAGGGTTTCCTTTGCCTCATGGAGTTGAATCTCCATTTCATGCAACCTTGCAAGAAACTGTTCTTTCTCCTGCTTCATGGCCATCAACTGCTCTTCAAGGGAAATGTTCTTATTCTTGTCTTCACACATCTCTTTCATCAAATCTCTCATGATTATAATTTCTTCTTTAGATAATGAAAATGTATTAGAACTATCAATACTTGAATCTTCCTCCATCCTTGCAAGATATCAAACTTCAACACAAAAACTTGCACAAAAACCAATAGCTAAATCTCAAGCTATCAATGTCAAACACATGAGCAAAACAACTATGCTCTGATACCACCCGATCTGAAAATAGAAGGCTGACTTGTTATGCTATGCAAGCACCCCTACTTCATAAAAATAAACTTTACAGGACCTTGCTTCATGTGTATAAATATGCAAGATAAACTTATGTGTTAAACTCATGTATCTTCTTGTAAATGCTTATGTGTGAGGATATGTTCTTTTAAATGGTTAAATATGTACTTTCAATAAATACACAACAACACAACTTGCAACAAATAAACCATCAAACTCACAACAGGAACAACATGATAAAGGAGTTCACCCCCCTCCGGGCTACATCTCCTTGAGCCTCCATCAATGGACTTGGCTCTCTGGGATTAATTAGTAAAAAGTTCTTTTACAAGCTGCTGCTCAACTCAAATGGAAAAACAGACTGTACCATTGAGATCATAACACATAAAAACCTCAAAAATGACTAATACAACTTTGAAAACGGATCATGGCTCATTCGGGCATGACCTCTTCTACATGTGGCCATAAGCTTCCTTGAACTTATCTTTGGAAAAGACACCTGTAAAAGTCCTCAACAGCCTCTGAAACCTGTCCCAATGTGTTCAGAGCATATCAATTAGCCAAAAATGATTATTCAATCATAGAAAACAAACATAGGCTCACCAAAACATTGTCCTCGATCAATGAGGGCTCCAAGCTCCCTAGAGCTTGCTGAAACTTCAATGGTGAAAAACTTGCAGAAGAGGTCTTCAAATGGCTGTGAAAACTGTGTCAATGGATTCAGCACGTCCAAAAACCACTAGCTGGGCTTTTACGACACCTCAATCGGCCAAAATATGAAGAAGTTAGGCCTCCTCCATTTTCCTCCTTCAAGCTTTCTGAAACTGGCTCTACAAAATGCACCTCTGTGTGCATGAACCAAGAACACGCTCCAAAACACGTGTTTAAACCCAGCACCGCATAACTGGCTAAACTTTCGAATGGTTAGGGTGCGCCCAGCCCCTAACCGTCAAGACCACGGGCATATGAGCAACCACCCGAAACCACGGGCTAGCGCAAAAAGGGGCTATGTTTCAAGGCGAATAAAGATGTGACAAGTGTCTAACCAACGGTTGGTTGTAACCGTCCAAACCAAAATCAAACACGTGCACACCCGTATACAAAAGTGGGGTCATATGTTAACACACAATACAACTGTGGGTTACACATTTAAACCCCGCGCGCCATTAAAATGAAGGGATTGGTCATATGTAAACACAATATAACCGTGGCTTAAACCACAACATAAATCCCATGCGCGTAAATATAACCGGTGGCCATTTGAAATATTACAAAAACCGTGGCTCCGTTTGAACATATTCGTGCGCCATCGTATAGAGTCATATGGTATGTAATACAACCGTGGGCCGGGGCTAAGCCCCGGCCCGACCCCCCACCACATAACATTAATTCAAACTTAAATACTTTAAAAGCCATATGGTTAATAAGAACCAACGTATGGCATAGTGGTCGGGCGGACTTTGTTAAGACTTAGCTGGTGTGGGAGGTCTGGGGGTCGAACCCCACGACCTCCACAAATTTTTAATAAACAAACCATTAGCCATTACCGGGGTGCCACGTGGCAGCCCATGATTAGGCCACATGGCACCCAATCATTTGACCAAAACAATGCCACGTGTCAAAATACCATTTGCCCTCAACTGCCAACCAAAATCTGCCACGTCATCGTACGAATGTACGGTCAAGCCACATCAGCGTACTGTCTCTGCCACGTCAACATCCGTACGGATTGTACGGACTGCACAGTCAGCACTCATTTTTTTTCCTTGTTTGACTTTCGGAACAGATCGCTATATCTTTCGCTCCCGACGTCCGTTTGAGACAAAACAAATTGCGTTGGGTTCGTGATGACGAGGGCTACACTCTCGTTCGTTTTGAGGCAATTCCGAGAATTTTTATTTTTGGGCTAAAATTTGACCCCTGGTCCAGATTTTGATCACTCTCAACAAACCAAGACGTTAAGGTTGAGTTTCTGGTCAAATATAGGGTTGACCAAGTCAAAGCAGCCATGAATTACTCTATGAAGTCAGAAAGCAAGTTAGATGGAGCTTATAACTTTAGAGCGTGGAAGACAAGGATTGACCTCATGCTTGTCAAGAATAAAGTGCTAGATATCGTGAAAGGAAAGATCGTGGAACCAGAGCTTGAAGAAGGAAAAGAGAAGGAACTGCAAAACATTGCAGTTATGGAGAAGTTCAAATATGGTGACATCAATTCCATGACTATCATAATGGACTCTATAAAATACCACTTGATACCCTACATCTCCCATCTTGACTCATCGAAGAAGATGTACGATGCCCTAACAAATCTCTTCTCAGTCAGAAACATTGGAAAAATAATGAGTCTAAAGAATGAGCTCCGTGACATGAAGATGAATGATGATGATAGAATAAAATCATACTTTGTGAGGATCTCCCAGTTAAGAGATCAACTACAAGCTATTGAAGAGATCATTTCAGAGAAGGAATTGGTAAACATAGTACTCAATGGTCTTCCCAAGACATGGGATGCATTTTCCGCAAGCATGAACACAAGGAAGGAGTATCCTACATTTGAAGAACTTTGGACTTGCTATGCTCAAGAAGAATCCATGATCAGTGCAAAAGAGAAACCCTAAAAGAAGTACGATGATCAAGCCTTCACAACAAGATTCAAGAATTTCACGAACAAAAGGAAGCTTGGTTCAAGGAGGAAGCCAAATCAAGAGAAATATATACAATGCTTCAACTGTCGAAAGTATGGTCACTACAAGAATCATTGTCCCAAGCTAAAGAAAAGGAAGGAGAAACACGAAGCATCAGTTGCCGAAGAAAAGGAACCCACAAAGAAGAATAAGAAGGATGAAGGAGACTTCTTCTTCTGAAGGTAACAATACTCTTCTTAGTTCTTGTACATATCTTGTTTGCATCGTCTCTGTACATATCTTGTATATCTATCTCTTGGAAGATAATGTGTTCCAAGAAGAACTATACCTATGGAAGAACAACAAGATAAGGATTGCTATCATTATACAAGTTAGATAATACACATGAAAGGATGAAATACATCAAACAAATCATATGGAAGCTATTACAAGATAAGCAAAATCAGAATCAATCATGAAGAGAATTAGAAGAAGTAAAGACAGAAAGAAGTCAGCAATCAAGAGGAAATTGGAGAAAGACTTATGACGTTTTGCAGAAGACAATAAGACAGAAGCATGGACTCTGTTAGATGGAGGGAGCTGATTATATATTGCAAAAGACAATAAGGATGCAGACGGAAGCATGGACTCTGTTAGATAGAGGGAGCCGATTATATGCACTCATACATGAAGAAAGGATTAGGAGGGAGCTAATCCTATGATCCATTGAAGATGATGAAGTATATATCCATGGTAGCAGCCATGAAAGACAGTACGTGTTTAGTTCAACCTCAGAAGAAGTCTTCTTCAAAGAGAAGCCTTAAAGTATCCCTGGTTGTCCATCCACATCCATGATTCTATAATGAAAGGAAGAATTGAAATATTTAGGGCATGGAATATATAAGAAACTCCATGGAACCAAGAGCTAAATAAAAACATCAGGAAGAACATGAAGATTCCAAGAAAGAAAGAGAAGCCATAAAAACTAGTCACTGTATTAAGAATCACAAGATTACCAACCTGATATGAACTCAATAAAAGCAATCAAGCATAGGAACTGAAAGTTGTGATGAAGAACAATGTATATATGAAAGCATTGAAAGATCAAGAACTAGAGGCTCTCCTAGATGGAGGGAGAAGACTATGATGATTACTTGTTCCAATAAACCAGACATACCTCTATATGAGTCTTTATAACATCCACAATATCCATGGGTTGGAATTCTACATCAGATGAATGCAAAGACTATTCTCTAGAGCAATTGAACAAAGAGCGTATGAAGAACAACCTCAAGACTTTGAAGCATACCATAAAGAGACCCTTGTATGCAGATGGAAGAAGATAACTTGGTGGAGAACCTCCAGTGCACAACATAAGCATGATGAATATTTTCTATAATAGAGATATTGTATCAAGATGATTACTCAAAAGATCAGATCTCATGATGACATAAGAAGTGCCACATGGATATGTTCCAGTTTTCCAACAATGATATACTTTATTGATTAGAGATACATGAAGCCTTAAGAGAAAACCAGTGTTCTCGACCGAAGTACATTTGAAATCAAGAATTACATTATCAGTGATGAAGTCCAGAAAGGAGAAAGTGGTTCTCCAATACATATCTCCATAGATGAGCAGATAAGCAGACATTTTGGTAAAGCTTCTGTCCAAGATGAAAGAGTTTGCGTACTCAAGATGGAGCTCATGGAGACGAATTCCTTATTGAAAAAGGAAGAGATGGATCCCAGGTTGGGAGGGAGCATTGATGTATTATTGATTGATGGACAATCATTTTTCAGTTCGAAAAATGGTCCAGGATGAGCAGTTTCTTTCCAGTTCGGAAAGTGTATTGAGATTTCTGACGGACATACATTTTCTAGTTTGGAAAATGGTCCAGATTGTTGATGTACCATAGACAACGACTTCCCATTGTGGTTAACATGGGAAGTGGTCTAGGGCAGTCTCTCTTCTTGAGGGTTACTCAAGAAGACTGGCCCGCCTCGCCGGACAACGATTTCTCATTGTGGTTAACATGGGGAATGGTCCATTTTGGAGGTTGGTGCAGGACAGTCATTTCCTTTGGAAATGGTCTGGACATTCATTCCTTAGGGTAGATTCATTCTCTCTAGGCTGCACTTTGTTTAGTGCCAGAGGAATGACCCAGGGTGGGGAATAGTCCAGGTTTAGAAATCAGGGACAAACATTCCTTAGGGAAAACTCATTCTCTCCAGGTTACACTTTGTCTAGTGTCGGAGGAATGGCCCAGGGTGGGGAATGGTTTAGGTTCAGAAATCAGGACAACTATTCTTCCTTGCTTGAGAGGAATAGTCCAGATAGCTCATCATTGATGTTTGACCTTCTGAGGGCATATGCTCTTCCAAGATCTCACAAATGTGAGTGGAAGAATGTCCCAAATGATTCAGTTTATATCATAACAATGTTTTCTGTGCAGGTTGATATCGGATGATTGTTATGGAGACTATATGTCTCTAGACATTAGATGTATGTTACTGTGGTGTGTTGGCATCAGAAGTCACTCCTGGATTGCAACAGGAGTAAGCCTGAGGCCCATCAATTTAAATGTCATGATTTTTTGATAAAGGGTGATGGATGAAAGTAAACTCGAAACAATATCGTTCTAACTTAGAAACTAGGTCAGGCATGCACAAGCAGATGAGGCCTTGATTCAATTTCAGGCAATAAGTTGTAATGAGGGCGAGTAGGAGGAAGACTTCTGTGAGGAAATGTGAAGGGATTCTGTAGGCATCGAGCTTCCAACAGCCTGTAGAAGAAAACTTTGAACATAAGAACCTCTTATATTCAAAAGCAAAAACACTAAAAGAACATAACAACGTTATAATAAATTCTTTATCATAACATAGTCATGAAGATTCATGTGAATCATTCAGTCATGAACTCTTTCAATATGATATTGAAACAAGATGAACAAGAGAGTTGACTTCATTAAACAAAGACATTTCATATACAGATACATAGCCAAGAAAACCAGTGCTTCATTAAAACATTACAGTCGGGAGCTCTGCTCTACCATCCATCCTTACAAAAATACAAAAACTGCGTATATATACTCAGAGCAATTCGCTCTCTTGGAAGCAAGAGGGTAGATGAGACATTAAAGTATAACTTAGCGTGTGCAAGTTCTTCTGATCAATCGAGGACATCAGATCGACATGGCTCTTTTATGAAAACCTGCACATAGGACGATCTTGGGCAGACTGCCTGCCAGAACCTCCATGCCCTACATTCATGGCTTGAGCTGAGGTCTCAACCACCTGCTTAATATTCATTAACTACTTTTTCCATGGAGGGTGGCCGAGACTAAAAACATAAAGGAATGACCCCTTTGTCCTTTGAAGTCCCAGTAGCCGAAATGGCTCCCAGGCGCTTTTTCATTTCGCGTTTCGGGTTTCGGGGATTCTCGATGCAGTGGAGGAGTGACCCCTTTTTCCTTTGAAGTCCTGGTAGCCGAAATGATGAAATGGCTCTCGGGCACTTTTCATTTCGCGTTTTGGGGATTCCCGATGCAGTGGAGGAGTGACCCCTTTGTCCTTTGAAGTCTCGGTAGCCGAAATACCGAAATGGCTCTTGGGCACTTTTCATTTCGTGTTTCTGGTTTTAGGGATTCCCGATGCAGTGGAGGAGGGACCCCGTTGTCCTTTGAAGTCCCGGTAGCCGAAATGGCTCCCGAGCGCTTTTTCATTTCGTATTTCGGGTTTTGGGGATTCTCGATGCAGTGGAGGAGTGACCCCTTTGTCCTTTGAAGTCTCAGTAGCTGAAATGCTGAAATGGCTCCCGGGCGCTTTTCATTTCGCATTTTGGGTTTCAGGGATTCCCGATGCAATGGAGGAGTGGCTCCCTTGTCTCTTGAACTCTCGGTAGATGGAATGTCGAAAGGGATTTTGGGTGCTTTTCACATTTCAGGTTTCGGGGTCTCCCGATGCAGTGGAAGAGTGGCTCCCTTGTCTCTAGAACTCCCAGTAGCCGAAATGCCGAAACGGCTTATCACTTCGCGACTTTGGCCATAAGAGATGAGCCCATGCGCTAAACCTTGTGCAATTTCGCGACTCAATCTTACCTGATGACCGTTGATCTGCTCCATCTGTTGATCCTCACCGTTGAAAACAAAATGCCCGCTCGCTTGATTTTAAACCCGAAATGGACTTCTTCTGTGCACTGCGCTTGGTTCTCGTGACTACGGCCTTTGAATAAAACTCATTTGATGGGTTTTTAAACCCCATTTCTATGCATTTACACCAAGGGTTTGAAATCGGAGAGAAACAACACCTTGTAAGAATTGGCGCTAACATTAGGCTCCATGGGGGATAGAGTCGTCCCTGCGATGCTCTAAGAACTCCTTCTGCAGTTCCAGTTGCCTCTTGTTGGGCTATGGAGTCATTTATTAAGACGAAAATAAACAGAAAAACAATAAAAACAATATTTACAAACAACAGAGGAGCCGTCTAAGGCTCAAACAAAACATTTCTTTAGGAAATTCCCATTGATTGGGCCATTAAAAACTTCTTCACCCTCCAAATCCCGCAACCTGTGCGTGTTATTTAAGAATACTTTAGAGATTTTGAAGGGCCCGATCCAGAGGGCATCAAACTTGCTGTGTTTGCCCCTATCCTGCTTGGGTGCATCCCACTTAAGCACCAAATCTCCCAGCTTGAATTCCTCCTTCATGACCTTCTTGTCAAAGGCCTGCTTGATCTTCTGCTGATGACTATGAGCTATGTCCATCACCACTTGATGAATTCTTCTGACCATCACCTTCTCCCTGATCTGTTGCACTTCCACCACTTGATGAATTCTTCTGACCATATGGTCTGGCTCTCCTTCATGATCTTGAAAGAATTTAGCTACAGGTAAAGAGAGCTGAGTGGGAAACACAACCTTCATCCCATAAACAAGTTGAAAAGGTGAGGTGCCCAACGACTTCTTTGTTGTCACTCGATCGGCCCATAGAGAAAATTTGAGCTTTGAATCCCAGGCCCTCTTATTGTCTTCCAATAATCTTTTAATGAGTTTGATCAGACTTTTATTGGAAGATTCTGCCAGTCCATTTCCTTGAGGATAATAGGGAGTGGAGTGAATTAGTGAAATCTCGAATTTCTCATAGAACTTAACCAGAGGCTCAGACTTGAAAGAAGCAGCATTATCAGTGACAATTCTACTGGGACAACCAAATCTGGCTATGATATCCTCCAAGAAGCTGATAATTACCTTGTGCGAAGCACTCCTAGTGGGGGCAGCTTCTATCCACTTGGTGAAATAGTCTATTGAAGTCAGGATCCATATGTGCTGGCCACTTGAAGGAGGATGAATTTCCCCAATGAAGTCCAACCCCCACTATTGAAAGGGTGTTGAAGCTACTACAGGCTTTAGTGGCAGAAATTTGAGCTATTGCTTTCCTAAGAACCTTTGGCATTTGATGCAAGCTCTGACTTCTCTGCAGACATCAATGAATAAGGTGGGCTAGTAGTACCCAACCCTGATAATTTTGTGGGTTGTGGTCTTCTAGAAATGATTCCCTCCACAAAGGCCGCTGTGGAAATCAAACATAACTTTCTGGGCTTCCTGTGGATTCAAACACCTCAGAAACACCCCTAGAGGATCTCTCCAGTGCAAGACTTGGTCAATAAGGCAATATCTGACCGCCTTGAGATTTAAAGCTCTTGCCTTTCTTTTTCCCATTCCATCAGGGGGCTTCAACTCTTGCAGAAAGTACAAAATGTCTCTGTACTAGGTGCATTCTGCTAGTGATAAGCCACCCTGAGTGATTTTGTTGGGCGACTCAGCTTGCTGATTTCCTGAGCAAGCATTGGTGAATCTAACCCCCAAGGCACTGCAATTGGATTCAACTAGTAGCTTGGCTAAACCTTGCCCTTTTACCAACTTGGTGGGATTTATCTCCAGGTCAAACTCCAGGATCTTGGCAATCCATTTACCTCTTCTCCCATCTATGTCAGGTTGTATAAGGATGTCCTTCACAGAGGCTGAAGGAACGTATACAGTCACTATTGAGTGCAAGAAATAGACTCTAAAATCCTTGAGAGATTTCACCAAGGCATAGGCCTGCTTCTCCATGATCTCATACCTGATTTCTGTATCTCTCAATGCCGTACTAAATAAGGAAATGGGTTTCTCTCACCCTTCCTCATTTTTCTGCAATAAGACGCCGCTACTATATCAAAAGAAGCAAAAGAAAAAATTAGGAAATCCTTGGAATAATCATGACTGATCAACGCAGGTGCCTTAGTCAATGCCCTTTTTATTTGGACAAAAGACTCCCTGGGTTCAACTGTCCATTTTACTTCTTTTCCCTTTCTGAGCATGGCTGTGATGTGTTTCACCAACTCAACAAAATTTGAGATGAACCTCCTCAGAAAGTTAATCTTCCCTAAAAAAGACTGAACTTCCTTTCTAGACCTGGGAAGTGACAGGGTCTGAATTGCCTCTACCCTTCTGGGATCAATTCTCACTCCCTCTACTGATACTATATGGACTAACAGTTTCCCCTCCTTCATAGAAAAAAAATATTTCTTGGGATTTAAGGAAAGGCCAAACCTACGACATTTCAAGAAAACTTTCCTCAAGTGACAACGGTGCTCCTTATCAGACATGGAGAAGACTGTGATGTCATCCAGATAGATCACCACAAACTGATCTTTCTCCCTGATGAAGGCTATGTCCATGGCTCACTGAAATGTTTCTACTGCATTCATTAATCCAAAAGGCATTTTGGCATACATGAATGTGCCCCAAGGAGTAGTGAAGGCTGTTTTTTCTCTATCCTCAGGCATGATTGATATCTAATTATAGCTAGAAAAACCGTCAATCATGGATATCCTAGATGCACCAGTTACCCTTTGCAATATGTATTCCATGTTGGGCAAGGGATAGTTGTCTTTCTTTGAGCTCCTGTTCAGGTTCCTGGAATCGACGCAGAGCCTGATTTCTCCTCTTTTCTTCCTCACCAGGACCAAATTGGATACCCACTCAGAATATCTCAAGGGTACAATGATTTGGGCATCTAACAAATTATTCACTTCTCTCTCCATGATATGAAACAACATGGGATTTATCTGTCTTAGCTTCTGCCTAAATGGTTTAGCCTCTCCCTTCAGTGGGATCTTGTGTTCAATGACAGATGTGTCATATGTCTTGAGGTCTTCATAAGTCCATGCAAACACATCAACAAATTCTTTTAATAACTCAGTATATTCTGCCCTTTGTTCTTTGGTCAAACTTCTTGACAACTTGAAAAACTTAGGCTCCTCCTATGTGCCGATATTGCACTCCGCTGTATCATCATCTCCATTTGAAACCCTACCCTTTACTGCCACATCATTCCCATCGAATAGTCTTTCTAAAGGGACTAGTCCCTTCAGAATGTGATTGCTAGGCAAATGAATAATATGGTGATTAGCAATTTTGTTTAAAAATACCTCAGGGTGAGGGTGACTTTCGAGATTAGGATCCTAATCAATGTGCAATGCAGAAAATTCATCGACGGACTGAAGAAATTTTTCGATTTCAAGATCGTCTTCGAATACCTTCCAATGATTGATATTGTCTGGAACAAATGGCCTATATCTTATTTCAACCTCATATTTGATCTTAGGCGGCAGAGGGATCTTGAACAGACTAGCTGAGATGGCTAAGGAATTGGCCAAAGTATTTTTCTCTCTAGGAATAAAATAAATGTTGAAAGCCGAGAAGAAATTATCAATCAGGTCCCACACTTCATTTCTGTAACCCTTGAGCTGAGGATGCTTAACCCGATAAGCATTTATGACTTGCTAGATTATCAACTCAGCATCTTCGAACAATGCTACCTCCTTAATTCCCATTTCTTTTGCAGCCCTCATACCCAGAACAAGAGCTTCATATTCTACCACATTATTGGTAGCTTCAAATTCTATCTTGTATGACATGGATATGGTTTCCTGCCAAGGGGACACAAGAACCACTCCAGCGCCAGTGCCTTCGCTAGAAGAAGCTTCGTCGAAGAACATTTTCCAAATAGAGGTGGTTGGAGGAGGTATCTCGTGATTAAATATGGGTTGCGTTCTGATTTGAAAAGGGGCTTCAAGAGTCTCAGTGATCTGCAATAAACTAGACCCCAAATCAGTGTCAAGTGCAAAGATGGGGTGATTAGTGGGGTCTTCTTCATCACTGACAATGTAGGCCAGCTGAGCTTCTTTGTACAACCTCCTGTGTTCCCCTCCAAAGATTGGAATGGTGGCATATGTGAGATCCATCTGTAATGTTCCTCCAAGTTTTCTAATCCAAGATCTTGACAACAACATGCCGAACTTGGGGGGAACATCAACTACTACAATGTCCATGACCACACTCTTCATTGGCAGCTGAAATAAAGAGACCACCAAGTCTTTGATGACTCCAAGGCATTGCACCCTCCTTGAATCAAAAGAGTACAAATCGTGATAAGCCTTTGTCACTTCCAGTCCCAATTCTTCCATGACTATTTTGGGCATAAGGTTGTGGGAAGCTCCTGAACCCATGAGGCAATTATGCAACACTTTATCATGTATGTTCAGGGATGTGTAGAAGGGAGGGGATAAATCATCTTTGTCTTCTACCATGGGACCTAGGACAACTGCTGGCTTTTCATCTTGAAGATTTACTGAGTCTGTAGAAGGCTGGGGGGGCTCAGATTGTAGCAGCTTGGAGAGGGACATTTTGAAATCTTCATTTTAAACTAGCTCTGAGAGGGGTACAAGAAATCTAATCTTTTGAATTTCATACTCAAAACTAAAGGAGGGAAAAGGCTTAGGAGCTTCCCTTACCTCAGAGACAGGTTCTTTGGCCATTGGCAAAGTATTTTGAGTTTTCTTTTCTTTAGTAGTGATTGTAGAAGGTTTAGCAGGTTTTTCTGCTATGAGGGGATGATCATGGCTATCAAAATTTCCTTCTTTCTTCTTTGACCTAAGATGATATCTGTTAGAAGTGCTATTGGCCTTTTCCCCTTTACCCAACTCATTGACTTGACTATTCATAAGGGATTCTTCATATATAGATTGAGTCAAATGGGGAAAAGGGAAGGTGTCTTCAATACAGTGAATTTTAGGGTCGAGCTAATCTATCTCCTCTCCTTCCTCATGAGAAACTAGGTTATTTTGGAGAGGGGTTTGAATCCTTTGATCCTCTCTGTATTTTCTCCTTTGTTCCCTTGGCAAAGCCTGTGGCACATTGTTGCTAGGCCTTCTGAAGCCTCTGTTATCAGTATTTTGGGGATTTCTATACATGGGCTTCCCTTCTAACTCCCACCTTTCCATTCTAGCCAAAAGAGATTTTAGCACTTTAGTTACCTCGTCCATCTGAAGGGGAAGGGGAGAGGAATTGGATGGGGAGGCTTCAGGTCTCTTCCTGGATATGTCTCTATCAGTCCTATTCCTGAGTCGGTCGACAACCAATATGTTAGATTCTACTTCCACGGATGCATCCTACATGTGAGACAAAGTAGTGTCTCTCCTTTCCCTCAACAGAAGGCAGAAATCAGGATAAAAAACACTAGCATAAGTGATCTTAACAGAGGCTTCCGAGGGATTTATTTCATCGGGAATCGTATTGTACATTTTATTGAATCTCTTGGAGAAGTCAGAGACAGACTCTCCTTCCTTTCTCTTGAAAGACCCAAACTCTGTCATGTAATACATGAAGTCTTTTTTGTCTCCCCACTGTCTCAAAAAGGGATTATCCAAAGCATCAATCCCATCAATAGATCCAGAAGGCAGGGCCCTAAACCATTTTCTAGCCTCGCCTTCAAGGCTATGGATGAAAATCCTCATCCATACGTCTGCATGCATGATAACATGATCATCTGTAAAACTGTAAAAGGCTTCAAGGTGTTCTTCTGTAGCTATGTCCCCTTCGCCTGTAAACTTGGGCAGCTACTTAAGGTAGCCATCTGCTGGAAGGGCATTGAGAGGCTGAGGTAATAAAAGGGGAGCATACCTAGCAGCTATTATAGCCTCCATTCTGGTCATGGGGGGATTTTCTCCTGCCATAGGAATATTAGGTGGAGGAGAACTCAGAGGAGAAGGAGCTCGAACAGGGGCTACTGGAAATGAGCTTACAGGTGGATGGGGAAACAATGGGGGATTCAGAGAGAAGGCTAAGGGGCTTGAGTTAGCAGATGCTTCTCTCTGTGCAGTAGAAGAAACAATAATAAGAGGAGGAGTGGTAAAGCTAGGGGTGGGGAAATCTTCTATGGTCCTAGGTCTACACCAAGGTACAACTTCAGGGGTGAGGGGAGTGACAAGGATTTCTCCCTCCAATCCCAAACCAGGAGGAGAGAACTTAGTAGGAACACTCCTGAAATTCAGGAAATGGGAAAATTCAGAAAAAGGTCTGCTAGGAAGATGAGAAGAAGAAAATGGAGTTCCTACAGAAGGAGATGGAAAATTACCTGGTTCAACAGTGGAAGTTTCTTTCTCAGAGGCCTTTCCTTTTCTGAAAATCACCTCCGGATTAGCTTCAGGTGTAGCTAGAGGCAACTGTGGATGGGACCGCGTGTGTCTACCTCTAGAAGCCACAACTAAAACAGCAGGTTCACTACAGTGGAGTCATAACAATGGAGTCGCCAGGTGCACAGTAGCAATCTCGTAGGGCTTTGATGCCTGATGCACCTTCATAATTAGAGGCTCGATGTCGTTTAATCCCAGGGAAAATTTTCAACTTCGTCCTCGGCAACGACACCAGAAATGTTGGCGTCAGAAGTCACTCCTGGATTGCAGCAAGAGTAAGCCCGATTCCCATCAGTTTAAATGTCACGATTTGTTGATAAAGGGTGATGGATGAAAGTAAACTTGGAACAATATCGTTCTAACTCAGAAACTAGGTCGGGCATGCACAAGCAGACGAGGCCTTGATTCAATTTCAGGCAATAAGTTGTAATAAGGGAGAGTAGGAGGAAGACTTCTGTGAGGAAATGTGAAGGGCTACTGTAGGCATCGGGCTTCCAATAGCCTATAGAAGAAAACTTTGAACACAAGAACCTCTTATATTCAAAAGAAAAAACACTAAAAGAACATAACAATGCTATAATAAATCCTTTATCATAACACGGTCATGAAGATTCATGTGAATCATTCAGTGATGAACTCTTTCAGTATGAGATCGAAACAAGATGAAAAAGAGAGCCGCCTTACATTAAACAAGGAAATTTCATATACAGATACATAGCCAAGAAAACTAATGCTTCATTAAAACATTACAGTCCGAAGCTCTTCTCTACCATCCATCCTTACAACAATACAAAAACTAAGTATATATACTCAGAGAAATTAGCTCTCTTGGAAGCAAGAGGGTATATGAGACATTAAATTCTAACTTAGCGTGCATAGGTTCTTCTGATCAGTCGAGGACATCAGATCAACATGGCTCTTTTAGGAAAACCTGCACATAGGACGATCTTGGGCAGACTGCCTGCCAGAACCTCCATGCCCTACATTCATGGCTTGAGATGAGGTCTCAACCACCTGCTCTATATTCATTAACTTCTTTTTCCATGGAGGGTGGCTGAGACTGAAAAACATAAAGCAATGACCCCTTTGTCCTTTGAAGTCCCGGTAGCCGAAATGCCGAAATGGCTCTTGGGCGTTTTTTCATTTCGCGTTTCGGGTTTCGGGGATTCCCGATGCAGTGGAGGAGTGACCCCTTTGTCCTTTGAAGTCCTGGTAGCCGAAATGTAGAAATGGCTCTCGGGCTCTTTTCATTTTGCGTTTTGGGTTTCGGGGATTCTCAATGCAGTGGAGGAGTGACCCCTTTGTCCTTTGAAGTCCCGATAGCCGAAATGCCGAAATGGCTCCCGGGTGCTTTTCATTTCGTGTTTTGGGTTTCGAGGATTCTCAATGTAGTGGAGGAGTGACCCCTTTGTCCTTTGAAGTCTCGATAGACGAAATGCCGAAATGGCTCCAGGGCGCTTTTTCATTTCGCGTTTCGGGTTTCGGGGATTCTCGATGCAGTGGAGGAGTGACCCCTTTGTACTTTGAAGTCCCGGTAGCCGAAATGCCAAAATGGCTCCCGGGCGCTTTTCATTTCGCGTTTTGGGTTTTGGGGATTCTCGATGCAGTGGAGGAGTGGCTCCCTTGTTTCTTGAACTCCCGATAGCTGGAATGCCGAAACGGCTTTTGGGTGCTTTTCGCATTTCGGGTTTCGGGGTTTCCCGATGCAGTGGAAGAGCAACTCCCTTGTCTCTAGAACTCCTGGTAGTCGAAATGACGAAACGACTTATCACTTTGCGACTTTGGCCATAAGAGATGAGCCCATGCGTTAAACCTCATGCAATTCTGTGACTCAAGCTTACCCAATGACCATTGATCTACTCCATCTGTGGATCCTCGCCGTTGAAAACAAAATGCCCGCTCGCTTGATTTTAAACCCGAAATGGACTTCTTCTGTGCGCTGCGCTTGACGCTCATGACTGCGGCCTTTGAATAAAACTCATTTGATGGGTTTTTAAACCCCATTTCTATGCATTTACACCAAGGGTCTGAAATCGGAGAGAAACAACACCTCGCAAGAATTGGCGCTAACATGGTGGATGTGTTCCACTAATTGTGACTATACGTCACTGATCAAGTATCTGTGTGCTACTTGGTGTGGTAGTGTACCACTTGATTGTAGTTGTGTACTACTATGGATAGACACAGTTGTGTTCTATTGAATGATATTGTTCCGATTGCCTTGAAGACTATCAACAATGTTGGAAATGATTATCAACTAGATGGATGATCAATGGATAGAGATTTCCCAGAGGAAAAATGATCCAGGAAATTTATTCTTCTAGGACATATGTCTGGATTATAAGAATGGTTCTTGTGTCACTCTATGGAGTGAGTGACTTATCCAACATCATGTTTGATTACTCAGATGGAGTATGGTTTCGAGACGTGATGCAATTGATGATATTGATAGTGATGATGGTGCTCATGATCTAATCTTGAGATAGTCTGTACCACTATGATGATGATACTGATTCAATGGTATGTTTGTGCTCAAGACCATTGTCTTCAATACCTCCCTAGCTAGGAGGAAGTGTTGATATTATGGTAGTTGTGGGAGGTATTTACCTCCACGTGTAAACCTGACAAGAATAGAATATTCTGAGAAGCAAGAAGAAACCAGGCTAACGAGTTGGCTAATAACTCTAGAAGACATGTCGGCTCAAGAAGATAACTTGTATTAGGTTATTAGCCTCCAAGAGAATAAGCCGACGAGAAGAAATAATATATACCGAATAGACAGATACCTAGAATGAGAAGTTTTTTCTGAGGCAGTTAGCCAAAATTACTATAAATACAGGAGGCCAGTCTTCATTCTGGCAGGCAGTCTCAGAATTCCAGAGCAACATTTGTGCACACTGCAGTGCCCAGTTTTGTGTGTAGGTTTGGAGGAGAGCTGCCATTGCAGCTGCTGTAGCTAGCAGATCACGTTTGGCTTGGACTATCTCTTGGTTAGCATTTGGACTATCTGATCATCTCTTTTTGGTGCACTATCCTTGGGGAAAGGTGCGCTACCCCTTGTTTGGCTATCTATCCTAGGGTTTGCTTCCGAAGTGATTCTTTGTCAAGGTTAAGGTGCTCAGAGGGTGGATTCGGCCTATGGTTGGGTGTCAATAGCGATATTGTCAATAGTAAAATGAGCACATCCATTATATTATAATAGTCCTCATCTAGTCGAAGGAAGTCTAATATTAAGTCAAAAAAAACTAGTGATTTCTTAGACTTTTCCAAATCAAAATCAAGATAAAACTCTTGCAAAATAATAATCCACTTATTGTATTTCCCCCCTATGATACGTCGGGTAAGGACGTATTGAAATGGATTGATATCTTCAACTACGATAGTTTTGTAAAGCAATATATAATTTCGTAATATCTAAACTGCATGTACGACGACCAAGGCTATCTTCTCAATGTGAGAATACTTAATTTCAGGACTGACTAAGTTTCAACTAAGATAGTAGACAATGTTCTCATGGAACTCATCATCCTCCTAAACCAGAACCATGCCAAACATCCCTTCGGATGCGATGATATAAAGCAAGTAATATCTACTATATTCCGGAGGATTCGACAAAGGCATCGATGCCAAGTATTTCTGGGCTCGCTCATCCCATATAAATGGAGTATCCTTCTTCAAAAGATGCATGAAACCCTTAGTTAAGTTGGCATAGTTCACTATGAACTGACACAAGAAGTTAGCCTTCTCCTGTAAACCTTGAAGTTGACGAATGGTTCATGAGGGACGCAATATAAGTATTTCCTCAACCTTCATAGGATCCACGATGATCCCATGCTCAGAGACTAATAATCCTAAAAGATGACCAGACCCAACACAAAAGATGCACTTATGAGGGTTTAAACAAATGCGATAATAATGACATCTCTCAAACACTATTCAAAGGTGAGTAGAGTGATCTACTCTCTTGCGAGAGTGAGCATCTAGATCATCGAGGTAAGCTTCGACAATATGCTTGAGATTGTGAAAAACAAAGGTCATGGAATGCTGGAAGGTTGCTCCAGAGTTTTTAAGGCTGAAAGGCATTTTCTGGTATGAAAAAGTACCCTAAGGACAAATAAATGCCATCTTATGTTGACCCTTGGGTTTGATCTGAATTTGATTATATCATGAAAATCCATTCATTAAAGAAATAACCTCGCTTCCCTCACACTCATCAAGAAACTAATCAATGAAAGATGTAGGGAATTTGTCTTTAGGACAAGCCTTGTTAAGGTCTCAAAAATCCATACATACATGGATGGTTCCTTGTTTCTTATTCACGAGAACAGAGTTGGATACCCATTTAATGAAGGGAACCGGGTAGATGAAACCAACATTAAGTAGCTTCTCTGCCTCTGCCTTAGTAGCAGGGGCCTTCCTAGGATTAACATCTCTAAGATGTTGTCGAGCAGGTCTAGCATCCAAATATGTCTTGATCTCATGTTCGATAATTCTAGGGTCGATCCCTGACATCTCTTTGTATGACCAAGAGAATACATCATGAAATTATTTGAACAGAGCGGTGTAGATATGAATTTCTTCAGTCAAACAATTTGCACCGATATATATGTTTTCAATTTTTCCAGGAATTTGAGAGATGTCGATCATGAATGTAACATCCCTCTCTGGCGCACTTACAAAACTTATTCTTTGAGGACACTTGCTCGCAAGTGATCTGGATTTTATGATGATAAATTTTTTTCATATTGATGCGTTAAGTTATATGACAGGATGTTTTTACTACCTTGATGTAGACAGGTGCTGCTGACTCAGTTTCTTTGAGTGTGCAGGGTTTCGGACCTTGAGGATGCAGAGGCATCGGTGGAACTCCCTTGGAC
>ML792043.1:52383-66274 GCA_009831015.1 Picea engelmannii
TCCTGTGAACAAAGTGCATTTTGAGGATGAAGGTTTAAGGTTTCTTCTTCTAGTTGCATATCTTCTTCTCTAATCAGTTTCATAGGAGTACTAGAACATTCAAGACGATTTTTGTCGCTTAAGTGTTCTTCAATGACTGATTTCAAATGTTGATTAGAGCATGAGTTACAAGAATGTGGGTATTCACCTTGAGCCAGAAACGAATCTTCTTCCATACTAGTCGTAGACTGAAAATACAATGATTCAAAGGAAAAACCAATTTGGTTGTCAATAAGAACCTGGTCAATAGATTCTACCTCTCTAGCTTGTTCAACATTGTCGGAAGGATCCTTCTCTTCTTGCGAAGAGAATTGTTCTTGCAGTTGAGTGATAGGATTTGCAATTAGTTCTTCGTTCGTGCTTGAATATGACTGGATGGAAGGGATGCAAGCATCACATAAGAGACTTAATGCAAATTAAATGTCATCGAGATTAAATTTACAGAGGATATGATAGACTCTTGTCAAAAAGTCTTTTGAAGATGAATCACCGTTGATTAGCGAAGTATGAAATTCTTCACATAATTGATCGAAATCATAAATTTCAAAAGCATCTAGAAACTCATCTACAAATTGAAACCAATAAAAAATGTGACATGCTGGAAAGGATTCAAACCAATGTTTGATCCGGCCTCTAAAAGTAAAAGCGAAAAGTCTGCATAAAACTCTTAAATCTAAGATGTCATGTTTGATGCATTTGCACCAAAACTTGTTAAGGTGGTCTTTAGCAGATAAATTGCCTCCACCATCAAAGGTGAGTTTGGACAGGCGAGAGACTGTCTCGTTGGGAACATTGGGTAATGAGAAGTTGAAAGCATGTTCCAACACAGTGATTTGGGGAGCCATGGGGAAATTGAATACATTTAAAAAATAAAGGCTCCTACAAGGCCAGCTTGTCAATCGGCCCTCCTTCTAGCGCCATTTGTTGACGGGCAAAATTGACCGCTCGTCAATTGGAGGAGTGGATCCGGTCCGGGGTTGTCTAAATATCCTAAGCCGTTTGGATTAACCCACTCCAACGGGTTTTGTGGCTCCCTTAGCTGATCTAAGTCCTAGGAAAATGAAAGAAAAAACTAAGCTAAAGAAACTAATCTAAGTGAAAAACAACTACTCCAAACTATATACAAATCTAAAATATATATACAGTTTACTAACTAATATTATAAAACAATAATTCTACTTATTAAATGTTCAGTTATCAATAAAATTAAATCTTGATTATATATATAGCATTTACAAAATACAAATTTTGATCGAAATCTGTAAAATCGTCTGTGAATTGTGTTGTGACAGGGAAGCTGTTATTTTTTGATTTTTATAATTTTTTTTGAGAAAGAAATAAAATGACAGCTATCTAAGCTAAGAAATAAAATAACAATCCTAACTGTAAATCTGAACTATAAAGATGAACAGTGAAACGTGTTCAGATTACAAGAAATTTATATATTAACTAAACTAATTAAATAGCACTAACAAACTGACCTGTAGTAGTGCTTCCTATTTGTCCTGTGCATAGTATTTGATTTAGCAGTTTGATGGGGGAAAACCCGCACCAGATTTTCCAAGAGCTTCTCGTAAACAGGAAGAAGAGACGCTCTTGAATACGAATGATAGAACAAACAAGACATATAGCAACAAAATTTTTATATTTTACAAATAATCACATCAAGATAAATCCCTCTGCAAAGATTTGTACATGACTGCTCATTCAACAAAGAAGGTTAACCTTCTGCTCATTAAATTAAAATAGGGTAATTGCTGTAAGTAAAATGAGATACATCAAATATGGGCAATACTTAAATCATATCGCATCAACCTGTAACAAATCTTGATATCTAAAGTAGTCAATAATTTGATTACAAATTAAAATGCACAAAAACTTGAACAAAAGTAAGATAAATTGAAGCTAAAGCCGTACAAAAAATCCACTTTCATTCGAGTCTGTATAATCATCAGTCCATAGTCTCTGTTCTCCCAACAGTGATGGATTGTTTACAAAAAATAATAAGTATATAAAGGCCACAGGATGAAACATTCCTTGTGGAAATTATAAAAAACTGTTTGCAAAAATATGGGAACAATCTCCCAGGTTCCTATTTCTATCTAAGGTTAACAAACTAATCCAAAAACTATGTAACAAAAAGCATGTTCTAAAATTCAATTATCAATCCAACTCCCATTGAAATCGGTGTGTACCTGTAGGTGCACAAAAATAAACAATTTTAGATAGTGTTCAATTGTAAAAATCAATAGAAATTCTAATTTTATGACTAGCTACAGAATCTCACGATTCTGTAGCTGGTCATATTTACAAAAAAAATCGTATTGAATTAATCCAATGGTAACAGAAATGTATTCGATCTATCAAACAAATCCTTTATTACTAATTCAAAGAAAACCAAATCGTTTATGCTAATTCAAAACAAACAGAATCATCCTAAAATCATTGTTGAAATATCATACCTTGGCTGTAGGGATACAATTCGGTCAGGCTATTTTTAAATTCGCTGCCTCTACATTTTTGAACACGACAGAGTCTATGGTCTTTTGCCTCTCATCGTTAGCTTGCAGTTTATCATTTTCCTTGGTTAACACAGTCACCCGGTCCTCCAAGGACTTGATTCGGGATTATAAAAGAGAAACATCTGTATAGTATCGTTCGAGCCATAAGTTGCACTCATTGCACTGTGGTTGATCAGGCCGAGTCATTACAGGTGAGGAATCTTTTAAATTACCAGAGGTTCCACTGTCAAACTTGATCCCGGGGAAGTTGGGGTCATCCTTAAGGCATGGAGGGAGGTTGGAGACGTAGTCAAAGGGTTTGACAGAACAAAGGCCGTGTGAGTATGGGTACTCCTCGGTCAGAAATCGCTCGATTTCAGAATCTGAATCTTCACTCAAAACAATTGGTTTCTGATCCGTGTTTTGTTTAGGCTTATTGCGAGCACACATTGATACCCAACGTGCAACCTTCTTACCCTTGCTATTGATATCGGTATTACCCTTACCTTTTTTTCTCACAAGCCTCTTAGCAGGTTTAGCAGTGTCTTTTAAACATGAGTCAGGCAGGGTGTCGGGTAGGTTATCACTCGGGTAGGTCGAGGGTTCAACAATGGGTAAGAGTGTAGGAGGGGGCACGAAAGGCATGACAAGGGTTTCGGTGACCACGGTTTTGTCCACTTGACCAACTTCAGGACTGGAAAAGCCATTCCTTAACAAGAACACTTCCCAACAGTCTCCACTCAACCTCAAATGATGAACAATAACGATTTTAATCAAACAGTGGTGGAAGAGGCTGGAGTCAGCCTTCTCTCTCTTAAATCGTTTAGCCATTTTATACAAACTGCGAAGGAGGAAATGTGGCATATTCAAAGGGAAATCTATGAAAGCCATGAGAAGCCATAGGTGGTATAGGAACACTAAACCATATCTACCTTCGCATGTAACGAATTGCTTAATAATGGCCAACAAATCATGCCACCTAGACTTAAGGGTTGTTACCGGCATACCTTTGTCACAACTGATAATTTTTCTTGAGGTAAACAGGACCAGCCATGGCACTTCATCCACCTTCGAATTATTAAACCATTTCTGCCCCTTAGCTGGAAAACCAGTGGCTAAGTTGAGGAGTTCCTCGTTCAATTCGAGTTGGATGTCCCCAACTTTGGCCCTGCATCCATCAAATGTGAGGGAAAATTGCTGAGCGACTGTGAGGTTGAAACCCTCAAATTTTTGAATGAAAACTAACCATCCATTCCTCTCCAGGTCCTCTCGGGCGTTATCAAATAAAAACAATGTTTGGACGCCGTTGGGTTCTATGCGCACTATAGGAGCCATAGCAGATAGCACACATTCAACAGTGGATAATCAATGAGGGGGGTTTGAAAGGGTAGACACATGACTAACTTCCCGTAGGATTTCTCAAAACAAGCAGAGGTAGCCCGAGGTGCAAGGCAAACGTTAATGATTATGCATGTGAGGGTGGTGGAGTGAATTGAAACCATGCAAAAATATCATGTTGGTATGTACAATCGAAGGTGCCTTGGTAATAGTTTCATTCAAATCACAATCCAAAGCATTGTAAACCAAAAGTCAAATGGATTATCACATAATCATATAACCAAAACTCGATCTGAATGTTTAAATCAACAATAGCATTCGTATGATCTGAAACAAAACAACATGTCGAATATTGCACCAAAGATTTAATCATAAAATTAATGCGTTTTATGAAACCATTGCACCAAGGATTTAATCAAAGACACCAAAAATCATTTCATCATGAACTTATAAGTTGAAACCATATTAACAAAAATGCAAAGTGAATAGAAGTTTGGTGTTTTGACAAATGTATGACCTTTAGTGAGATAGAGGTGAAAAAATTTATGAGCATATGAACAAAAGGATTCATAACAATCCAAAGATGATTTTAATGCCATAGACATGACTTCCAACTCAAGGTTTTCACGCTTGCAGTTGTGAAAATGAAAATGAAAGGCAGGTGTGCGAAAGCCAAAGATAATAGTGTTGTTTTGTTTAAAGAATTGCGACGAGTATTGAGGGTTCAAAACCCTTGTGTAGGCAGCTTGTACAGAAAAGATAAAATTGCAAAATGACTGCCAACAAGTGGCTCCAGGATGGGGGTTTCCCATAGCATGAAACTGAATCCCCCGATGTGGAAATTCGGAGGATAGAGGTGGATTCGTCATAACAAATTTGTTAGTGAGAATCGACATGGAGGAGGAAGGGGAAAATGATGGAACATAGGTAGTAGCTTTTCTGCCTGGTTGATTACTCCATCCATGAGCATTGAGACTAGGATTATACCCAAGAGGAAAAGGAGGTTGGATTCCAACTGTAGGAGTCGTTTGGGGAATATGAACTCCACCAAATGAGAGAGGAGTGTATGGAGGATCCATGCCCCCAGTTCCAAGACTAGGATTTGTATTATTCGCTGGAATGGAGGATGAAAGTCTTGATGTCATATTTGGCATACCAAAAGAGAAAGGATTAGATATTGAAGGTATGGACTGAGAATTATATCTAGGTATACCAAAAAGAAACCCAAAAGGGTTCGTTACTATGGGTTGAGTAGCAACCACAAGCCAAATAGGAGTGATGACGGGAACCTCCGACACTACAACCATCGTGACCGAAGGAATCGAAGGAGTTACATTAACTACACTATGTATATGAGTAGAGGGACTCCCCATCTATTTTTGACTCAACTCAGTACTCATAGTACCATGTTTGATAACTTTACACCTTTTAGAAGGAAAAGACTCAAGATGCATTGGTCTCTTCAACAAACGGTGAGACCTGCAAGGAAGCTGGTATGGATCATGATGACTCAAGACTCAAGATATGAAGCCAAATCCTAGGGAAAACTAATAATAAAAGAGCACACCAAAATAAATAAAAATGCCAAATGCACACAAACATGATATAGTAGCTAAAAAGGGGCCTCCCTCACTAGAGTAGGTATGCCTCTCCCAAGAGGGGCTTGAGACTCCCTTCAAAAGATCGGAGGTATCAAAATCAATTATAAGGGCCCTCATGGGATTAACAACGCAGTCAGTCAGATCCCCCTAGAGAGGTAATCCTCCATAAAGGCTGTGTGTTTTCTAACCATTATCTGACTCAGGGTACCTGCAGAATAACCACTGCAAGTAACCTATGTGGTTACCTATTTCAAGCAACTAAAGCCACCACGATATAACCAATGCGTAGGAGAACAGTCGTAATTTAGGTCCATCGTATGGGAAAGGTAACAAAGCCCAAAATATTGAAAGCACCGCCTCTCACAGAGGTAAAGGTACTAAAAAGACCCCCAAATATGAATAGATCCCCAAAAATATCTCTGACGCTAAGAAGGTATTAGAGGGCTATCTCTACAACCAACTTTGTGTGACCTTGTGCTTAACTCCAGTGTGAGCGGAGCGTCGTGATGTCACTAATTACAAAATGTATTTCACCACTCCCTCTTTAGACACATATGTTTAGTTTAATATCCTTGGAGAAGTTTACTCACAAAATCCTATTCCAAGGCCCTATATCCTATGCTTGTTTGTGTACTCTGAAAAATAAAATCGTTTATAATCAATTTTAATTAATCAATGTTACTTTTAATGGTTTTGTTTACTCAAGAGATGTGGTCGTGAAACTGATGATGTTATGACTCAACAAATAGAAGAAAAGAATATGAACATAATGCTAAGTCCTAATATCAAATTCTCAAAAGATGATAAGCTTTCAAAATGCAACTTTCAATTCAACTCTACAATTTCAATACGATGCAATATTTTCACATATGTCAAGATCAATAATAAATAACCAACAAAACAAATGATATAATGAAAAATGAGTAGAATTTTTTGTATTTTAAATATAAATAAATGAAAATGAAAGGAATTAATAATAACTTGATATACAGACCCTACTGCAAGCAAACAGAGACAAGCCAAGCAAGATACCAAGAAACAAACAATCAGACCAAGATGCAAGGATAACCAATGAAAAACACGATGAGAAAGAAAACCACCCAAAAATTAAACAATAAAAAGGTTTCCTATCACTATGCAAGCACTCAACAGTTAGGACAGAGACCCAAGAAGACTCAACAACCATCAAAACTCACCGAACAAACACCAAACTCAACAAGTAAGATTAAAAAGTTGATGTACGCGACTGTTTTAGAAAAACTCATGTATGTACACACCCTATAGAGTGACAACTTGTGTATGTACACGTCTGTCAAGGGAAAACCCACGTATATGTAGTAAAACATTGTCTGGGCAAGGGTTAAGCCAAGAAAATCAGATGCAAAGTAAAAATAGGATGGCGAGAACTTAGGCG
This sequence comes from Picea engelmannii, assembly GCA_009831015.1. Taxonomy (NCBI): domain Eukaryota; kingdom Viridiplantae; phylum Streptophyta; class Pinopsida; order Pinales; family Pinaceae; genus Picea; species Picea engelmannii. The sequence goes on from ML792043.1 coordinate 59,277, forward strand.
ACACGAAAATTCAGGCTAACCGAGAGCAAGTTAAGGAGAAAAAAACTCCAAACCCCAAAACAGAAGATCATTCCCCAGTATGGTCACCAATTTGGTTATGAGGAAAATCACTCTATGGCATGGGGTAAACCACAATAGATGGAATGACTACAAAAATAAACACTAATCCCAAGTATGCTATATAAATGAGAATGCTAACAAGACAAGATAAAGAGCCTACCTCATCCAGACGTTCGATGAAGACCACCATTGAGCATGCAACCCAAAGATTTATACCTGCAACTTGTCCTCAACAACTAAGATACACAAGCATATGGTGATAATATATAATGTTAGCACATACGATAGCATAATCCATCAACATTCATAACAAATACACCCATGGAATAATAATTCAAATGTTTGCAAGATATCAATTGGATGAGAAAAGAGTATTTGTATTAAAAAAATGATCAACATAAGTGTATAAGCGACAAAATTCTATGTTGGCACGTCTAAGAACCGAGAAACAAAGTCCCTTCCAACTAGGCCTCCACCACTTCAATCAACCACTAAAGGAAAGCTCATATAATAGAGACAATGAGTTTCTCCATCAAAAAGGGAAGAGCTTGGGGGTTGAACAATGTGTTCAGAATTTCAAGGATAAAGGGATGCAGATTCAATGTAAAGTGAAAATTTCTCGAGAGTATCTTTTCTCTCAAAAGTTGAATTCTCTCCTCCTTCCATGGTTTGGATATGACCAATTTATAGCTTTCAAAAGAAACTGAAGGGCCAAGTTAGAACTTTTCCAGTATATGGAAGGTCAAGGATCATGGATCTCGTGACGAGACATAGAAACCTGAGACAATTTTTAATTTTCAGCACCAAACTCAATGTACATGGGATGTAGTGGTGCAACCTGTGTATACACATGTTGTATAACTCTTAGGGCACGTATATGTGAAAAAATATTAATTTTTGTCTCTAGGAAGTGCAAAAGGGGAGTTCAAGTATGCATAGGGAAATGGAAAGGCCTTCTAAGCAAGTTTCATGGGGTGAGGCAAAACTTTCTTTAACAGTAAGGGGGTGTTGGATTACTGAGAGGGGGGATGAATCAATAATAGAGAAATTTAGTCCTTTTTAACCATATAATCAAATTTTTATATCAATGTAGCATTATCATCCAATATCTGCAGAGTAAATAAGCAATGAACAAATGAAAAATCATACACATACACAATACACCAATGTTTTACGTGGAAACCCAAAGTGGGAGAAAACCACATAATGCTTTTTCTTATATGTCTTGAAGAATTAAATTCGTTGGAAGCACCAACTTCCTTTGTTTTCTAGATGCAACTGGAAGGAGGCTTCAACCCCCTTGTTTCTCAGGTTACAACCTGAAGGAATATCCTCCTCCCCTATTCTCTGGATACAACCAGAAGGAGGCTACAACCCCCTATGTTCTCTAGCTACAACCGGAAGGTGGCTACAACCACCTGTCCTTGCCCCGTCCAACCGCCCTGAAGTAGAATTAGAAGATGGAACCATTATCACACTATCACTATGAGATATACCAATGTAAACCTATACCAATAAACCTGAACTATGCATCAACCATGCATCAACCTGTAACTCAACCTGTACCATAAAAAAGTGCATCCACCATGCACCAACCTGTACCCAACAACCTGTAATCAACCTGTACCATAAACAAGTGCATCCAAGCATGTACCAAGTATTTACCAATCATGTGTCAACTACTCATCAACTATTGCTCATCAATATGTACCAACATCATCAACTATACACCTCATGTATGTGCCAACTCATCAACTACTTGTCTCAACCATGTACCCAACATATACCTTAACCAAAATCCCTCATCAATTTCATCATCCAAATATGATTTGTAACTCTGTAATAGCCCTGGTGTATATGATCACCCTTCCTTAACTTTAACAACAAGAGACTAACATTTTCATCAAACTTTTCTTTAGTCTCACATGACTAGTTTTGGATTAGTCAACAACCCTAACTTGAAATAATAATAAATATGTACCTGTAATGAATAAAGATTTGAAATTGATACACAATTTTCTTCAATTTGTTTTGTGAAATTCATCCAAGTGTCACTACTTGGAACCTCTCAGAAAAGGAGTTATAGAAAAATCGCATACCTTGCTGAATTCTGGCTTTTTCTAGAGAGCGACCTTGTAGAGCGTGACCCACACGAAATATTTGTTGAATCAATTTGAAAATTTTACACAACATACTATAGACTGTAATATAACCAAAACATTTGGTCTTACTGAATTTGGATCTGTTATGAAGAAGTTATGACATTTTTACGCAAACCACCTGTTTTAGACTAGTTTCAGGACTAGCCACAAACCCTATTTTCCACGGAGTGGAACTCCACAAATACAATGACCCACAAGATGAATATTTTACCATAGATACTTGGATATGTTTCCTCAATGGCCTATCAATTTCATGGTCTGAATCATTCTAGAAACAAATTTATTGCAAAAATTGTGAGATGACCTGTAAATAACATCCCTTAGAAAACATCATCAAAAGAATTTATCCTCCCTTGAATTCCTGCTTTTTTTTCTTCACCTTCCCTCTGAAATTCGGCTTATATATCCTTTGGTTACCTCGGTCACCTATAGATATTAAATATGCTCAAGTGTGATATAAAATGAGAGAGCCTTGCCTCTTATTTATACTCTCAAGTGTGATATAAAATGAGAGAGCCTTGTCTCTTATTTATACTCTCCATCTTCTAGGTCACTCAACCCATTTCTAGGTCACTCAACCCATTTCTAGGTCACTTAACCCATTTCTAGTTCACTTAACCTATTTTCCTCATTTTTAGGGTTAACCACTTTCCATAATTAGAAAGTTCTCCATTACTTTATCATTTAAATATTCCTCCTTGACTTTGTCACCTCACTTTATCATTTAAATAATCTTCTTCAATTTTGTCACTTCACTTTATTATTTATAATCCTTCTTGACTTTGTCACTTTACTTTATTATTTAAATAATAATTTATTCTTTGCAAGCTCTTTGACTTCTTTGACCTTTTGGGGATTCAAGCCAACATATGAGGCTCCTCCAACTTCGTAAGGCCATAACTCTCAAACCGTGAGGAGTTATGTGACGTTCCACATACCACCAGAAATTGCATGACATGTACTATCCATATAGAATGTATTACCTTTAAATATATTAAAACTCATACCATTATACTTGAAACAACCTTGGGTCCATTAGCCAAACTTTTTTGCTACCGAAATTCGCTACTAGACTTTCTTCAAGGGTTGACTTCAGTGACAACCAACCTTAATCAACAATATCCCCCTTTGGCATTGATGGCAACACTCTGATGCAATAATGAAATTCATATCACTCATTCTCCCCCTGGAAAAATGCCTCTTTCCTCTGCATCTCTGTGACCATTTCTTCCCCTGGAACCATGCATCTGTCCTCTGCATATGATGAAACTCTCCCCCTTTGTCATCAATGGCAAAGGTATCTTTCCATTTGGGGCTGCTCCCCCTGACTGAACTATCCTTTTTATGGTGCTTCCTCATGTACATCTAATACATATAAGATAATCATTCAAAAGCATTCATTTTGGAGTAGAAATAACTCCCAGTCTTTGGTGAAGATACTCAAACGCTTCCCGTTGAAGTGGTTTTGTAAAGATGTATGCCACATTTTCTTTTGTGCCCACATACTCAACTCTGATGTTCTTTTCTGCAACATGTTCCCATAGAAAGTGATACTTGATTGGAATGTGCTTCAACTTGGAGTGCATCACAGGGTTCTTTGAGATACTATTGGTGCTTGTATTATCACAATATATTGGAATGGAATCATCATACTCAACTTGTATATCTGTCAAAGTTTGTTTCATCCAAAGAACCTGTGTACAACATGTTGCTGCTGCAATATGCTTTGCCTCGGCTGTAGATAGAGATACTGATGATTGTTTCTTTCTTATCCATGATACTAAACACTCACTGTTAATCCCTAATATTGGCTCATTACCCCTTAATTGGGGCATATTATATTAGTAATATTATTTTATTTATGTCGGCTTCAAGCCATTAGTTGTAATTATACCTCCTAGTCTCCTATATATACCAAGGAGACATTTTCATTTTGAATCATCTTGTACTTGAAAATTTAAGTGGGGTAAAAGGAGGTTGCCCCCTCGAAGAGGCTTATTATCTGAAATTATCTCTTTTTCAAGGCGTTGAGTACTTTTTCTGAGGTTTTTCTATGCTATATTGATATTTGGTTCTTAATACTCACCCAAGTAGAATGCTTCTCCACTGGTGCTTCGTCGGTCATCAATACAACCTACCCAATCTGCATCTGTGTAGGCAATAAGAGATAGATCCAAAATCTTATGTTCCTTTGAGATATCTAAAAATTCTCTTCACTACTAATACATGTGATTCCTTTGGTGCTGCTTGAAATCATGCCACCTATCCAACTTCCTGCATTACATCTGGTCTGGATGTTGTCACATATAGTAGGCTGCCAATCATTGACCTGTATTGCCTCTGATCTGTAGACTCTGAATCATCATCTTTGCTTAACTTGCAATTGGTTTGCATGGGAGTGATAACTAGTTTGCAATCTTCCATTCCGAACCTCTTTAACATTTCTCTGATATACTTGGTTTGAGAAATAAAAATTCCTTGGTTGCTTTGACGTATTTGAAGTCCTAGAAAGAAGGATAGTTCTCCAAGTAATGACATTTCAAATTCATTTTGCATATCCTTTGCAAATTTCTGGTTTAACCTGTCATCATTGTTGGGTATGTGTTATATTCTTTGCATGTGTGTGTGTGGGTGCGTCAGATATGACAACTGCGGATTTTGCTATTTTTAGCGTTTTTTTGTAAATTAATCCTGGATTAAGGGATTAGGGTTTTGGTATCTACGAAATACCTAAAAACATTGTATATATTGTATGGTGAATGGTGAAATTTGATATAATTAATATAGGAAAGGTTTTCCCTGTTGAGGGTTTCCGGTATATACCTCTGTGTACTATGTGAATGAGCCATTGATTAAACTCTGTTTTGCTTAAGAATCTATATGCATTGCTTTACTTGATAGGTTTAAAACTTACATGTGGTATTAGAGCTCGTTTTTGGCTTCAGAGGGACACCTTTTTTGTTGAGGGTTTGGCTCGGTCTTGATAGATCAAGTTTATCTTGGGTCTGTGATAAACCTGGGTTTAGTGGGAGATTTTGTAGTGGTGATTTGAGTGCAGAAAGAGGAATGGCGAGTTCTTCTAGAATCGAGATAGAGAAGTTCAACGATAAAAACATTGAGCTATGGAAGATGAAAATGGAGGACCTTCTTGTAGACAAAGAACAATGGATCGCTGTGGATCCTGGTACACAGCCTACTAGTACACCATCTACTAGCACACAGGATATTGGTACACAACCTACCAGTACACCACCTACTGGTATGTCAAAGGAAGATTGGGAGAAGTTGGACACAAGAACAAGGAGTACTATTCGACTTTGCCTGGAAGATTCAGTGTTGTTGAATGTCTGAGGAGAATCTACAACCAAGGAACTATAGGATAAGTTGGGGAATTTGTATCAATCAAAGTCCCTGGTAAACAAGCTGTTTCTTCGAAAGAAGTTCTATCATCTTAGGATGGAAGATGGAGATTCTGTGACAGAACATCTAAATGCCTTTAATACTCTGGTAAGTCAACTTGGCTCTGTTAATATTATGATTGCAGAAGAAGATAATTGTATTACTTTGTTATGTTCTTTGCCAGACTCTTGTGATAATCTAGTTGTAGCAATAGGTAGTACCACTCAATCTACATTGAAGTATGAGGATGTAGTTGCATCCTTGTTATCTGAAGAGATGAGGTGAAAAAGCATGGATGGTCACAACACAGATGATTTATTTGTAAGAGGATATACCCAAGACAGGAACCCTGGTAAGCCATCAGGGCGGAGATCTAAATCTACAGGTAGATCTAAGTCTCTAGGAAAATCTTTGAGGAAATGATGGAAGTGTGGTAAAACAGGGCATTATAAGAAAGATTGCAAGTCTAAGAACGTTGAAAAACCAAAGGGATCTGATAGTACCTCTTCCATAGAGGCAAAAACCTCCACTAAATAAGGAGGTGATGTTTACTTGGCATCTACAAGTACACATGCAGACTGTGATGTATGGTTGATCGACTCAGGTGCGTCATACCATTTGACTCCTCACAGGGAGTGGTTCTCTGAATATGAAAAATATGATGGTGGTGATGTATTCCTAGGAGATGACTCGACAACAAATATATTGGGACGTGGAAGGGTTAAGTTGCTGCTAAAATATGGAAGGATTAGAACACTTCCTAGGGTTATGCACATTCCAAAACCATCCAGGAGCCTAATATCTATAATCAAGATGGATGATGCAGGAGTGGATACTGTATTTGGAAAGAACACTTGCAACATGGTACAATGAGCAATGGTGTTGATGAGGGGAGTTCGGTGTGGAAATATGTACAAGTTGTTGGGAAGCACTTATATTAATGGGTGTAACAATTGTGTTGTCTCTAAATAGAGAAATAAAGAAGACAAGACCAATACTATCCCTGGAAAGAAGACTATGCTGTGGCATCAAAGACTGGGACATATTGGAGAAAAGGGCCTTCGAACACTACACGGTAAAGGTATGGTTGAAGGTATGTCTAATTGCACTCTAGATTTTGATTTCTGTGAACATTTCATATATGGTAAACAAAATCGAGTAAGATTCCCATCTGGTGCTACAAGAGCAAAGGGGATCTTAGAGTTGATACACAGTGATGTGTTTAGACCTGTTCCCATTCCATCCCTAGGTAAATCTGTGTATTATGTTTCATTCATAGATGATTTTTCAAGGAACACATGGATTTATTTTCTTAGAAAGAAATCTGAGGTATTTGATAAATTTAAAGAGTTTAAGGCTCTGGTAGAAAATCAGACA